>JAEIFU010000007.1:0-497033 GCA_018904235.1 Lordiphosa stackelbergi
TAGGTTCGGGATCGAGCCGGGGTTCATGAATAATTTTGAAACAAACTTATTGCCAATTTCCCTTCTTCCAGATAGCTGCTATGTGTCAGATCTGACAGTTAGTTAGTTTATGTGACACATGGCTCTACGAAATAGAAAGAGAAATCGGCCCTTTATCATTTTATTCATATGGAAGTTTGGAGGCTTGATAGTATCATATTCGAGCTTAGATCGTTGAACGTTTAAACAGGCTTCAGGTCAATCAGTCATGGAGCAATGAGTATTAGAGATAAAATGTACACTGCCTCTCAATATTGAGTGGTGATAATCGATAGTCCGCATTGAGATTCTTATTGTCCGTAAAGGAAATCACAGTTAGAGCGAGACAGGCGTATTCCCAAGTGCATATGGAGAGCGTAAGTGACAACAAACAGCTGACTAATTTCTGACAGAAGCGGTGTCGACTGCGCAACCGTTAAGTCTATTTACTTAGACTTTTAAAACAAGACACACACACGACACAAAACAGAATGGTCGACTGTACAGTTGTTTTAAGAACCTCCCGGTTCAATTTATGATAGGCTTTGCATATCTTCTGCAAGTTGGCAGAGACCATTGCTATGACTGTTCGCAGAACAGAAATCTTGTGCATAAGATATTTTTTCTTAGCACTAATCACTATGACAATCAAGTATTTTTAAAGTATTCATTTATTAGTTCTATTTAAATATTATAAAATGAAGCAAAATGTTTCTTTGTAAGCTGTTTTGTATTCCAAAGCTTGCAAAATATTGGAAAATGCCAATCTTGACATTTATAGTATAGAAAAAATATAATGGAACATGTTTGCTGAACCGAACCCTTTTCTACTTTTTTTGCTCCGGTTCCGGTTCGGGTTCAGGAAGAAAAAATTCGTCTGGTCCGGTTCAGGTTCGGTTCGGACTTCCCTAAAATTCTGGAGTCTCCGACTCCGGAGCGGTTCAACTCCGAACCGGTTTGCAGCCCTGATTATTATATTATTGTATTATTACACTGTGGAACAAAATTCAACTTTTTTTATAGCCTGGGACTGAGACCAATAAATTGTGAAACTAGAGGCATCAGGTAGCAACTCCTCATACCCAGTTTTTCTTGAGCACGTCAAGTTCGCGTTTAATGGGCACATTTATACTAGCAACATACACATACAACATCTGTTGCTGGTCAAATAAGGATAAGAGCTAAAATTTTGGAAAATTCACCAAAGATGAAGGGAGTCACCACAACTGTTTTACCAAATTCCCGCCTCCAATGGACAAGCGGTTAGTACCCTGCCCATAGAGGTCCAACTTAGAAAATGAAATAAATTGAAAACCACTCGATGGAATTTTGTAAGATTTTAAACATATTGAGATGCTGACCAATAAAATGAGTCCTCAAGAGATGGTAACATAAATCGAAAAACCGCGATAGTAGGTACCACATTTGACAGCACCCATTATCGAGTTCATATAAACCATAAACTAGAGATCAAAATAGACCGAACTGCGTTTTTAGATTCACCATCGAAGCCTTAGCTCGCGGGCTATGGGTATCTTTGCACAAGCAATTGCCTCAGAACAACATTGACCACTTGGGTATCAAGGGCGTCTCGAAAATTATGCAAAAAATTCTAGGAATAAAATTCGTCATTTGCACTAGGAAAAAGTAAAATTTTGTTTCAAAATGTCTTTGGTGGACAAACCGCGATACGTTAAGATACCTTGAATTGAAGTATTTTAATGACATGATCTGTTTTTCTGCTGGTAATGAAGCACTCTACTAATAAGATTAATTTCATAATTTTAGTGAAGCTTGTTTTACCTAAATGGTCAATGTTGTTCTAAGGCAATTGCTAGTACAAAAACGACTATAAACCGCGAACGAAGGATTCGTTGGTAAAACTGAAAACGCAGTTCGGTCTATTTTAATCTGTAGTTTATGTCCTATATGAACTTGATAATGGTTGCTGCCAAATGTGGTACCCACTATCGCGGTTTTTCGATGCAAGCTACCATCTCTTAAGGACACATTTAATTGGTCGGTATCTCAATATATTTAAAATCTTAAAAAATTCCATCGAGTGGTTTTCATTTTATTCCATTTTCTAAGTTAGACCTCTATGGGCGGGGTACTAACCGCTTCTCCATTGGAGGCGGGAAATCGGAATAACAATGGTGGTAACTCCCTCTAACTTTAGAGAATTTTCCAAAATTTTAGCTCTCATATTTTTTTAACCAGCAACAAATGTTGTAGTTGTGTGTTGCTAGTATAAATGTGCCCATTAAACGCGAACTTGACGTGCTCAAGAAAAACTGGGTATGAGGTGTTGCTACCTGATGCCTCTAGTTTCACAATTTATTGGTCCCCGTCCCAGGCTATTTTGAGTGTTCCACAGTGTTATATTATTATACTATTATATTATTGTATTATTATATTATTATCATAACCTATGACCTTGAGCCAGCACAACCAAACATTTGGACTTAAGAAGATCAGGTCGCTAAAACCAACACATTATATTTTATTATATTATTATATTATTATATTATTATTTATATTATTATATTATTATATTATTATATTATTATATTATTATATTATTATATTATTATATTATTATATTATTATATTATTATATTATTATATTATTATATTATTATACTATTGTATTATTATATTACATACAACTAACGTTGTTTTTGTTGTTGTTTGCAGTTGTTGTTTGCAGATGTTGTTGTTCTTTGCAGTTGTCACGTGGAACCATAAACCATACCAACTCCTTAACCGATCCTCTCCCACCCCAAATTGTGTTAGCATCAGTGCTGTTTCTGGCACAGGGTAAACACCTGTGATCCCAAAACAATTAATTATACAATTAACGACCCTCAAACTACCCCCATTAACGACAGTACGGTCACACTAAAAATGTGCCAGCTTCCCGACGCTCAATTCCATTATAATTCTGTTTGCTCCAGATAGAGCTTCTCATCCTCTCTTTTGATTATTTGATAGCTACCATCACACAGAGCCTCTAGCGTAGAGATACGTATGGTGTTGTATCTATGATGCAAGTACAAGATATGCTCTCGAAGTTCCAGAGCAATGGTCTCTCCGAACTTGGTCTGCTTTCGAGTGCCACATAGGCACAACTGGTGAACATGGAACTTTTTGAGAGCAATGGTTTTTGAGTCTTACTATTGAAGACTCCCATCACATTTGCTCTCTCCAATTTCATAAGAAAAGAGATTCTCCTGATCTTCAACTGCTGCTTCAGCTGATGTTGCTACTGTTGCTGCTTCCGATGCCATTGCTATTTTCTGAATGAAGCTGCAAATCCAGCTGAAACCCCATTTTATATCAGACTTGATTGTTTACAAATTAGAGATTTTTTTTTTTTTTTGATTAGTAAGCTTTATTTATAAATCTTAGTTATAATTCTACATACATTTTCTTAATAGCTAGTATTTAAAAATTATTGTTGTTTACAAAATTTGTCATTTTTATATATTATTATTATTTTTTTTTTTTCATCAACTTCCATGTCTTCTCTAAACCATTCTACTCTTAAACGCTTCTCCGCTGAATCGCTGACTTTCTCGTTCTTTCTTTTCCTACACTCTGGCGTACTCCTTAATCTGAAATGACCCCAAGCATATGTACTAATCTTGTCCTCACGAATTTTTCTCTTATCGTCATCACAACTTAAGGTGATTTTATTAATCTTTTCGGTATATAGTTCACGTAATTTCGATCTGAACATTAACATATTATCAGATAATACTTTGTTCACGACATTTGTTCTCGAAGACATTCCTTATAAATTCTTAGAGTTAGTTTATCTAACGCTGACTTTTTTACCCCCTTTGATTTTTTAATAATCGTATCACCATCGATAGAAAGAGAATACATTTTGGGACTCAGACCCACAAACTCTTTAATTTGTTTCCCATTGTTCTCATCCTTCATCATCCCCAACACTTTTTTATTGCATCTGTAAATGCCGAATTTTCCGGACAACTCTTCAGGATATTCAGAAGTGTCAAATCGCTTAGGTATGTCTCCACGAATATCAGCAAAGAAACCCTTAGTTTGGTTTGAATATATGAATGAATCAGTATCCATGTAATTCAATGAAAGGTTTGAAGGGAATTTAGGTTGCATGTACTCATAATGAAAATCGTACATTAACCATTTTGATAACTCCAAAACTGAAAATCCTAAGTACATTGGCTTGTTGTACACATTATGTAATCGTTTCATTTGAATAGCGTACAAATCTTCCGCAAATTTAGCCGAGCTCTGAAAATTTGTCTTTGCAATTAGTGCACCTGCACCGAGGTGATTTCTATTTATTGTCTCCCATCTCTTTACTATTTTTATATCTTTCCGCTTTTCAACATTTTCCATGGTTTTTCCATAGACAGCATTGTTCAACAGCTTGAAAAAGTCTTTCTCGAACTTATTTTTCGCTTCTGTTCTATGCTTCGTATTGAGATCGATATAGGATTTTAGCCAAGGAGACTGCTTAAACCGTAAGACACGATGTATCTGTTTTAGCTTCAATTCATGCTTTATACACTGCTGCAGATTTCTATAGTGTATTGAATACCTGTCTTTATCCCTAAGATCGGCAATAAGTTTTTCAACTTTTGTGTTTTTGGAGGGCTTTTGCTTGCTGGGGCAAAAAGGTAGGTCATTGTGTTTATCGTGAAGATCATCTGGATATGCCAAATCAACCCCAAGAATGTACCCGAAATCTGCGGTAGGAGAGATAGAGGTAAAATCAAGTGAATGAATTTCTTCATCTGTTAGCCATTGGAAACCACCATATGGGAGATACTGAGACATTGCCCACCCATACAGGTTATTTGCGTCCAAATACATTAAAAATTCAGAATCTTTAGTCGGATCATGATTACTTATCTTACTTAGGTATTGGTGATTGGCTTTTGAGTATCTTTTACAGCACTGAACTAAGCCCCCTCTAATTCCACTCTGGATAAACCTATACATGTCAATGTCCGTAAACAATTGTAATTCAATTTTAGTGGTTTTTAACATCGCATCCCAAGATAAGCCCGGAGTAGTATAGTAATGAGCAGGATCTAGGGTATAAATTTTCTTGCAAATCGTTCGAAAGTTTTGAAAAACATCTGTCAGCAAAAGAACGTCAGTCTTGAGGTATATTTCCATATACTCCTTTAAGTTTTTACAATTAAAAACGTTCCAAACTTTTTGTGCGTGCTCATAATTCTCTATAGTACACTCCTGATTAGTTAATGTGTTAAAGAAGTTTTCTCTTGGAGGGAGGGAAGTTTCATCTAAGCGTTCTGGAGTATCTATATATTCATATGGGAAAATTCCCTTCTTGCGTACGAGATTGAAGTGCTGATCTTCAGGAAAGTACTTTCTGATACCCTCTAAGCTTTCCAGTTTCAAGTTTGATCTCAAATTATCCAAACTAGCAGGCATAAATCTAAACGAATCCAAAAATCGAATTTCCAAGTCTGAATGATTACCATCAATATGAATATATTTTGCAACTGAGATGTACAACTCTTTGTTGAGAGGTAACACTTTAATTTCCCCCATCGGTCTTTGATAATTCCCTAACAAATAAATGAGCATCGTAACGAGAAAAATTGTGAAAAAACACAGGAACAAAAGATGCAATTTTATAGTTAATATTACAAGCATTATATGTGCTGCCCCTCTAAACTTGCCAGTTAAATGACAATGATCTTTTACACAATCATTCTCAACAAAATCTTTTTTACAAATATGACATTTTGTTGCGTTTTTAAATTCAATTAAGTCTTCATCGCTCATGACCAATGGCTCTATCGTTGTGAGGTTTTTGGAGTAAACTTCAGTAACGTCTCTAAATAAGGAGTTAAGGAATTTAAGACCTGCATCCTCTCCAGTTTCCATTACGATTTTATCTAATGAGGAGTCGAAAGAACACTTAATGAAATATGAGTAGGCTATTGGAACGTGATGATTTAGAACTTCTAATTTTTCGCTAACTGTTTTGTTTTCTGGTTGAAGTAAACACTCAAAATCTGCAAATACTACAAATGGTACATCTAAGGCACGTGAAAAGTTCTTAAATCTTAGGCTCGCCTCAGCCTCTGTAGGAAGCGTGGACACTCCACCTTGCCGCAGTGCTCCTTGTGTCGCTGAATTAAGTTCTCATCCTTCGAATAGTATAGACATTGGTTGCAAAAAAGTAGACGACTGTGGTTTGCTGTAAGTTGACTACGTACAAGTCTAAAAATATACGAATAGAAATAAAATTTTTTATTAATATTGTGTTGAGATATTTTGGATCAGTGAACGGGAGTTCACGATTCCAAGACAGAATCATATGTGTAATTCGATTTGAATTCACTTCAATTAAAATACTTACGCTGATAGATTTTTGATCCAGACATAATGGGTACGATCACCTTCTTCCAATAGCATTGATCGCTCTTGCTGAGTTAGATGTAGTGGACCAATCACCTGGTTATTTTCCTCATCCAAACACATTTACACTGATGAGTGGATTCTGCTTCTCGAAAATGGAAATCTGCTTCAGGGGGAGGGGGAAATCCATGTTTTCAAAATTCAAAGTAACATTCTCATTTATTTCGATGGATGTAGCGCCAATCCAATACACCTTGAAGCTGGAACATCTATAAGTGTGTTGAGTACATGGTTTAAGGGCTGATATAACTGCCCATTTAAAACAAAACTCATCATAGTTCTTAATATTGATGATCGCCTTTTTCGTATACAACTTGTTTGGTGTTTGAATGTAACTGGACCCTTTCAGTGGAGTGTACTTGTTTATGTTCATTTCAAGTCTTATAATTTTGAACAAAGTCCATCCACTATCCTTCTCTTGAAATTCATCCATTTTAGTGCGTAGTACTATCGAATGTTCCGCGAAAACTGCTCCACATCCGTTGTTGATAATAAAAGAGACATCTTGGTTTGATGTGATTTAACATTCAGGGAGAGTTCATCATCATCAATAATCTTCATGTACATTCCGAATAACTCGAAATTTACCTTACATGAATCATGCACTTTTAGAATATTTTTCATTAGCGGTATATTGATACCGATCATCAGCATTGGCTGATCCTGCTTCACTCAGAAACTCCTCAGGAGCAAGCACATCGTCCCTCGAATTCTCGAAAGAATAACTACTTAAACGATTTTTTAAACCGGATGAAATCAAGTTTACTTTCGGTTTACTACCGTTTATCTGAGTAAACGCACGACACTTATGATAATTTGATCGTTCATGATAATGCCACTCCTTGCTGTTGATATTTTGCATACAAGCGGTACAAAATATCACTCCAGAATCGCGATTGCTTGTCGAAGTCATAGTTTAATTATTGAAGAACAAAGTCAAACTGAAGGGCTTGCATTTCAAAATCTTAGATTTATAGAAATCGAATCTCCACATGGATACCCGCACATACGCACACACTCAGATCTTGAGCCTAGAAATTTAGCTCAATATCAAATTGATTACAACTTTGCTTCTCTTTACGTATCCCCAAAAATCCCCGCCTCCAACCTCCTCCTCTCTTCACTGACCACTCTGAGTCCAGAAATTCAAATTTTCTAATATAAACACACACAAACAAAAAATTAATTGCATTATTTCGTTCACTGCCGCCACCAATCACAGCGCCAGCATAAGTCGCCGCCCCTCAAACAAATCGAATCCCAAAATCAGATAAATTCATAGTGCCATTTCAATCACACTCTCGCATACTCTTGTTAGAGAGAGAGAGGATCAAATATCGATGAAAGAGCAACACCCCCTTCCTCCACAGTCCAATCAGTTCTTACATAGAATCCCTGCTTTAAGCAAGCTTTAAACCTTTTATTTCCCAATACAAAAACCAGCTGCCCCCTC
The DNA here is from genome assembly GCA_018904235.1 of Lordiphosa stackelbergi. Lineage (NCBI taxonomy): Eukaryota > Metazoa > Arthropoda > Insecta > Diptera > Drosophilidae > Lordiphosa > Lordiphosa stackelbergi. The sequence goes on from JAEIFU010000007.1 coordinate 7,922, forward strand.
CTAAAAACTATTGCCTACTTACAGGAGACAGAAAAATAGCGGAGAAAATAGCGGCGAAATAGCGGTTTTAATTTAACAATACGAGTAAATATTAGGGTTGCCAGACTTCGCGGAGCCTCACCTGAACATTCCCCTTCTACTTGCGATAATGCTACAAACTTTACCGGGGCATGCGCACAACTCAACCGTTTCAAACAGGAGCTCTTCAGTCAACAAACCGAACGTGATTTGGAAACGTTCAGCAACGATAGTGGTGTCGAGTTTCACCTCATCCCGCCTCGAGCACCACACTTTGGTGGGCTTTGGGAGGCAGCAGTGAAGTCTATGAAGAGTCTCCTAACCAAGAGTATGTCAGACACTGGAATGACATACGAAGAACTTCAGACCATTGCTATTGAGGCCGAGGCCATTCTCAATTCTCGTCCTATTGCAGCCCAGTCTGAGGACCCTAACGATGGGAAAGCGCTTACCCCTAGGCATCTCCTGACGGGAGCATCATTGAAGGCGCTTCCAGAGCCAGCAATCGATGACAGTAAAATGTCATATATCTCTCGCTATCAACGCATCACTTACGCAAAGCAGCGCTTCTGGGACTTATGGCGTCGTGATTATCTACACACGCTTCAATTGAGGTCCAAGTGGCGTACTCCAGAGGCTAACATATCAACAGGTCAGCTGGTTTTCATCCATGAAGACAACAGCCCATCCCAGCAGTGGCCTCTCGGACGCATTTCTAAAACCTGTACCGGAAGGGGTGGAAAGATTCGAGTGGTCGACTTCCAGACCTCTAAAGGTGTCATACGGCGACCCATCTGCTAAGTAGCACCGCTTCCTATCCAACATAACTCTTGAAAGCTCTTACGTCCTTTCAACGGGCGGAGAATGTTTGTGCCTCATATTGTATATCAAATATTTGTTAACTTGAATTCTTTTGTATCCCATTGTACACCTACATTATTAGTCACATTTGTATTCTCTACACAAACCAAACATGTATCTAAAGATATCTGTTGATCTCTCTCTTCAAGAGGGCAACGCAACATTGTTTTATGCACCTTAATCGAACATATATGAAATCATTAAAACGACTTGAAATCAGACCAGCAAATAGTACACACGCGTTTTGGTTTCACTCTGCAATTGGGCAGAGAACGTACAACTGTAAAAATACTTTTTCGACAAACTGTATTCCGAATGCAGCACTGACATAGTGTTACGAATACGCACATAATTACGAAGCCGCCAGCCGAAAAATGTATTAGTATTGGTGCGTGTTGATATTACGGGAGAGCTACTATTTCAATAGTAAAATTTCTACTGCAATCCACAGTTTTAACAACAACAATAACAACTACACACAAATTACGCTAGAGCTTACTGTTTTTATTGGAAATTTTACCAAACATTCAGTAAACAAAACCAGAACAAATTACACGTAACTATATTCGCAGTAATATTTACTGTAAGAATTGGTAGATTCAACCCACGAACATTTTTTCTGTGTAGTACGAAGTCGAAAATTAGAAATCAAATTGCGGCAGCTGTTGCTTTTCTAACTTTGACTATTATTATTTTTTTTTTTGCACAGATTTTAAGAAAAATCAACTTTGAACGGCTGCCATTCAAAAACTATTTTGTCCAGTTTCCCAAACAAAAAATTGGGACTTTTGACCAAAATTTTGGGCTGCTGGCCCAGTGTGCGGTGAAGCAAACTTCATGAAATTTTTCAAAAAGCTCTGGTTTGTAGGAAGGAGGTTTAGTGGTGTCGCTTGCATTTCTAGTACAAAGTTTCTAAACATCTTTCCTATAATGGAAAGCTTTTTCAAATACTTTATGAAGTTTGATTCACCGTGCTAAATTGGAACTCAGTGAAAGCTTTCGTTTGTAGACTTAGTCCGCATTTACACGATGAAGCAAACTTCGTTTAGTGGTTGTGCTTGCCCTCTTTCCAACAAGCCAGAGCTTTTAGTAAAACTTCATGGAGTTTGCTTCACCTTGTAAATGCGGACATAAGCGTCACTACTAAACCTCTTTCCTACAAGCCAGAGCTTTTTGAAAAACTTCATTAAGTTTTTTTAAAAAGCTTTCGTTATGGGAGGGATGACAACTTCCTCCTAGAAAGCAAGCGACACACTCCTTTTTTAGAAGCTTTTTTATGGCCCTTTTTTTTAAATTTTATTTTTTTTTTATTTTTTTTTTTTTTTTTTTTTTTTTTTTTTTTTTTTTTTTTTTTAGGTATTTTTTAAGATCCCATCTTTTATACGGGTCATTCTTTTATAAACCGAACAGTTAAAAAAATTTTTATTTTTCATTTTAATAAAAAAAAATTCGAAATTAGATCTCGACATGCCCACCAAAACGTAATTTGCAAAAATCGTCAAAAACGAAAAAATGGAAAAAAAGGGTTTTTTAAAAACGTGATTTCTCAGGTTTGGTTTATCGGACAGCTTTCAAGTTGATATTGCTGAAAAGTATTTTACTGTAGCTACTCAAATTATAATTTTAAAGATTTTTAAATTATTTAATAATATTAAGTAATTGTTGCTAAAAATTATTTATAATTTTTTCTCAATGTTAACCACCATGATATAGCTTCTAAGCACAAACAATTTATTGTCCTAAACGTAACTTAAATTTTGGTGTTTTCAAAAGATGGAGACTTTTATAGTTTAAAAGTTATGAATTTTTAAGTTATAAACAAATAAAAAAGATGCCCTTAAAGAAAGCTATGCCACGCAATAGGATTAAAAGCTGTGTAGCTGAAACCTGGCACGTATACTTCGTATTTATCAAGCTTTTCAAAAATGTCAACATCACGCAGATCGGACGTCCATTTCATATAGCTGCCATACGAATGCTATGATTAATTGCATTTTGTTGTGGATTAGGGTGACCAGAGTTTTCAAAGTATATTATACCACAAACAAATTCAGCATTCCTATGGCAGCTATATGATATAGACGTCCGATCTGTGTGATGTTGACATTTTTGAAAAGCTTGATATATATAAAGCCAACTCGCCAAGTTTCAGTCGTAAAGCTTTGAAACTGACTGCGTGGCAAAGCATACTTTACGGGCATTTTTTTTATTTGTTTATAACTTAAAAAATTCATAACTTTTAAACTATAAAAGTCTCCATCTTTTTGAAAACACCAAAATTCAAGTTATATTTAGGGCAATAAATTGTTTATCCTTAGAAGCAATATCATGGTGGTTAACACTTAGAAAAATTATAAATAATTTTTAGCAACAATTACTTAATATTATTAAATAGTTTAAAAATCTATAAAATTATAATTTGAGTAGCTACAGTAAAATACTTTTCACCAATATCAACTTGAAAGCTGTCCGATAAACCAAACCTGAGAAATCCCGTTTTTAAAAAACCCTTTTTTTCCATTTTTCCGTTTTTGACGATTTTTGAAATTGTTTATAAAATTAACAAAAAAATTTTTGTGCAAAACCGCAAATTACGTTTTGGTGGGCATGTCGAGATCTAATTTCGGATTTTTTTTATTAAAATGAAAAATAAAAAATTTTTTAACTGTTCGGTTTATAAAAGAATGACCCTGGGTGGAAAGTGGGTGGTCAAGGCTGTTTATTTGCCAGCGATTAGCGCCAAACTCATTTTCAAAATTACACATGACAATATATAACAAAAGTGACTTTCAAATTTTGGAAAATCTATCCCCAAAGTGTGAAAATTCATGGAAAACTGTTGTATGAAACTTATTTGTTTATTATCCGATCAGATTCAAACTCATTTTCAAAGATCTTTATGAAAATTCAACAATAACTGTGTTCCAATTTTCCGGAAAATCCCACCCGGAAAAGTCAGAAAAGTGTCGGAAAAGTCTGTATGGTAAAAATTTATTTTTCATCCGATTGACTTGAAACTTGGTTTGCAAGCATAGTACGCCACATGTTTTCCCATTTTTGGAAAACTCCACACCGTGGAAAATGGCCGGAAAATACTGCATGAAAAAAATATTTTTCACCTGATCGACTTGAATCTTGGTTTGTTAGAATCAAGGCAGCAAACCGGTCCTGAACCGAACCCCTAAGAACCGGTTCGGTTCGGGTTCTTTGAGTCCGAAGAACCGCACCATGAACCGAACCCCTAATATTTTTGACCCCTCGAACCTGAACCCGAACCGGACCGCTTTTTCAAAAAATTAGGTTCGGTTCAACACATTATGTAGTTCTTCCAACGACACTTACAGGGAAATATTGAAATTGCTTGTAATCTGACTGCTCTCATTCACTAAGTTTTCTAATACTGCGACATTTCTCTAGGTCAGATTTATACTATCGACGTCGATAATGAAGCGAATATGGATCAAGCAGGTGAACTTTTGAATGACAACTGCAGAGCAGAACGGGAATGCAACTATAAAGATTGTAGTGTTGATAAAGGTTGCTCATGTGCATCAGAAGTATTTCTTGATTTGGACTCTGACCAAGTTACCTCAATAGATTTCCTGGAGGACTCTTATAAAACAGCATGTTGTGCTGCACAAACTCTCAATTTAGTAAATAACGAATTTTTTAGGGAAGTTTAGTTTGACATTCTCATAGTACGGAGAAACTCACACGGAGAAACTCACACTATATAAAATCTTTTGCTTATAGAAAAATGAAAATACAAAAACTATTGCTCGACTGTGAGACGCAATGGAACTTAGCCTGAAAAAAGTGCTAACGTTTACCAACAATTAAAGATTTATGTATTTCAAAGTTCTTTAAAGAAGATCCACCTAAAATCTTTTGAATTGAAAACTGCAGGGTTCACAATTACTTCTAAGTGATTTTAATTCCGGTGGCTTTTCTTTTCGAGCAATTGTTCTAAAATCTTTCGTTTATTACTAAAAACTTTCGATAATATTGGCCGCAGCGCTCTTAGACCCGAGTTTATCAACTTTGTTAACTTCTGCTGAAGCTCCAAAAATAAATTCTGAATGAGACTTTTCAAAATTCACTTTTAAACGAAAAAGGCTAAGCTACCTTCGTCTGTGCCGAAGTTCTGATACACTTGAAAAAGCTTGTCTCAACGATTTGCGACTTCGACCAAACTTCTCAGATCAGCTTAAAAACATTCAATATTACCCATGACCGTGTTTGAGAGCGGTAATATTGAGAACAAAACAGTTTTTCTCACTAAAACCCATTTTCCGACCGAACATTTGTATGGCAGCTACAAGAAGTAGTCATCCGATCCGGTTGGTTCCGACATATTAGCAGCAGTCAAAAGAAGACTCTGTGCAAAGTTTCAGCTCGATAGCTTCAAAACTGAGGGACTAGTTCGCGTAGAAACAGACAGACGGACAGACGGACGGACAAAGCTCAATCGACTCAGCTCGACATGCTGATCAAAAATATATATACTTTATGTGGTCGGAGATGATTCCTTCTATGCGCTGCAAACTTCTGGGCAAAATTATAATACACTTTTCTTATAATGAATCCATTTTTGATTGCAAAGAAGAGAAGTTTATGAAAGCCGTAAAAAGCATTGAACAAATATCAAATATAAAAGTGGTATTCCTGAAAGTGATTTGCTTTCGATTTAATTTCGTGAAACAGCTGATGACAGCTGCTCCATACAAAATGAGCAGTGTGCCCGCAAAATGCAGGGATATTAAGGTCATACTAATTGATTTATTAAAATCGGCTTCTAAGCTGATTTCAATTTGCTTTCGTTTTAGTGTGACAGTTCTCTTAGAGAACTGCTTGACTTGGTCAAAGATGTTCATGGTTACTTATCTGCACTGTCTGGATCTGGATCTGTCAAATTGTATACGTGTGTAAATTGTATGAAAGCAAATCAAAATGAAATCAGGTTCGTTCCACCAACTGCTTTGCTTTTGCTTTCACGAAAGCAAATCCAAAGCAAATCAACTTTCAGGAAAACCACTAAAATCTGTAAATAATGCTAGAGATTCCTTCGACAACTGTCCAAGAGAACATACGTCGACAAATGTTTTAAAATTTTTGAAAGGTCAAAAAACTAATACTTAAAACCAATTGCCTTAACTATACTTGATGTTCCAGCAACTCAGGTATCAGTTGAACGAGCCTTTTTAACATATAAGTTTGATCTGTATGATCTAAGAGCTAGTGAAGCTAGTTAAACAGCTCCTAAAAGATATATTAACGTACACTTAGCAGTTCTCAAAACTTGTAAGAGTAGATTAAATTTGATAACTAAAGTAGCATTATTAAAATACAGAATATTATTTAAACAAATAAGTATTTATAAACCGAAACTATTCTTTGATGTTCCCTCGAACCGAGGTTCGAACCAAAACCTTGGGTTCAGGAGTTCCAAGAACCGGTCCGCGAACCGGACCTTAAGTTCTACAACGGGTTCGAACCCCCGGACCGAACATTCTGCAAAATTTTAGAGGTTTGCAGCCTTGGTTAGAATAGTAAATGAAATAAATTGAGATGTGATTTTTCGATGTTGGAAAATTTGACCCAACGGCCGGATAATTCCTGGGAAACTTTGCATGAAAAAACTAAACTACTAAACTAATAGGGTGAAACGATTGACTTGAAACTCGGTTTTTAGAGATGGAATACTAAATAATTAGTGATTGCATTTTCCGATGTTGGAAATACCGGCGGGATGCCAACTGGGAAGTGGGAGAATAGTGAGAGAATAGATGGGTGGGAGGTGGGTGGAAAGTGGGCGGAACTGGTGGGATGTGGGTGGGAGGTGGGTGAGAGGTGGGTGGGAAGTGTACGCGAAGTGGGAGGGATGTGGGTGAGAAGTGAATTATATCTGAAAGGGAATTGGGTGATAAGTGGGTGGGATGTAGGCGGGAAGTGGGTGGAAAGTAGGTGGGAAACGGGTGGAAGTTGTGTAAGAAGTGAATGGGGAGTGGGATGTGGGTGGGATGTAGGTGGAAAGTGGATGGGATGTGGGCGGGAAGTAGGCGGGATGTGGGCGGGAAGTGGGAGGGATGTGGGCGGTAAGTGGGAGGGATGTGAAGGGGAAGTTTGTGGGAAGTGAGTGCGAACTGGGGGGAAGTGGGTGGGTGGGAATCGGGTGTAGAGTGGGAGGGATGGGGGTGGGATGTGAGCGGGAAGTGGGTGGGATGTAGGTGGGAAGTGGATGGGATGTGGGCGGGAAGTGGAAGTGATGTGGGTAGGAAACGGGTGGAAGTTGTGTAAGAAGTGAATGGGGAGTGGGTGGGGTGGGATGGGTGCGGGAAGTGGGTGGGATGTGGGTGGGATGTGGGTGGAATGTGGGTTTAATGTGGGTGAAATGTGGGTGGGAAGTGGATGGGATGTGGGCGGGAAGTGGGCGGGAAGGGGGAGGGATGTGGGCGGGAAGTGGGAGAAATGTGTATGTATGACTCGATTTCGGGGCTCTACAGAGGAAACAAATTTAGAGAATATTTTAAAATTTGGTAAATATTTGGCACTCACGATTGACTTCAAACTGATTCTGATATTGGTTCTAAACTGTTAAAGGCGCAGCGAAGCGCGACGGGCTTTTTGCTGGTATTTTATATTAAAACTGCACGAATTTATATGTGAAGATGCAACAAAAAGCACACCTAGAACAGATGGCGAAAATAAAGCGAATTGAAACCGACTATACAAAGCCAAGTAGATTTGAGTAGTTGATTTCAAATCGCTCAAATTCATCATCTGGTCTAGTAGGCGTGCTTTTTGGTGCCTCTTCACATATAAATTCGAGCAGTTTTAAAATAAAATACAAGCGTTTATACGAAAATCGCTACTGCTTTCTGTGGCACCCCCGTATTTGTGTATTTCACGACTTCGACCGGGACAATCGTACTCATTTAAATTTAAAAAAAAGTGAAAATAAAATTTTTATTTTCACCATAAGCTTTATATTCAATAGTCCTACAATTGATGCAATGATTAATTTTACGCAAATTTTTGTTTTCAAGATAATGGCAAAAAAAAACTATCACATTTGCACGGGACGAAAACGGAGCGGTTTTCGGGGACAACCATTCAAAAGTTGATTTCAGCGAATCCTGAGGCAGTATTTTGATGTGGTTAATTTTACATTGTTGATTAATTTATAGCCGTTTCAAAATTTAAGCTCAAGCATCTTCGCACGGGACATGTCGCACGAGACAGTATTTTCCATCGATATATTTCTTTGGATTTTGCTATGCCAAAACTTAAAACTTAAAGTTAATTGCATTTACATAGTTTTCCATGGTTTCTTATCCATTTTTGTCAAAATGGGAAAAATTGCGTTAGCACAGCCGTGAAACCGAATATCTACAAATGGGTTATAAGTAAATGTAAGATTGACTAACATTAGTTCAATTTAATTGTTTTCCTATGAAAATACGATAAAATATAAATGCCTGTTCCCGTTTCCGAATTTGATTGATCGGAATTGGTAAGTGCTGTGATTTCTTAGAAACAACTGAAGAATTGGAGCCAATCTTTTTGTCATCAAGAGGGTCGAGTAAAGGTAAATAGGGGTTTAAAGTTAAAAGCATTTACACTTAACGATTCCGATTCCGCATGCTTTTATCGGAATCGAAACGTAATTTTTTGGTCCAGGTGGACCGTTTTTCTAAGTCACTCGCATAACTATAAAGACTGACTTGACAGGTAAATTTTCAAAGTCACCTTTAGGAGATCGTATGCGGGGGCACACCAAATCAATATTTTTACAAATCATTGTTGCCATTATAATAAAATAATGAATACACAGCCCAACAGTGTTTTTGGTGCAGGTCTATTTTTATCTGATTATGTTAATATTGATTGCACTGAACAAAACTGTATCATTGGTTTAGCTCCATCAGCTCTTGTTTCCAAGATATGGCGGAAAAACGAAAAAGTTGAATTTTTGGCACTCTAGGATTTATGGAGGCCACACTAGGCAAAAATATGAGAGTTTATGAGCTATGTGTGATAAAGTACATATCAATGCATTTTATAAAAATCAAAGGCGCTTTTTAAGTTCAGCGGAAAGTGTGTAAATTGGCCTCTAAAGACAGACATTTTTCGATTTATAGCATTTTTATCAAAATAAATCATCCCGTTCAGGCTAGCGCGGTTCTTGGATTAATATATTCGCCATCTGAGCATATAGTCCAACATATGATCTAATTTTGTGATTTTTATGGCATTTTAATCAGTTTATTTGGCAAAGTTATAGCCTGTTTAAGACGAAAATACATATTTAAATTTATGGGAGGAAAACTAGATTGTCAGTAAAAAAAATTTATAGGAACTGTGAAAAGGCTACTTGTTTCAAAATAGAATTTATCATCTACATGTAAACATATAACACTTTAGGGCTAATCAAGTAGCCTCTTTACAGTTCCTATACAGATTTGGAGTGACAATCTAGTTTTCCTCCCATAAATTTAAATATGTATTTTTGTCTTTAGCAGGCTATAACTTTGCCAAATAAACTGATTTGAATGCTATAAAAATCACAAAATTAGATCATATGTTTGGCCATATGCTCAGATGGCGAAAATAATTATCAAATAACCGCGCTAGCTTAAACGGGATGATTTATTTTGATAAAAATGCCATAAATCGAAAGATGTCTGTCTTTAAAGGCCAAATTAGACACTTTCCGCTCAACTTATATAGCGCCTTTGATTTTTTAAAAATGCAGTGATATGTACTTTATCGCAAATAGCTTATAAACTCACATATTTATGCATAGTGTGGCCTCCATAAATCCTTGAGTGCCAAAAAATTCAACTTTTTCGTTTTTCCGCCATATCTTGGAAACAAGAGCTGATGGAGCTAAACCGAAACCAGTTTTGGAATCAGTGAGCATAAACTTATCATATTTTTAAATCAATAGGGCTGCACCTCACAAAGTTGGTCATTTTGTTGGCCTGTGTTTACACGATGCCATATTTTCCTGCAACTCTTTCTTTTTAGGAGTCATAGTCACCCCTATGTAATATGACACTTGCAAGAAAATCTCGCATAATGTTAAGGGCGCTTAACTTACTATGATTGATTTGTTTTTGGCAGCAAACTAAAATATGTGCATACATATGGCTAAAAGATTACTAAGAAAACGCCGAATCCAAGGAGTACTTCAAAGGAGAAGGTTAAACAGAGTCTTACCCAAGGACCTCAACTCACCGCGACTCTAGCAGAACACCATCTGCACCAAATTTCCTAATTTTCTCATTAAATCTTACATTAAAACACTAGACACTGCCAAGTACTCTTAAACCCTAATACTTCACACTAGTATAAGCGGCCAAAAATGGTAGCAAAAGGCTAGTTAATAAATGATACGAAATGAAAACAAGAGAAATCCTTTTTGAAAACAATCCTTTTTAATGTGGCATATTTTTGGACCCTAGGTATAACGTAACGCTAAGTACTGAGCAAAAAATACTTGTATCTATCTTTTACTAAATATTTCTAAAAAATTTCGTCGTTTGCTGATCTTCTTCTTCTTCTTCTTGATTGGCCCGATGCATGCATCACAACCGTTCGACGGTCTCGGCCGCTGCGATTAATGTCCGCCAGTCGCTTCTGCTCCGTGCGAGCTGGGACCAGTTGGTCACACCAAGCTTGGCAAGGTCTGCCCGAACCTGGTCATCCCATCTTAGTCGAGGTCTCCCCCGCCTGCCTCTTCCTCCGTAATCAGCCGCCTTCGAATAATAAGCTTTCCTTACTGGAGCTTCTTCATACATCCTGGTGACATGTCCTAACCAGCGCAGCCGCTGTTGCTTTATGCGCTTGACCAGACAGGTGTCCCCATAGAGCTCATACAGTTCGTTATTATTTCGAATGCGGAAATCATCGCCAACTTTTAAAGGTCCATAAATCCTCCGAAGAATCTTTCGTTCAAACACGCCAATCGCCGCTTCATCCGCTGCTGTCATTGTCCATGCTTCTGCGCCGTATTGCAGGACTGGGATGATAAGTGACTTGTATAGGGCTAATTTTGTTCTTCGCTTGAGGTCTCTGCTCTTGAGCTCTCTACTTAGCCCGTAGTAGCATCGGTTTGCAAGAGTGATCCTTCGTCGGATTTCTAGACTGATGTTGTTGTCGCTGGTTATCGTCGTTCCGAGGTAGACAAAATCCTCTACAACTTTAAATTTGTATTCTCCCATTGTTTGCTGATCAATCACTCCTTAATGATGAATGCACTTCAAATTATGGTTCATCTGATTGCGCCGACGAAGTTGAGGCTTATGTGATTCTGAACTGAATAAATATTTATTAATTTAAAATTAGAAGGAGTTTTATGAGCATGAAGATGGTAGAATCAAGGCCCTCTTGAATTTGAATTTATTTACTTTACTCCCAGCGCAACAAGTACATTGGCACTTATAAATTAACGCGCTAGTCACAGTACTTTATACTTAACATACAATCATACAATCAATTTCCCTAACTTAAATTATAACAATTATTTAGATTTTTACGCTAACAGACAGAACTGGTGGTCAGAATACTCCACAAAGTTCCCAGAATTGTATGAGATTTCAAAAGTTGTTTTTTCTGTTCCAGCTACGCAGCTTAGCGAGGAGCGCGCGTATTCTCTGGCCTAAAATTTATAATAAATCCGCTAAGAAGTTGCATGGACTCAATCACAAGTATTTTACATGAGACGTATACAATTCGAAAAGTAAAAATACGTACTATAATATTTATGAGCATAGAATGCAATCATTAGATCATACATGTTTACTACGTAAAGAAATACGAAATATAAAGTCTGTATAATTTTACTTTAAATGTAAAACCATTAATTTTTTGTTGAATTTTGATTCGACTTATTAAACGGGAATAAAATGAGTTAGATTTATCTTAGAATTCAATTTTTTCAGTATTGAAAATAAGTATTACTTATATCGGTACGTACCGGTACGTACCGGTATACCGAAACAAAAATCCGGGTACCGTATCGAAACCGAAAACCGAAATTAAATGAAAACCGAAATAGAACCTTTAACCGAAACAATCATTTCGGGACGTACCGGTACCGGAACCGGAACCGAAATTCGTTTCGGGATTAAGCCCTGATTTTTTCGCTCAAAAATATCACTCAAGATGCTATTACGACCATTTAAAAAGAAACTGAAACAAAATAACTATATATTCTTATAAAGTGAACAAAGGCGAACCTTTTAAGCCAAAATTTGATAAAAAAAAAAACTCTTCCTCTAGGAGCGATATTGGTTGACAATGTGGCAGTGGCGATCTGACACCGGGTTTCAATAGATGTCGACGAGATAAGACGAAAATATTATGACCACGTTTTCCAATATTTGCTTAGTTTTCAAGATATCCGCCCACAAAAGTACAAAATTTCACTTAGCAACAAAAACAATTTTCTGGCCAACCAAAAGGGCACAATAAAAAAATTATTTAATTAACTTTACAAAAGGAAGCATCCAAATCGGATGACTATAGCATATATCTGCTATAGGAACGATAGGTCGAAAAAGTAGACCTAGTGAGAAAAACTTTTTTGTTTTCAATGGTAGCGTTTTTATACTTTTCCGCTATGAATATTTAGGGTTTTCATGTCAAATTGGTTATCAAGTAATTTGTTTAAAAATTAAATTTAATCTTCAACTGTAGTGAACACACTTTTGTGTGCTTATCATGATAACTTGATAATTTTGCTATATATAAAAAAAAAAATTCCTGTACGTACCGTGACTTGATCCCAGGTTTGTTTGACTTTCAGTCTCATGCCTTAACCCCTACACCACAGATACCAAGAGAGAACAGCTAAATGTGCTATATAACTCAAAAGCATCTTTTCTATTTTTATTTTATTTTTGCTAGAAGATAACGAAGTGTTTATCAACACTGAAAATTATATTCAACCAGTTAATCTCATGATGTCAGCTTATCCCAGTACACTTTGTTGTTGAGATTTAATTTTTAAACAGATTACTTAATAACCAAGTTGACGTGAAAACCCTAATTATTTATTGTCCGTATGTTTGTAACGCACAGAAGGAAGCATTTTCGACCACATAAAGTATATATATATTCTTGATCAGCAAGACGAGCTGAGTTCATATAGCCATGTCCGTCTGTTTCTATGCTTTATACTCTGTCAGTTTTAAAGCTATCTTAACCAAACTTTGCACGAAGTCTTTTGCTACAAGTACGCTGCACATTTGTCGGAACCGGCCGGATCGGATGACTATAGCATATAGCTGCCATGGGAACGATTGGTCCAAAAAGTAGTTCTAGTGAGAAAGACTTTTTTGTTTTCAATGGTAGCGTTTTTATACTTTCCAGATATGAATGCTATCTGTTTCAACACAATTTTGGAGAATTTGATCAAAATCAGGTGAATCGGGTGTGTCACAAAAATCTCTAGAAATTTTCGTATAAACGTCAGCATTTGATATAAAAGCTGTTTAAATTTATATGTTAAGGGGCTCAAATTTGCCGGGCAGTAGCAAAAGTTGAGCGATTTGAAACCGCCTGCTCAAAGTCAAGTAGATTTGATGCATATGGGTCATTCTTTTATAAACCGAACAGTTAAAAAATTTTTTATTTTTCATTTTAATAAAAAAAAATCTAAATTAGATCTCGACATGCCCACCAAAATGTAATTTGCGGTTTTGCACAAAAATTTTTTGTTAATTTTATACACAATTTCAAAAATCGTCAAAAACGGAAAAATTGAAAAAAAAGGGTTTTTCAAAAACGAGATTTCTCAGGTTCGGTTTATCGGACAGCTTTCAAGTTGATATTGCTGAAAAGTATTTTACTGTAGCTACTCAAATTATAATTTTAAAGATTTTTTAATTATTTATTAGTATTAAGTAATTGTTGCTAAAAATTATTTATAATTTTTTCTCAATGTTAACCACCATGATATAGCTTCTAAGCACAAACAATTTATTGTCCTAAACGTAACTTAAATTTTGGTGTTTTCAAAAAGATGGAGACTTTTATAGTTTAAAAGTTATGAATTTTTTAAGTTATAAACAAATAAAAAGATGCCCTTAAAGAAAGCTTTGCCACACAATAGGATTAAAAGCTGTGTAGCTAAAACCTGGCACATATACTTTGTATTTATCAAGCTTTTCAAAAATGTCAACATCACGCAGATCGGACGTCCATTTCATATAGCTGCCATACGAATGCTGTGATTAATTGCATTTTGTTGTGGATTAGGGTGACCAGAGTTTTCAAAGTATATTTTACCACAAACAAATTCAGCATTCCTATGGCAGCTATATGATATAGACGTCCGATCTGTGTGATGTTGACATTTTTGAAAAGCTTGATATATATAAAGCCAACTCGCCAAGTTTCAGTCGTAAAGCTTTGAATCTGACTGCGTGGCAAAGCATACTTTACGGGCATCTTTTTATTTGTTTATAACTTAAAAAATTCATAACTTTTAAACTATAAAAGTCTCCATCTTTTTGAAAACACCAAAATTTAAGTTATATTTAGGGCAATAAATTGTTTATCCTAAGAAGCAATATCATGGTGGTAAACACTTAGAAAAATTAAAAATAATTTTTAGCAACAATTACTTAATATTATTAAATAGTATTGGTGGGCATGTCGAGATCTAATTTCTGATTTTTTTTTGTATTAAAATGAAAAATAAAAAATTTTTTAACTGTTCGGTTTATAAAAGAATGACCCATATGGTTTTCCTTCCACATAATCTAGTAGGCGGTCTGATTCTTGGCACTTTGCAAATAAATTTCCCGATTAGTTCGAAGTGCAATCGTTTATACAAACCCCCGTAATATCGTATAGCCATATAACAAACTGGCAGCATATATCATGCTCCAAGGGTAATTAAACTTCGGTCGAGCAGAAGTTAGCTTCCCTCTATTCTTATACCCGTTACTCGTAGAGTAAAAAGGGTATACTAAAGTCGTGCAAATGTATGTAACAGGCAAAAGGAATCATTTCCGACCATATAAAGTATATATATTCTTGATCAGCATCAACAGCCGAGACGATGTAGACTTGTCCGTCTGTCCGTCCGTCCGTCCGTCTGTCTGTCCGTCTGTCTGTCTGTCCGTCTGTCTGTATGAACACCTAGATCTCAGAGATGGTAAGAGATAGAGGTTTGACATGTACGGGACAAATGCTTATTTTATCTGCACGCAGATCAAGTTTGTTTCAAATTTTGGCCACGCCCCCTCCCGTCCCCGCAATTTGGAAAAAACGTTATATCTCCTACAGTTTTAAAGATAGACAATTCGTACCTTCTAGAGATAGTTAGTAATTAGGAAAATGAATCGATTTGCCGAAGAAATAATATAGATCGGATGAACGGTTCTCAAGTTATGAGCAAAAAAGTGAACCACAGCCCCCCGCTACAGCCCCTCCCACCCTAAACAAATGTTGCATACTTTTTGGATGGTCACACTAAGGAACGCAGGAACACTGTTAAACATGTTTTTTCATGAGTAACGGGTATATCGAAGTCGGTAAGAGCCGACTTTAACTTACGCTCTCGTTATACTCTGTGCCGAAGGTACATAGAGTATATTAAGTTTGTGCAAAAGTATGTAACAGGGAGAAGGAATCATTTCCGACCCCATAAAGTATATATATTCTTGATCAGCATCAACAGCCGACTTCATTTAGGTCCTACTCTAGGTACAGAGTATTAATATAGTCGAGCTTGACCGACTTTCTCACTTGTTTTAAATTGTAAATAGAAAATAAATCTAACTACTTCAACTACTAATTATTTTCAATCGTTGTGACTAGCGCAATAATTTATAAGTATTTATGATGTACTTGTAGAGTTGGGATGTCTAGCAAATAAAACAAACATGATACGCTGCTTCTTAACCCGTCCCTGAACCCAAACCGAGATTTGGAAATTGTTTGGTGTTGACTGATATTTCGTTTGAGGGGCAGACCTAATTTTATCAAAAAGACTCATCAAAAGTCAGCGCCAGGGTAGTTCTCTGAGCTTGTATTTAATTTGTACCTGGCACCATGACGAACACCGACATAAATGAGCTTTGTAGTAAATAAGAACCTTTAATTGGTTATTAAATGTGATTTAAGTCGTGTGCCACGCATTAACATTGTAGCGAGAACGTATCCTTGTACCGCCAAAGTGAACTGAATCTCGCATACCCTTACACAGACGCAGCCGCAACCTTGGACAAACAGACAATGATGTGCAGCGACTTAGGCTCGCATACATAACTACAACGATATAATTGTCGGTGGTTGAATTAGTCCCAGCACGTGCTGTTAAATGAAAAGAATACTCGATAGAGTTGCAAATGAAGACGCACTTCCTACGCAAATGAAGCACAGGCACTGCAACAACTTTCAAAGGTTTGGCTTTTAAACAAGTATGAAAATCGGTCGAGAACGACTGTAATATACTCTTTAAACAGGGAACCAGAACCGTATACAAAAAAAGAACCGATTAAAACTAAGACCCAGAACCGTACCCATATTTTAATTTTTTGTGTACCGCAAGGAGAGTATATATATATACCGTAAGGTACCCAAACATTGTACAGGCACAGTTTCGGTTCTGAGTGCAACAACTAGACTGCAAGGCCGGAACTTAGTTTTGGAAAGAGTCTGGCGCTGTAAAACTTTTGTATTGTGATTTTATATTTCACGCAATACCAGTCTCTTTGAAAATATTGCATTCCACATCTTAGACCATGATTATAATGTCATGATTACTTTAGAACTCGCTTGCGAAAAATACTTGGGCTTTCCATTTCTGTCCATCTGAAACTTAATGAGGAAAGCAGCTCCGACACAAATCCTTAAGCTTAAAAAGGGAGGCTAAATCAATTCATAAATGCATGTGTATGAAAAGAAACAGGACAATACTGGATTTTCACAAACCAGCTTAATGGCATCAATCATTGTCAATTTTCCTGAGCTTAAATCGTTTACAAAATGAAGAAGACGACGATTAAAATGGTGGTCAGAAAACTCGATAAAGTTTCCTTCTAGGGCAAGTAATCGTAGAACGTTCGTTTTTTTGGAGTGTGATTATAATGAAGAATGCTAAGAAATCTAATAGACGAAAAACCAATGACGATCTTTATATTTTATCGATAGGTACTGGTATAAGGAACCGAATTCCGAAATAATGTTAGAGCCAAAACAGAATCTTTTACCGAAACTTAAGGAACCAGAATTGAAATACGATTTGGTTTAATTCCCTGTCTGTAACTGTATTTTGCTGCTATAATAGCAGCAGAAGCAGCGATCTTTCTTTTGCTCATAACTTGACTATCGTTTATCCGATCTTTATCATCAATAGATCGATAAATTATTGCGGATTACTAAATATGTCTAGAAAGAACGAGTCATCTATCCACAAAACTGTGGGTAGTAGGACGGTTTTCCCAGATTGCGGAGGCGTCATATCGATTCCTCTTCGTCTGTTGATGCTGATTAAAAATATATACACTTATCGAAGTTTAATTGAACCCACGTATATTTTGCTCAGTAAAAGATGATTAAAACATGTTCTAAAATGTATTTTTGGCAAAAATGCTCGATTTAAGTTAAATCAACATAATCGAATATATTTATTAAAGTAAAGTAGGGTGGTCGATATTTCTCAATATATCAATATCGATAATATCAAAAATCAAAATTTTCAATATCGGGTCCAAAAACATCGATATTGATCAAACTCTTCAAAATTGTGTTGAAACAGATATTGTTCATATAAAGACGCTATGATTGAAAACAAAAAACTACTTTTTCGATCGCTGGATCTACCTCAGTGCAATAAGTATATGTGCATTAACATTTTTGGAAAAACCTTGTTTTAAACCAAACGATTCAAGCCAAGTATATTTTTTACTTATAGCTCTAGAGCCAGTAACTAAGAACTGCCTTACAGTACTTCAATATTTATTAACAAAAAATTATTATTTAACAAATGTATTTCATTCTTAGGAAATAAGTATATGTGCATTTTATATAGTTCTTAAAATTTTGTATTAAGTTCAAACTTTTGATCAACTTTAATAGTTAATGTGCTTTCCTTTTGCCTCTAAGACTTTTGCAAGGCGGTTTGGCATGGAATCTGCCAGATTTTGGAGAGTTTCATTGCTTATTAACTCCCATTCTGCAAGCAAAGCGTACTTTAAATGCTTAATTGAGTCGAACTGCCTCCCACCTTTATAAATCCTGGCTGAGAGGATACCCCAGAGGTCCTCAATTGGGTTCAAGTCAGGACTGATAGCCGGCCACTCCAGTACAGGTATTTTTCTTGAAGAAAAATAAGCCTTTGTGGCTTTTGATGTGTGGATTGGAGCGTTGTCCTGTTGAAAAATCTATCTTCGTAAAGATCGTCTGCAAAATCTATTAATTCACTCTCCAGCAATTGAATATAGATTTCTGAGTTTGTTCTTATTGGAATAAAACATAGCCGAGACTTTCTTGCATATCCGAAACAGGCCCAAATCATCAGTGATCCACCGCCGTGATTCCTCTTATGGCGAGTTTCTGTTGGTTTTCTTAAGTCACGCCAATACTTATGACAGCCATCAGGACCATGAAGATTAAACTTTTTTTCATCCGAAAAAATAACGTTTCGGAATTCTTCAGTCCAAAATTTGTACCTGTCAGCAAACGCCAAACGAGCCTTAAGATGGCGTGGCAATAGCATCGGTAAAGCCACCCGGGAACTATGTTTAAGGTTACAATTTTCAGTTAAAATTTGATGGATCCGTCTTCTACCGACATTGAGCTCTAAATGACGTTTAATGCCTGTACAAGACATTTGATTGTTTACAGCCAGGCGCTTAATCTCACGCTTGCACCTATCATCGATGGTCTGCCATTGCGTTTAATCTGACCATAGGAGCTTGGATTTTTTAAGAAATTAGCTATCGTATTTCTGTGTCGAGACACTCTGGAAGCTATTTCAGTGATGGTAGCCCCACCTTCGTTCAATCCTTGGATTCGTCCGCGTTCCTCAGCTGATAAATGTGTTCCACGCGGCATTCTTAGGAAAATTTAAAAAAAATTTTTTGTGTTTCTGCAACAACTACTTAATTTACTCTCAACTTTTCATTTTTTATCAAAACACATCCAATTTGTTGCACGCCGACCATTAAATGCACACTAATTGGTTTTTGCACATAAACTTATTTCCTAAGAAAATCAAATCTCGCCACTCAAATGTGTGATAACGGTACTAAGAATGATGACCAAAGAGGAATTATGCAAAAGCATTCTAAAAATAGATAACAACAAAAGACTTTTGCATTACTATAGAGGAAGAGAGAAACGAAAACATATTTGCACATATACTTATTGCACTGAGGTAGTTCGATTGTTGAGGTGAAAGAATGTGAAGTGCGATTATGTTTGCTAATTTGTTTGATTTTCATTAAAATCAAAACGATAGCTTTCTCGCTTACCATTTTTACCTTAAAATTTCATCAAAGCGCCAATTAACTTTTTTTGGTGGATGATGTTTGATGTATGCCGGTGAACAAGGCCATTGTTTCCGACGTCTGTGTATGTATGATTTTGTGTGGAACACTGAAACAAAAACAGCAACAAAAGTATGTATTTATTTGGCTCTCTCTTACGTAGGTTCTGTTTTTGCGTGTTCGCTTTCTGATAAGTCTTAGCCTTCTGTGGCTTTTGTATGCCAAACGAAAGAGCTCAGAAGTGAAGTCGCCTACACATGGGCAGCGTTTAATCGTTGTAAAATTTATATTCGTGTTTGTGCAATTTAATTTATAAACGATCGATTAAAATGTCAAGGCCAAAATCAAATGTTTATCGACAGTAATTCGCCTTTGACATTGAAGAAAATGTAAGAAATTGCTTAATAAAAGATTGTGGACAACAAATAAAGGTGAGTTCGATGTTTACGAATTTATTTCCAAAATATTTACATAATCATCGGTACGTACAATGTAAATTGGTCAGTCTAATGCACATATGTAAGCTTCGAGACTTTTCTGCTTGGACATGTATATTCATAATTACATACTTATTTCGTATGTAGGTGCTTAGAACGTTAAATAGCCTGCCTTTATTTATGTAAGTACATGCTAATTTTTGCATGCCCCCCCGGTGAAAAAAGCGAAAACTATGTATGTGTGTACATTAGACTGAACATAATCATAGAGGAGTTTTTATTGTTGAAATTCTATTCCTCAGGGCGCAAAAAATTCGTTATAATTTCTAGTTACCGTGATGAAAAAGCAAAGTTCGATATTTTAGGGTTTAATACTGGCGCCGTACATAAATGTACATAAATATGTCTACATACCAGTATGCTAGGGAACATAAATGACATAGGTATATATATGTATGTATTTACTTTCTTTTTTTATAAGGCGATCATGGCATAAATTTAAAAAATGACACCGACTTGATAAATACGCTTGAAAGTTAAGCCGATCAGCAAAACTCGAAACAAGCACTGCTGGTTCCAGGTGCATTGAAGAATTGTTTAAGCCCAGTATTTGTGTGGCAATTAACAAACAGACTATTCGAGATGCGTGTGTTTCTCTGTGCTCGGTTGATGGAAGGCCGTTTGCCCTGATGAACGTCCTCGGATTCTGACAAATTCTACTGAGTTGTGAATTTTTTTAACCCGCAATCAGTACGGAACGTAGAACGGTGGTAAGGTTATTATGTCTCCGCTAAGATATCAGGTACACGGAAATACATTGACTGCTATTATTCTTCTAAGATGTAATTATTATTTTACCTTCCTTGTAACTAATTTTTTTTGAGATTGAGTAACGTTAAGTTTGGTGAAGAAATTGTTAATTAAATATTATTCTAATCATCCTATGTATACAAACTTGGGAATTTTTTATGGCGAATAAACGCGAATAAAATTGGTAATTTACGTATACATACATGTGTATTGCTTGCTTACCCACTTTATTTGGACTCAAGTTTTAAAATATCTGTTAATTTTAGGGGTCCTTACAGGTGCGCACCGGTATACCGAAATAAAAATCTAGGTACCGATACGGATCCGAATACCGAAATAAAAAAGAACCAAAACAGAACCTTTTAACGAAACATAATTTCATAATTCGCCCCAAATTTGATTAATTAATTAATATTAAAATTGGATCCAAAACGGATGACCACAGCATAATAGCTACCCTAGGAACGATCGGTCGGAAAACTCGATCTAGTGAGTTGGTCCATTTCGCTGCATACAACAGCGAAGGAAGTGCCGTATATCATACTATCTCTAACTGCATTTGGACGCCAGACGTACACAGCTCTCCATTTATTTCCTAGAACTGCCAATTGGGCAGATCTCAAAGGCAAGTCCAGCCTGTGTCGCTTCTGAAAATAATTAAAATCTCGGTGCAAGCATGTCAGGACGGCTCACACGAACACTGCAAACCAGTCCCAGTCCCACCCGTCTCGTCCTGACGCTCGCCCAACAAAAGCTTAATTTAATTTTCATACCACAATTTTGTTGGAAAAGTTAATTAAATTAAAAGCAATATTCACAGTTCGTTGAATCCCAAATACAAAATACGTGTTATGTGTTGTTCATGGCAATAATGGAGAAAGTCAGGGTGAGTAGCTTTGAGGCGCAGGCGCATTTGACCGGAAACGCCCTTCGCTGAGGTCTGAAGCGTGCCCTAATTGGTGGCAGGCAGAGTTCTCCTCCTCCGAGCGTTTGCTGCGACGGATCTTATTGGCCAATGCTGTCTTGTCTTTTGCTGGACTTTGCCAGGGTGTGAAAATATGTATCGGTATGGCTGATTGCGACGGTGGAGTCGCCCGGTGTCAATGTCAGCTAGAAATGGTTTTCGTATTCAGTTTTCGTTAATATTTCGTGCCGTGATATTCGAGTGTAGTGCGAACTGCCACGCGGCACTTGGACTTAAACGGGGCATTGAGAAATGGGGCAAACGGATCGACTAACATAACCAATTCATCTCCTAATCGAATAATAAGTATGATGGCTTACATGTTACTGCATATCCGACTCCGATTGAACTAGCCCAAGTGCGATTGAGAAATGTGCTCGATTCTGTGGGACTAAAATTTGTGCATCGAAGTTTGGTCTTCATAAAGAGGACGTTTGAAAAATTCCGGATTCTGGACATAACACTAATGATTTAGATTTTCTTCCTCTAATATTGATTTTTTCAAGGCGTATAATTCTGACAAATACTAATTTTTAACTACATTATGATCGCAGTTGGCGGCTACGTTAAGTGTCAGGTATTCGATTTCGATCAAATAGTGCGGAATAGAATTTGTTAAATGGTCCCGCTTCCAAAAACCGACCGATCGTTGCTATGGCCAAGTGTGGTCAAATAAGAGATAATGGAAATACAAGCAACCGAAATTTTGCCGTAGTAAACATAAATACATACGTCAGCCACACGCGTCGCTAGTGTGCCTAAACTTTGGGAGATACTAATCCGCAGTCTGACCATTGATCTTGAGGGGGACTCTGCTGGTTAAGAAAGCCATGTGTCATGTAAGGATAGTGAGGATATATCTATCTTGATCAGTCTTGAAACGACTTGTCCAACGCGATGAGGATTCTCTGAAATCGGGAACACAAGAGTTTTTTATTTTTACCCGTTAGTCGTGGAGTAAAATGGGTATACTAAGTGCAGGAAGGAGGAAACATTTTCGACTATGTTTCTATGCTATGTTTCTGGTGCCTGGTAACTTTTTATATAGCCTTGCAAAGGGTATTATGATTTTTTCCAGAAGTTTACAACGCATCGAAATATTTGTTTCCGACCCTACATATAAACTATATATATTCTTGAACAGGGCGACGAGCTGAGTCGACATAGCTCTATCCGTCCGTTTGTCTGCCCGTCTGTCTGTTTCTCAGTTTTAAAGCTATCGAGCTGAAATTGGTCTTAGTGAGAAAAACTTTTTTGGTTTTAATGTAAACGTCTCGAAACTTTGCGATAATTAATATTACATGTTTTCACACAGATTTGTAAATTTTGGTCCAAATCGGATGACAATATCTTTTAGCTGCCGTAGGAACCATCGGTCGGAAAAAGGGTCTTAGTGAGAAAAACTTTTCCGTTTTTAATGTTAGTGTCCCCAAACTCGGCAATTACTAATATTATATGCTTTCACACTGATTTGCAACTTTGGTTAAAGTCAGATGACTACATCTGGTAGCTGCCAAAGGAACTTTCGTCTGGAAAATGGGTTTTAGTTGAAAAATAGAGGAAAGCTAACATCAGCTCGACCGAAGTATATATACCCTTGGAGCATGATATATTTCTGCCAGTTTTTTATATGGCAGCTATCCGATATATTCATCTGATTTTGATTAAACTCTCTAAAATTGTTTTGAGACAGATAATATTTATAACTGAAACGTACAAACACGCTACCATTGAAAACAAAAAAGTTTTTCTCACTAAAACTATTTTCTCGACCGATCATTCCTATGGCAGCTATATGCTATAGTCATCCGATTTGGATCAGACTTGACAGAATTATGTGTTAGCATATCATATTAATCAGTAACGAGTTTGGGAGCGATAGCATTGACAACAAAAAAAATTTTCATACTAAAACTTTTTTTCAGATCTATCTTTTGTATGGCAGCTATACTATATAGTTGCCCGATTTGCATAAAACTTGCTGAAATTATGTAAAAGCATAAAAGACTTATATATACGAGGTTTGGTAGCGATAGCGTTGAAAACAAAAAAGTTTTTCTCACTAGAACTTCTTTTTCAACCGACCGGCAGTTATATGCTACAGTCATCCGATCAGGCCAGTTCCGACAAATGTGCAGCGTATTTGTACCAAAAGACTTCGTGCAAAGTTAGGTTACGATAAAAACTGACGGAGGAGATAGCATAGAAGCAGACGGACAGACGGACGGACGGACAGACGGACGGGCAGACGGACGGACAGACGGACACGACTATATCAACCCAGCTCGTTATGCTGATCAAGAATATTTATACTTTATGTGGTCGGAGATGCTTCCTTTTATGCGTAACAAACATCCGGACAATTTCAATATACCCTCTCCAAGGGTATAATAAAGGAAAGCTAACTTCGGCTTGACCGACCATTTGCTTGCAGGTTGTTATATGGCAGCTAAACGAGAAAAAAAAGTTATTCTCACTAAAACTTTTTTTCGACCGGTCGTTCCTATGGCAGCTATATGCTATAGTCGTTCGATCCGGCCGGTTAGATATCTTTAAATCTGACTGAGAAGATAGCATAGAAACCGAAGGACGGACAGAAGGACATGGCTATATCAAATCAGCTCATCATTCTGATCAAGAAAATAAATCAGAGATGCACCGAACCGAACCGCTTTTTCACTCGTGAACCGAACCGTTAAGCGAACCGGGGGTCAACTTACTTAATACTCAAACGATAACTTTGTATCTTTAATTGAGATTGGCTTGAAATTGAAAATGAGTATGAGTATTTTGATGGCTGGTAGGCATGCAAAATTAAGTTTTAAAAAGGGGAGGATGACATAGCTCAGTAATTGTCAACTCTTTGGAAAAAATAGCTCCGCCTATTTTTGAATTCGATTTCTTAGATCAATCCTGCTATCAGAAGAAGTGAAAAAGGTAGCTAAATCTCATTTAATGTTAATATACAACAAAATTCAAAACGTTAATGAAAACATAACGGATATTCATTCAATTCCATAAAAAACTGAAATATAGATTGTTATCGTTTACCTAACGATTATTAAATATTGGATTATTTATCAGGAAAGTCAACTTAAGCATAGTCGAATAGTTTTAGCACAAGTGTCAGAAGAATGAACATTTTCCACATTGAAGTTTGTTTTACCAGACTTTAGATCCAATATTGATGAAAATATGATAAGAGATATATTAGTATTAAGTTTTTACTAAAATTCCATTATATTGAAGATAATTTAAGTCTTTTAAGATCTATTTTATTCCCTGTTGTTTTGAAAACCACATATACAAGTATAATAAAACTGATCAAATGGAAATGTAAAATTTGAGTTTATTAAAAATGAAATGTTTATTATATAATAGGTTGTATAACTCATATCGAAGTCGAATTCCGTATGAACTTAAGAATTTTGAATTGGAATTGTTTAAGTTTAAACGAAAATTGTAATAATTATGAACGATTTGATTTTGATAGAACTAATCCAGGAGGTCTTTATATGAGAAATGATAAGAATAAGGTCGGCTACTAGATAATAGGTCAGTAAAAACGGAAGTATTAAATCTACTTGGCCTTGAGCATTCGGTTTCAAATCGGTGAACTTTTGTCATATAATTTAGTAGCCGGGCATATTTGTAGGACTCCACATGCAGGAATTCAGTTTATTCTGATCCGCTTGGCTTTCGTTAGTTGATTTCAAACCGTCTAAGTTTCTAAACAACATCAAGTGACCAAAGATGTTTTCATCACTTGAGGATTGCAGGGTTTTAAACCGAAATTAGAACGTTTATTCAGAAATTGCCGTCGAAATTTTGAACATACCCTATTAACTGAAAACCTTTGTTAATGAATAATCTGAATACTTGTATCAAAAATATATTTCTTTAGTTAGTTAAATGAATAAAGAGAGAACCGACCATATAAAGTATATATATTCTTGATCAGCATCAACAGCCGAGTCGATATAGGCATGTCCGTCTGTCCGTCTGTCCGTCCGTCCGTCCGTCTGTATGAACACCTAGATCTCAGATATGGTAAGAGATAGAGGTTTGACATGTATGGGACAAATGCTTCTTTTATCTGCACGCAGATCAAGTTTGTTTCAAACGTTATATCTCCTACAGTTTTAAAGATAGACAATTTGTGCCTTCTAGAGATAGTTAGTAATTAGCAAAATGAATCGATATCAAATGATAAAGATCGGATGAACGGTTCTCAAGTTATGAGCAAAAAAGTGAACCACAGCCCCCCCGCTACCACCCCTCCCACTCTAAAAAAATGTTGCATACTTTTTGGATGGTCACACTAAGGAACGCAGGAACACTGTTAAACATGTTTTTGCATGAGTAACGGGTATATCGAAGTCGGTAAGAGCCGACTTTAACTTACGCTCTCGTTTAACTACTAATATGAATACAAACTTGAGAATATTTTATGGAAACTACCTACAAAACCAATTGAAAATTGGTGTAAGTCGAACACATCCGTATTTAAATGCGTCTAGGTTGTTTACCCACTTTGTATGGTCTTGGATTAAAAATTCGGTTAAATTTTACCGGTATTCAAAAATAAAATCCCAGGTCCCAATACGGAACCGAATACCGAAATAAATTATAACCAAAACAGAAAGTTTTTCCGAAGCATAAGTTTCTGTACGTACCAGAACCGAAACCGAAACGATTACCCCTGCCCTTCTCTTCCTTCCAGAAATAAAACCGGAGCACCAAAAAATCAACGGTACCCAAAAACGAATACCAATACAAACGAAGTACGGGAATTACCCAAAGACGTACAAAAATCAAAAAGCTTTAAAAAAGTCAAGGACAAGCAGAAGTTGGAAAGCAGAGAGCTCGAAAGCCTTATGATCGGTTGTACAATGATGCAGTCGAATGCATTAAAAATTTAAGAGTACATTTTAAGTATATCTTACTCATAGCAGCTATCACGGATATAAGAAATCGGCCTATCATGTGAAAGGAAAAAATTTTAATTTGAATCATTAATAACTTTTGAATTACAAATGATACAAAGTGTGCAGTTCTTTTCGGGCTATCGCTCAGAGCACGGCGGCCAGTCTTGTATTTTTTTTTTTATATCTCCAGGACTAATTTTATGTTCATATGTAACATTGTTGCGGTCTAAGATATCTTTCCCAATGCTGTTAAGTCTCCGCCTCGTTAAATCATTGCATTTTGTTCAGAGGATTCTCCTCGCAGTATCTGCATATCTGATTTATTCCAAATGTGTGTAGATGGCTGCGAGATGGCTTTGCAGAGGCTTTTGTAGAGCCCTGTCAGGATCTTGCTTTGCTGGATTGCTTTTTTCTTAGCCTGAATTGTGTGTTTTTGCCTATTAAATGGTTTCTCTAATGAGACACATTATCACTTACTAATTTTTTTATTATTACTGACATGTTACACCTTGGAACGCGTGTCTTTCTATGAGTTCATCTACCTTTAGCAGCGAGTCTCGTTTGGTGTTATCCACTGGCTTTTCTACCGTTTTCAGTTATAAAGATGTCAAGTTGATGCTCTAAAAGACTTGGTAATATCTTCCTTCCTGCTTTTGGCTTTCGAGAAAGCCCTTGCTCTGAGATGAGACCAGCTGTCAAGCTGCTTTTTATTATCTTCCTAAGGAATGCTAAGAGTGTGTCCTTTTCACCTTGCAGGAAAAAGAGTAGTCTGGTCCTCCATTGAAGATTTCGGTGCGCACAAAAACGCACTGAATCTGAAAGGCTATTTTCAACTACGGCTTAAGAGGGAACAACCTGTCCAGAAAATAACTTGCATTCTGCTTAAAATAAGAACAAAACTTTCTTCAAATGATTTAAAAATGCTCGAAACGAGCGCAATTTAACTCAACTCAACCACCACACAGAAAAGTATAAGTAGCTACAAAAGAGAGCGACGGCGCAATGCGCTAACACGCCATACTATATTTACTCTGTAGTACAGCAGGCCAGCACACTAACCGCTGGGCTTCAGCCGGCCACAGATGCTTTTAAGGACTGCAAAAAGGTAGCATCGACCAGTCAAAGACAAATGCATCCGCAGAGATGCATATTAGTGTTGCTATATTTGTGCCATTTTTATACCCTTGCAAAGGGTATTATAATTTTGCCCAGGAGTTTGCAACGCATAGAAATATTCATTTCCGACCCTATAAACTATATATATTCTTGATCAGGGCGAGCTGAGTCGATTGAGCTTTGTCCGTCCGTCTGTCTGTCCGTCTGTCTGTCTCTTTCTACGCGAACTAGTCTCTCAGTTTTAAAGCTATCGAGCTGAAATTTTGCACAGAATCTTCTTTTTACTGCACACTGCTAATATGTCGGAACCGACCGGATCGGATGACTATATCTTATAGCTGCCATAGGAACTATCGGTCGAAAACTGGGTTTTATTTAGAAAAATTGTTTGTTTTAACGCTGGCGTTCTTAAACTCTGATGTATTAAAACATTTGCAAGGGTATAAAAACTTCGGCAAAGACGAAGTTAGCTTGGCCTTCTCGTTTGATTCTGCATTGTCAAAGATTAAACACAGGCCATCTTTCCATAAATAAGTGTTCCTTGGCTTTAGCTGCATTAAAAAATGTATTTAAAATTGGAGCTCGGAGCAATGCAAAAACAATTTTGGAACGCTATGCTAAATTTGTAAGGGAATCCCCGAAATAAAACTTAAAAAACCTTGAAAGAAGCAATGCAGAAAACAGACGCTGTAGTGTTCCGAAATGTTTATATTCTGCTGCAAATATTCATGTCAGTGCCAATTACAACATCCGCTGCCGAAAGATCTTTTTCTTTTTTGACGATTTTAAAAACATAATTTGGAATTCGAAAGTGGAAACCCGCTTAAATGAACTTGCCCTTTTATATATTCATCGTGATATTAAGGTCAGCGCTGAAGACGCACTGAATATGCGGTATAGAGCAACGGAGATGGGAGATGGCTATTAAATAAGTACAATAAATATAATTAAAATCAAAAATAGTCAAAGTTTTTGTGCTTTTTATATGTATTAAATCAAAAATTTAATTAGAAGTCGAAAGAAGTACATTTTTGTAATACAGCACCAAGAAAGTGTTTTTTAATAACAAATCAAAAAACATCTATAATTTTATTCACAAAACCGCCCCCCTCTGAAAAAATCCTGGCTACGCCACTACCGGAGCAGCGGCTCATCCAGCACATCCTTTTGCATTATATTGCCTCCCTCCCAATCCAAAAAGAAATGTCACCCCCAATTTAAAGATATATTATAAGCTGATCCAAAATCAGTCAAATTTGATTTCCAGTTGAGCTTAAAATGTTCAACTCAAATCTAGTTTTGGTTTACTCAAAAAAATTTTCTGAAAGTGAAAACATTATATTCAAATGTTCTTACGCTGTTTTTGATAACGTTTGTGGTATTTTAAGTCCCGGTTTTATCCGTCTGTGCACTTAAACACGCACGGGTGCGTCACACACATAAAATTATCCTAAAATGAATTCCAAGAACTCTGTCTCTGTCTCTTTAAACCGTAGTGAGGAGAACAATTAATGATAATGTTAAAACATTTGATCGTTTTGAGAGCTTTATAGGCTTTTCACGATGCTGTGAAAACCACGCAGCTTCAAAAACAGATAACCCTTTACCTTACCTTATACGAATTATATGGCAGTGTTGGAGCTTGATTCCACATTCAATTCTTATCAACTTGAACGAGTTGAATCTTTCCATGATCTGGGTATTACCCTAGACCATAAACTTTATTTTGGCACTCACATTGAACTTTCTGTGAACAAAGCTATGGGCTTGCTAGGTTCTATTAAACGTTGGTCTAAAGAGTTCAATGATCCGTACACGACCAAGCTCTTGTTTATATCCCTGGTGAGACCCATTTTGGAGTTTGGTTCGTGTATTTGGAACCCTCAGTCACTTATCCTGTGTAAACGCATCGAATCTGTCCAGAAACAGTTCCTTTTGTTTGCTCTTCGCAACCTGGATTGGGACCCGCAGTTGAGACATCCTCCTTATATTTCCAGACTTAAGCTTTTAGACTTACCGTCACTTGAGCATAGACGAACTATGTTAGGTATAATGTTTTAAACAAACTTATAAAGGGTAATTTACACGCTGAGTATTTACTCGGGCGCGTGAACTTGAATGTCCCTTCAAGACAAACACGAAACTATATTCCCTTGAGGCTTCCTGTTGCTTCTTATTTATACGCTTCTAACTGTCCATTTCGCATTCTGTGTAGGGATTACAATGGTGTCTTTCCTTTTCTCAGTGGTAACCTTTCCGACGAAGGCTTTATGACTTTTATTCTTCACACTCTTGCACTTGCATAGCTTCTAGTATTTTTTGAAATTCCTTCTGATCATTAATCCTGCGAGCAGGGGCGTAGCTGGTCATACCGACAAACTAAATTACCCCCACCGCATCGGAAGGCGTTTCTTTTATTTGCTCTTAATGTTTTCTACCCCCTTATTTTGTATCTCTTTATATTCTATTATATTGTAGCTATGTCTTTTAGACGAAGCTACAATTAAAATAAATAAATCAATAAATAAACAAAAATTTTGGCGACTTTTGGGTAACCACCCAGCTTGTGAGAAGCTTGGCTTGGCCCCGTTGAAGGAGCCGTATAGCCAATTTTACATTCTACCCAGCCCAAGGTGAATTTACTACAAGGTGACGTATTCCGTTGTGGGGAGGGGCTTTAATTTTTTCAACTCGCTCTCTGAGACAGATGACAGTTGCTGTGGAGGCCAATGCTAGGCACACTTCGTTTGTTTTTGTTTTAACTAACAGACAGCTGAAAGATTTTCGATAACAAATAAAATGAAATAATTCAAAACACAACATAATATTTTAATTAATCGCAAAGTGAAAGAAACTAAAGAAACTAAACCTAAAATAGTTTCATTAAAAACCACACCCTCGTTTGATTGCTTTGGACAATTCAAACAATTGGAGCCTGGGTTAGTTAAATGCGGGGAAAGAATTTCACCCACTAACATCAGAAGGGCCGCTTCGGGATACACACACACACTCAAAGCCTCAGTGTTTTTGGCGTTTGCTGCTGATGTCGGATTTTGCTATAAGCTTGCCTTTGGGATTCCCAATCCCAAGCGTTCATAGCAATTTTTTCATGAGATGACTTCTGCCAACACACTGAGACTGAAGACAGGCGCAGACAGCTGAAGATTGAATTGGTATTCATGAAATAGCGTTATACTGTCAACCAGCCTCCTTTGTGGTGTTGTGTGTGTCTTGTTTAAAGCCCCGAATACACCCCACCTAGCATTTGGAAGATCATTTTTACAATAATCACCTTGATGTGTCTCTTTCGAGCCCTTTTGATGATTAAAAAGAGATTCATTTCATGGGCGACTTAAGGAAGACTCGAAAATGACTCATACATATGCTCTAAATGTTATTTATTTAAGAACGGCTCGAAAAAGAATCGCAATTGACTTGAAAATGAGTCGAAACTTATCAAAAGTAGAGAGCACAAATGTTTTTTTATGAAGAGTCGCGGCTAGGGTACCATTTTCTCCCGACAAAAGTATCATTTATGATCAGAAAATGAGCGCATTTATGACTATTTAAATCGAACAGAGGAGTCGAAAAAGACTCGAATGTGATCAGAAATTTCATAAAATGTTGGCTGGTACCAGACAAATTTTTGCGCAAAACGCTAATGTGTGTTAGTGAAATAAGGGTGTATGTGTCACACACACGAAATGACCCAGCAAACATTTTTAATCGCCAAAAAGTCGCAGGCGACTCGCCGAAAGGTTTAATTTAATCGCCTGCGATATCGCATTCTGGTCGTTTTCTGATCTTCTGTTGGAAGAAAGTGAGCCACTTAAGCGACACTTCCAGAAGACTGATCCGGGACTCTTCTGGAAGTGTCGCAAGAGAGCCTTTTTGAAGATGCGCAAAAGAGTCTCCCAGAAGGGTCGCCACTAACTCAATTGAAAGTGTCGCAATATAGTCGCCCAGAAGAGTCTCAGAAGAGTCGCGCAACTATGTATTTAAATTTTCATATTTTTTTATTTAATGTATTTAATTATTAAACTTATGATTTAAGTCAACTTTGTATGTGTCTGCTTCTACATAATGTGTTCACATTAGATTATTTTTAAGAAAATCAATCACTATTTATATTAGAGCGGCGATGGGCAGCCTCATAGCCCTTCTTACCAGGGCATCCCGGCCCGTTATTTTTCTAATTCCAAGACGCTTAAGATATTACAACAACCACACGCTGCATCGCGATGCTCGAAAGCAAATGACCAAAATTAGAATGTTGTTGTACCCCTTCCGTTATTTCTGCTGCCCACCGCTGCATTAGACTATTATTAAGAAAATCAATTATTCGTAAATGTATACATATAAGTTTTGTGCACACAAACCAATATATATCAAGTCATAAAACTCCTTCACTCGACCGCACAGTTGACAAATCAAATTATTACTGAGAAATAAATCAGCTCTGCAAGAAGATTTTGCCCTCATTTGCTCAGAAGCAATGTAATTTGTTTTTGACACTCTGAAAGTTGCGCAGTTCCGTTATTTAAGCGCTTTCAATATAATGTATGTAATTGTTATTGTAAAATTGTTCTCTTTGATGTTTGTCTCTGAAAGTTAAGCGGTCCCGTTACTCCTTCATTGAATCTTTCTAAATCCAAATTAGGATTTAGCGTGAAAAACTTGTCTAGAACCAATAAATGTTTTACCATTTTAGGTTCTGTGCTGCGAATAAATTAATTTTAAATTCTTGTCAAAATACTTATGTCCACTCCCATTTGCACATTTGGATTTATATTTTCTAACCTATGCAACTGATTGTGTACTACTAATGTTTTATTGAAAGCTTACTTTTATACCAGTATTCGATACAAATTTCAAAATTTTAGGATTTTTTGTTTAAAAGATATAATGGATTATTTATGAATTTTTTTTAGTCACCACTGTAGATAGCCTGAGATGTACTCTATGGAGTCATCCGTCAGTTCGCTATCTGTTTCGTCTTCTTCGGCTGCCTGTTGCTCTGCTATGGCTGAGTTCGCAGCAACACTTGCTGAGCTGGTAATTGAGGAAATGTCAATATCCAGCAATGGCATTGGCTCCACCTCAACATTTGCCCTCATTTCCAAAATCTCTCGACGACGTTTGCTTTCATACTGTCAAAAATTAATAAATAAAATATAATAAGGCCCCACGAAAGAGAGCTGCTGTGGTGAGTACGTCACCTTATAGTAAATTCACCTTGACCCAGCCTACGTGTTTCCTACTTTGACAGATTTTGCGAAGCTGGGGCCGGTGTGGATAGACTATTAAGCTGATAAAAAAATGTTTCTTTATAAACTCTTACACAACCGGTCACCTGCACCAGCTATTGGCACCAGCTGTGAAATAGCCATGAACCAGTAGGTCCATTTCTCCGGTGCGAAAACTGGAGTTTGATAGGAGTTCGGTTTGGCCCTTTTGGCTGTAAACCCAAATAAAGGGTGATTTTTTAAGAGCTATAGGAAAGTTTTTCAAAATAACACACATAACATTCAGAAAAATGCATGAAAACTTTATTTGAATCGATTGTCCATATAATTTAATGTTTGAAGATTATTTCATGCAAATGTTGACCGTGACAGCGCCTCAAATGGTCCATCCGCTTAGTCATGCTCTTTTGGCATACTCTTTCCAACATTTCGTCCGGTATTGTCTGTATAGATATGAGCTTTAGCATAGCCTCACAAAAAATAGTCTAAAGGCGTTAAATCGCACGATCTAGGCGGACAATTGACCGGTCCCGAACGTGAAATAAAATGTTCACCGAACTCGCCTCTCTTATCGAACTCGCCTCTCCATTGTTGCGCGTGCTGTGTGACATGTGGCACCGTCTTGTTGAATCCACGTGTCATGCAAGTCAAGCTCTTGCATTTTGGGCATAAAAAAAGTTGGATATCATCTCACGGTAGCGCTCACCATTCACAGATACGTTACGATTCGCATCATCTTTGAAGAAGTACGGTCCAATGATGCCACCAGCTCATAAACCGCACCAAACTGTGACTTTTTCTGGATGCATTGGTAGCTCTTGCAATGCTTCTGGCTGACATTCACTCCAAAATCGATAATTCTGCTTATTTACGTACAAATTGAGCCAAAAGTGAGCTTCGTCGCTGAACACAATTTTTCGGTAAGAAAGTGGATCTTCGGCCAACTTTCCAAGAGCCCATTCACCAAAAATTCTACGTTCCGGTAGGCTTCACACCTAAATCCTTCCGCAAAATTTTCCACGTTGTTGAGTAACAGAGGACCAATTGCTGCGAACGGCGACGAGTCGATAATTGATGGTCATCATCAACACTGGCCGACACAGCTGCGATATTTTCTTCAGTTCGCACTCTACGTAAGCGTGTTGGTGGTTTAATGTCCAACAATGTAAATTTGGTGCGAAATTTAGTCACAATAGCCCGAATAGCCGTTTCAGTGGTCGATTAAACTGACCATAAAATGGAAGAAGCGCGCGATGAAATTTCATAAAAGAGCACGCATTATTTTAATAAAATTTGCAAGCGTTGTTCGTTTGTAAGACGATTCAAGGATAAATTATAGACCAAACTGAAGATGTTTGACAGTGAAACAAAATACGAAACGTGCGTGAGCTGTTTAGACCAGTGTTGCCAAAAAAGATATTAGCTAAAAAATCACCCTTTATACCACTTGACTATATAGACACTGATTTATATGCGAAATACCCTCGAACGGTGAAATTGGAGAAGCTTCTTTATGAGACGCCTTTGCCTTTTGCGCCGTATTGCGAACGTATGTATATGCTTAGCCGGTATACCATAAAAACTGTTGTAATTAGACAAAGTAAACTCAATTATCCGCGCATTTCATTTCCAAATGTTAATCGCCAAGCAATTTAACCCAATTAAATATGCATGGTGTTTTACGTGTAAACAAAAGGCCATCACCGGCACCGGCACCAGCACCGGCACCAGCACCGGCAGCAGTGTAATAATGTCTGCCCGCCCTCAAATAGAACACCTATTATTTGCCTGTTGACAGCAACCACTCAAGCGAATTATTGCCAACTCATCAGTGGGCATTTTAGGCTTTATCTGCCTGTGTTCTATGCCTCTGCCCGCGTCTGCCCCGGCCTGTATTCGGCAAAGGGCATATGCTTTCAAATTTCAACCACCCTCGGATGCCATAACGTAATCGTTTTCGATTTCGATGTGTGTATTCGGCCTTACAGTTACCAAACTGAGACCGAAATATGAGATCTGGGTGAGCAACAGGAGCGACAGCGACGGCAACTGCGACTGCCGCTGTGTACTCTGTACAGCACGCCCTGTATCAACAAAGCACTCAAATTAATTTAAGGTAATTGCATTGGTGTATGGCCAATGTGCTCGGTGGCGCTCGTTGCCACCTCAACGTCAATTAAGCAAGTACACACGGAAATGGAATTAAACTGCCTGCCAGTCGGCATGCAAATGGACTGAGTAAATTAGTACCAATTCAAGGACAAAGAGTGAATTCGCACACAGAAATAAACTGAGGTAGAGGACTAGCGGTCGCTCCGAAAAGTATACTACATTTTGACATAGTTAGGGAATCAAACCGGAACCGCAACTGACATTGAGAATCGAATAAAACTGGATATCTTACCGGTAAAGTTTCGGTTCAGGGTTCTTCTTTTTCGAGTTTTGACGTTTTAATTAAGCACTATCTAAGAATATAATGCTTAAAACACATTTGGTATACCAGCAAGGTACGTTCGATGTTGAGAAGCTCGCAAAGCACGGTTAAAATCTTTTATATCTTTTTATACAGTTGAAAGATTATTATAATTTTGCGCAGAAGTTTGCAACACAGAGAAATATTTATTTCCGTCCCCATAAACTATTTTTATCCTTATTATTATTATTCATCCTAGTGCTACAAGTACAAGTTTTATCTTATCTTACTGCACTAGTCACACAAATTATTGATCATTATTCTTAACTTAGATTTACAATTAAAAATGTAAATATTAAATATAAAATAGTAAACTTTTGAAATATATTTTGGATTGTTGTTTAAATATTAAATATAAAATAGTAAACTTTTGAAATGTTTATCCTTACTAGCAGGTAACCGGCGTGCGTTCCTACGCTCCCTTTATAATTTTAAACACAAAACTAAGAAGAGAAGCTTTCTTGCCATCTATTCAACCTTCATAATAACACAAGTTAACACGATTTTACATCCTCTTCAATTTTATGTCATTTCTTATGTAAAGTCGCGAATAATACCATTCGAACGGTAAAACTGAAATTGCTTTTTTTAGATAAATGCCAATAACTTCTACAATTCCCAACAGATTTCGATAAATGAACACTCTATTAATTAGTTTTATATTAGATTACATTATCCAAGAGAGAAAGAATTAATAAAAAATTGTTCCTTAGTTAAAATAACGGTGTAATTAAACGATTTTTCAAACTTTCGATAGAAATAAAACAAAGAAATAAAGGGGAGCCAACTTCGGCTCGACCGAAGATTATATACCCTTAAAGCATGATATATGCCTGCCAGTTTTTTATATGGCAGCTATACGATATATTCGTGCGATTTTGATCAAACTCGCCAACATTGTGTTGAAACACATAATATACAATTCATAGCTGGAAAGTATAAAGACGCTACTATTAAAAACAAAAAAGTTCTTCTCACTAAAACTTCTTTATGTTCGTTCCATCGTTCCTATGCAGCTATATGCTATAGTCATCCGATTTGGATCAAACTTGACAGAATGGTCTGGTAGCATTTAATGTTGATCAGTAACAAGTTTTTCATAAGTCTTGGTGGAATTATGTGAAAGCATAGAGAAATCATAAATACGAGTTTTGGGAGCGATAGCATTGAAAACAAAAAAGTTTTTCTCACTAAAGTAGTTCTAGTAGTTCAACCAAGCATTCCTATGGCAGCTATATGCCATAGTCATCCGATCCGGCCGGTTCCGACAAATGTGCAGCGTATTTGTACCAAAAGACTTCGTGCAAAGTTTGGTTAAGATAGCTCTTAAACTGACGGAGGATAAAGCATAGAAACAGATGGACGAACGGACAGACGGACATGGCTATATCAACTCAGCTCGTCACGCTGATCAAGAATATATATACTTTATGTGGTCGGAGATGCTTCCTTCTGTGCGTTACAAACATCTGGACAATTTTAATATACCCTCTCTAAGGGTATAATGATCGATATATTTGAAATTAGAATCTATACTACAAGTTTGACAATAAAATTATGTAAGAATGATTGAAAGATAATTTTAAGGGGTGAAACCAGTTTAGATGATTCAACAAACTGTTTTTTTTTTGCATAAATTGTTAGTTCAACTATGTTGCTTAAGTTTAAAAACGAAATTCCAATTAGTTCCGATGATATGAGCACTAAGGTAAATACTGGTTTTCTGGAAACGACTTTTTTCAACTTGCGGCAATCCTAGCTCGAAAAGTTATTGACCAATCGATCTGAAAAGTTGTGTGAATATTCTTTATTCAAGTCCAAAAATATGAACCAAACTCTGGAATGATATTATTAAGTAAAATAAAATTTTTTATATAATATAAGAAAGGTAAAAAAAATGATATAAAAACATGACAGTTTGTTCAAACACCTCTAAAACATTAATTTTCAACTCTTTTGGCCAGAGTTTGGTTCATATTTTTAGAAAATATGTTACTAACGAAAGAAAGAAAAAGTGAATGATTTCAGATCAAAACTGCGACCTCCAGGTGACCCGCCAGCAGTCAACTCTGATGGCGACCTCTAACTCTAACCTCTAACTCCACCACTTCCAGTGGATATGACATCCAAAAATTTAAAAGTGTAGTTCAAAATAGAAATAAACTACCCTCCAAGTTTAAACGAATTCTAATTATTCTTTCTCAGTTAAAAAATCACTAAAAACACTCGAATTTCGGCCTCCTAAACTGGTTTTCCCCTTAATAGCTTTAATTTGGTGTATAAAACTTATTCATAGGTTATTTTAAAATTGAGATATTTGTAATTAAGTGAGAAGGAATCATGAATAAGGAAAAATGCAAAAATCGTCATTTCGAAATCTGTTCTACTCAGATTTTTTAACTCCAGATTCGGATTCAGCGCGTGATTTTACATAAGGAATGACATCAAAGTGACAAGGATGTAAAATCGTATTAACTTGTGTTATCATGAAGTTTTGATAGATGGCTATACTACAATAGTCTTCTTCGTTTTGTGTTTAAAATACTAAACGGGCCTTGCATCGCGCACCGAGGCAGCTAGTTTTCTATATTTTATAATGGCATATTTTCTGTATATAAACCGCTGAACCGATCTTCAGAATCGTTTTCACAGTATGTTCGTGACCTTTTTGAGTGACGAGGTCACTTTATGATTTGCAGTTGGTATGCATGTGTCAGTTGCCAAATACATGTACATTTACAAACCGCTTCTTGCGCTTTGCACAACAAATCCCGATGGCACGCGAAATACACAAAAGTTGATTTATATTGCAACTTTTTTGCTTACTGGCAAAACCACCCCGTTCAAAATTCCCTCACCTTAGGCAATCAACCCCGCTTTATTTTGATTTTCACTGACTAGCTAAGTACATCTGCCAGATTGTTAACAATCTGCTGTTTTTCTAAATACCAACATAATTTTGTCATTATTTACCTCACTGGTTTGTAGGCTTGTAATTCGTTCAACCCTCGAGCAGTGACGGGCGACGGCTTGCGATGTCTATGTCTCCCCTCGCCCGCCCCGTGCCAGTTAAGAAGTCTCGTAATCATTTGTTTCGCTTTTCGTTGCTTGTAATAACAAAGGCATTAAGCTTAACAATCTGTACTTTATAACTTTTTTGCTAACCTTATTATCTTTAACGAATTGTCTCTAGGGACAATCTCCTTTTCAATTATGCCATTCACACGCATTGTATAATTGAATGAGGGGTTTCTCACACACAAGGGCCCAGGTCCAGCGCGGAATCGGGGGCTGATTCCAATTTAGATTGAATAAATTTGTAACTGAAGTAATATTCTCGGTAAATCCAAATATGAGTGTGGAGTATGAGGCTTTGATTTTCACAGATGTGATTTTTAGTGGAAGTGCAGCGAGATGTGTTTGATATTTTCAATTTTAGTGTCTTTTCCACATTCTAAGAAAGTCTGTCGAACCCGACTGTGAAATACCCTGGGGTCAGTGCAGTTTAGCGTAAGTGTAGGAGTATGTTGGTGTGTGTGTGAAGAGTTAACATTCTCTCTGGGATCTACCCGTTCTTTCTGCCTGTTACATATCCTGGCAGCGGCGTTTGCGGAATTGGCAAAAAATCGAATTTGTTGAGTCATGCCAGTCTTGAAGTAAGTGAGCGATATGTTAATAATATTTATGAAATATATATATATATTTATGCGAAAACGTATACTACTGCAAAATTTCTACCATTTTGCGCTATTCACTTCTAGGTGAAAGCGAGTTTTGGCCATACACTTAGAGCCTATCAGGATATCTTTGAAGTGAGGCCCCACACGATCTGAAATGAAGTGCTGCCCATCACGGTTGCGGCCTTTCCATTGTCTATTTTTACTGTGCTGCTTATAAATAGACTATCGTCCATTTGATAATTCCCAAACTTTGAGGATCGTCAAACAATGCGGATTACTATACGACTGTGGGCACAACATACCGCGAAATTTCTTATAAATCAAAAAATCTTATTTATTAATTTTATTTATTCTTGTAAGTTCATTTCATTCCCCTCAAAGTAGTCTCACCCGAATGCATTACACTTGTGACAAAGTTTTTTTTTCAATTTTAAAAACATGCTGCATAGCCCTCATCCGGTACGGTCACTCGAAATGATTTTCATTTCGTAGAAGGTCCGTGCGTTCATGCGGACATGGCCCTTGTTGGAACCCCACCTGGGGACCATGCTGAAATGGGCTAGTTTCGTAAAATTTAGGTTTTAGTTTACCGACCAAAAATTCATTCGATTCCTGCTCCATATTTGTTTGCTGCTCGACTAAATTAGAATTTGACAACATTTAAAATGATACGAAGAATTCGTTGACGAAATTTCGATTAGGTAAATGTGTCGTATACGTAATATTTGTGGAAATTTAAATTTATTATTTTCACCCTAAAAGCAATAATTTAAGATGGCATCAGTTCAGTTTCTCATCGGCGTCCGTAAATTGTACAAACATACAAATATGGTTACTTTAAAAATGTTCTTTTTGGTTAGTTGTATATTTTTTAATGCTATCTTTGGAAAAGATGCATGGTTTAACAAAATCTACATTTGTGTAAAAGAATTGAATATGGAAATGTGAATAATAAGGAAAATCGATAAAAAGATTTAGAACTTATAAGATTTTTTCAACATATTGACCTAAAAGGCCCCCAAAGCTCCAGTATCGGGAATTGGAGTGTTTCCAAAAATCAGGAATGTTAAAAGAATATTTGCCAAAGAAGTTTACCGAAAATAACCAACTCAGTTCAAGTTAGAGACTGTCAGAAATGTTTTATTCCCTTAAAACGGCAAAGTTAATGAAAAACTAAAAAAAAACAATTGTGTTGCGGTCGGTCGAGTGCCCCGACAGCAAAATACCCTGTACCAAGTAATGTGGTTCCTATGGCTTTGAATTACTTTCATTTGTTTTTTATTTAACTTAATGGGGACGTGGACTTGCATATCTTTGTTGTTTTTGCTCGGATCTTATTATGGTATACAGAATAGATAGATATTGGCCCTAACTTAATAAATATTAAGTCACTAGGTTTAAACTTAAAAAATTTAGCTCTGACAGTTTTTCTCGGTTACAAGGAGAAGGAGGAGGAATTGCCAAATCTGAAGCAAACTTGATCTGGGTAAGGACAAACGGACATGGCTATATCGACTCGGCTGTTGATGCTGATCAAGAATATATGTACTTTATGGGGTCGGAGGTGCTTCCTTCTGGCTGTACAACTTCGTAATCCCCTTATAGCCATTTTTAATGTGTACAGGGTATAAAAATGTTGTATTAAACCGTCGTGATAACTCAAAAATGTTATGAAAAATTACTAGGACACGAAAGAGGGCAAATTTGTTCCCATGTAACTGTTAAAGCCAGTTATGTATTTTTATATTTGCGCGCATATCGACACACTGAAAAATATTTGTAAACTTAAAACAACTGCTGCAAAAAACAGTTAAGTTTGAATTGTTAATAAGTAAACAAACGAGAAAGGCAAAGCTAACTTCGTCTGTACCGAAGTTTTGATACACTTGAAATAGCTTGTCACAACGATTAGCGACTTCGACCAAACTTCGCAAATCAGCTTAAAAACATGATATATTACCCATGACCGTGTTTGAGAGCTATAATACTGAGAACAATCCAATGAACGATCATTTGTATGGCAGCTACAAGAAGTGGTCATCCGATCCGGTCTGCTTCGACATATTAGCAGCGTGCAGTAAAAAGAAGATTCTGTGCAAAGTTTCAGCTCGATAGCTCCAAAACTGAGGGACTAGTTCGCGTAGAAACAGACAGACGGACGGACAAAGCTTAATCGACTCAGCTCGCCATGCTGATCAAGAATATATATAATTTATGTGGTCGAAGATGATTCCTTCAATGCGTTGCAAACTTCTGGGCAAAATTATAATACACTTTTCAAGTGTATAACGAGAGCGTAAGTTAAAGTCGGCTCTAACCGACTTCGATATACCCGTTACTCATGAAAAAACATGTTTTACAGTGTTCCCGCGTTGGTTAGTGTGACCATCCAATAAGTATGCAACATTATTTTAGGGTGGTAGCGGGGAGGGCTTGGTTCACTTTTTTACCCGTTACAACTTGAGAAAGGTTTTCTTTTAATTTTTTTTTCCCGTTCATCCGTCTGTCTTTATGATTGTCTCAGGATGTAGAGATAGAGGTTTGACGGATGGGGCAAATGCTTCTTATCTGCACGCAGATCAAGTTTGTTTCAAATTTTGGCCACGCCCCCTCCCGCCCCCCAATTTGGAAAAAGTTATATCCCACAGTTTTAAAGATAGGATTCAAACCCTGATATAGTAGTAATTAGGAAAATGAATTCATTTGGCTAAGATATTACCAAGCCCTCCCCGCTACCACCCAAAAATTCACGGGGGCACACAGACGCGGGAACACTGAAACTGTTTTGCAAGAACTAATCGAGCGGTGAGCCGCAACACGCCTCGGCTTGACGTTCACGTCTTGCGCATCGGCAACTAACTACCTACAGGTAAGAACCCTCTATCTTTAAAACTGTAGGAGATATAACTTTTTTCAAAATTGCGGGGGCGGGAGGGGGCGTGGCCAAAATTTTAAACAAACTTGATCTGCGTGCAGATAAAAGAAGTATTTGTCCCATACATGTGAAACCTCTATCTCTTACCATCTCTGAGATCTAGGTGTTCATACAGACAGACGGACGGACGGACGGACGGACGGACGGACGGACGGACGGACAGACGGACAAGGCTAAATCGACTCGGCTGTTGATGCTGATCAAGAATATATATATTTTATATGGTCGGAAATGATTCCTTCTGCCTGTTACATACATTTGCACGACTTTAGTATACCCTTTTTACTCTACGAGTAACGAGTATAAAAATCGAAAATATTGCATGTGCCTTTTACACACAAGACACCTGCAAACATGGCTGAAGAGCAAGATATGCTTAGAAATCACCCTAGTTCATTGCTTAGCTTTAGATCTATTGCTTAATCTCCCATCATAGTAACAAGTCATTCCAAAAAAAAACCTTCTCCTTCTATGTGAAACGCTTGCTTTATTTTTATGCTCTGTACCAAAGGTATATTAAGTTTGTGTAAAAGTATGTAACAGGAAGAAGGAGTCATTTCCGACCTTATCTATATTTATAAAAGAGTTCAACCTGACTGACTGACTGACTGGTGACCGTCGCACAGCCTAAACCATAAAAGATAGGAAGTTGAGATTTTCACAGTAGTTTTATCTTATGCTGAAAGTGAGTACTAAGAACGGATTTTGGAAAATTCTGTCGGGAAATGTGAAAAATTCGCGGAAAACTGTTGTATGAAACTTTTTTGTTTTTCATCCGATGAAGTTCAAACTTATTTTTAAAGATCTATATGAAAATTCAATTACAAATGCATACCAATCTTCCGGGAAATTCACTCCCCCTGGGTGGAAAGTGGGTGGTCAAGGTTGTATGGGCGAAACTTTATTTGCTAGCGATTAGCAATTAAAAAAACAGACTTTCAAATTTTGGAAAATTTATCCCCAAAGTCGGAAAATTCACGGAAAACTGTTGTATGAAACATTTTTGTTTATTATCCGATCAGATTCAAACTCATTTTTAAAGATGTATATGAAAATTCAACAATAACTGTGTTCCAATTTTCCCGAAAATCCCACACGAAAAAGTCGGAAAAGCGTCGGAAAAGCTTGTATGGTAAACATTTTATTTTCATCCGATTGACTTGCAACTTGGTTTACAAGCATAGTACGCAAAATATTCGACAAAATAGGTGGGTGGAAAGTGGGCGGGAGGTGGGTGTATAGTGGGAGCGAAGTGGGAGGGATGTGGGTGAGAAGTGGATTGGATCTGGGCGAGAATTAGGTGATAGGTGGGTGGGATGTGGTCGGGAAGCGGGTGGAAGTTGTGTAAGAAGTGAATGGGGAGTGAAGAACGCAGCAGTAAAGTCGTAACGATGAAAAAGCAAAGTAGTAAAACGTTGATTTCAAGCCTGTGTATGTATGATTCGATTTCGAGGCTCTACAGAGGAAACAAATTTAAGGAATATTTTCGAATGTGGTAAATATTTGACGCTCACGACTGACTTCAAACTGATTCGGAAATTGGTTCTATACTGTTAAAGGCGCAGCGAAGCGCGACGGGCTTTTTGCTAGTAATTTATATGTCGCTCACTTACTTCAATACTGGCAAAACTCAAAAAATACGATTTTTTACTTAATGATGCAGAAATACTCGCTATATTGTGTACTATTTTGTGTAAAAATATCTCTTCGTATTGATATCTCTTTTCCTTTCCATGTGATACGAAAATATGTATCATTATAATTTTAAAGGTATATTTTCATTAATTAATTAACGTCATATCTCAGTTGTCCTACAGTCGATATTGAGCAAACATACACCCGCTTTCAGTTAAAACATCATATTTTCATGTTTTATCAATAAGCATTCTAAATTATTAATATTTTAATTAATTAACTCGAAACTAAAAGAAACATTTTTTCTGGGTTAAATCCATTGAGAACTTTAAACGTGTTTTTCTAAAAACGGATTATTTTGAGTTATGCCAGTATTGAAGTAAGTGAGCGATATAAGCTTGATCAGCATCAACAGCCGAGTTGATATAGCCATGTCCGTTAGATTGTCCGTCCGTCCTTATAACCAAACTGATC
The DNA here is from genome assembly GCA_018904235.1 of Lordiphosa stackelbergi. NCBI lineage: Eukaryota > Metazoa > Arthropoda > Insecta > Diptera > Drosophilidae > Lordiphosa > Lordiphosa stackelbergi. The sequence goes on from JAEIFU010000007.1 coordinate 52,008, forward strand.
TCAGAGATGGTAAGAGATAGAGGTTTGGCATGTATGGGACAAATACTTCTTATACTTGCAGGCAGATCAAGTTTATTTTAAATTTTTGCCACGCCTCCTCCCGCCCCGCAATTTGGAATATCTCCCACAGTTTTGTAGAAAGATGGTTCATACATTCTAAAGATAGGTAGTAAATGTAAAAAACTGTTGTATGAAACAATTTTTTTTTATCATTCGATCAAGTTCAACGTCATTTTCAAAGGAATTTTTTTTTCCAAAATTCAACAATGCTTGCATATCAGTCTTCCCGAGAATTGCCGCCAAGGTCAAGGTTGTAGGTTCGTAAGTTTAGTTCCCAGCGGTTAGCTCCAAACTCATTTTCAAAGCGACACATACAAAAGATTAAATTTTGTAAAGTCCCAAAGTCCAAAAATGTGAGGAAAACTGTTGTAAATGAAACTTTTAATATTAACTTCAAACTTACCCTTATGATTATCAAATCTTGGAATCTGATATTCACTTTTTTTGCGAAAGTCCATCCACCATGAAAATTGGTGACGTTAATTTTTAAATTTCGCCGGATTGCCTCAAAACTCATTTTCAATCCTACAAAAATATGGAATAAGTGACTCTCAAATTTTGAAAAATCTCTAGCAATGACCGGAAAACTGTTGTATGAAACTCTTTTGGTTTTCTTCCGATCAGGTTCGAAATTGCGTGCAGACAATAGGAGTCTACATTTCAAATTTGGTTGCTCTAGCCCTTCTAGTCTCTGAGATCTAGGTGTTCATACAGACAGACGGAAGGACGGTCTTGGCTATATCAACTCGGCTGTTGATGCTGATCAAGAATATATATACTTTAGGTGGTCGGAAATGATTCCATCTGCGAAAAAATGGAGTTCGTGACTTAAAAATTTGGAAATCTACCCCCAAAGTCGGAGTACGAGCGTAAAACTGTTGTATGAAACTCTTTAGATTTACTTCAGAATTTTTGTTTTCCATTCGGTCGGATTTAAGCAGCCCTTCATCGTGGAACACAGCGCAAAGAGTCATGATTCTGGCAATCTATAAAAAAACCCGAACAAATTTTGAAATGTCAGCACGCCAAAGCCTAACTCGGAACAGCTATAGACAATTAAACCTGAATCTCAAGGAGCTTAACTACTTCCAAGACCAGTATGACACAGCCACGATCTCAGCTATTTTCAAGGCCAGAACGGAGATGATAAGCCTGAACTATTCCCCACACAGGCATAATACAACTGAGATATGCAGTGTCTGTAACCTTGGAGAACGGGAAGATGTCATCCACTTTTGAGCAAGATGTCCTATTTTCCGGGAGCACCGACTGCTTGCATGGAACAAACCAGCTCTAACAAACGAGGAGATCAAACATGTATTCAATGGCCAGGACTGGAACAGATTAGCTACATACGTCAAAGAGGCAATGCGTTACAGAACTAGCATAATAAGTGGGGACTTTTAGATAAAAGGGCGCTGGCGGGTTTTCTTCTGGGTGGAAGATCCACTATCTCGCGACGAGCGGGGCAGGTGGGTGGAGTAGCCCTACGAAAACTCAAACTAGCGAACTTATAGCTATACCCCTATATGTATCCTTATATAATATATTTTATAATTTATATTTTATATATACCGTACTATAAATCATCTTAATTAATGTAATAGGCAGACGGCTTTCGGCCAAGCCTTTTTAAATGTTCTTTAGTATTGTTACTCGAATGAATTTAAAAATGGATAGATAAACCCAATAAAAGAACTTCTACTACTACTACTACTATAATATTTAAGCTCCTTATGAAAATTCAATAAATATAATAATGACTTTTTTTTTAAAGTCCGCCAAACTGAGTGGTGAGGTAAAGCCGCGGGTATAAGCTTGTAAGCTATGTATAAGACATCTAATAATAAGATAACGAACTATGGGCAGTACGTTGAAGCAAGCGCATAAGTATATGCTTTAGGAAGAGTTGGAACTACTCACGTATAGAGTTCCATTGCGGATGTCTAAGCCAATTCTTTTGACACCTACTTTCAGATGCTGTTTTCTGATTTACCGTTTCAGCACTGCAGCTCAAATGGCATTTCCCGAAGCCTCTGCTGCTGCACCGTCTACCCCACCCAATGGAATGGAAAACAATAATCAAGCGCCTCAAAGGTCCAATCATGTAGGTACAACCATTTGGGCGGGACAAATTAGAATTAGGCTGGCGAGGGAACTTTTACCTGGGCTTGATTGTGTGGCTAATCGAAGCACATACTTGGGGCCGGGTCAATTGCCATTCCAGATGCCATGTTAACTGAAATGCAAACTTTTCCAAGTCGTGCACACATCTTGGGGTGCGCTTACCAAATCCGAGCAGAGACAAATGTTTCCCCTGAGAGGCATCATTGGGTACGTGCTCGGATTTTTTGTTAGTTGACAACGACAGACCCGACGCTCAATGATTTACCTTTGACATGATTGTATTTTCACTGTCCCCCACTTTCACCCCTCGTTCCAGGTCAGCTCGGTGCTGCTTTATGGCATACCAATTGTGTCTTTGTACATTGAGGGCCAGGAGCGACTCTGCTTGGCGCAAATCTCCAACACATTGCTGAAGCAGTTCAGCTACAATGAAATACACAACCGCCGTGTGGCACTGGGCATCACCTGCGTGCAGTGCACCCCGGTCCAGCTGGAAATCCTGCGGCGAGCCGGCGCCATGCCGGTGAGCTCGCGACGATGTGGCATGATAACTAGACGTGAGGCGGAGCGACTGTGCAAAAGCTTCCTGGGAGACAATTCGCCGCCCCGCTTGCCCGACGATTTTGCATTCAGCGTGCAGCACAAGTGCGCCTGGGGTTGTCGCGGATCGTTCCTGCCGTCGCGCTACAACTCGTCGCGGGCAAAGTGCATTAAGTGCACCTACTGCGGCATGTTCTTCTCGCCCAACAAGTTCATATTCCACTCGCATCGCATAACGACCAATGATAGGTACGTGCAGCCCGACGCGGCCAACTTTAATTCCTGGCGACGGCATATGACTCTCAGCGGCAACGTAAGCGAGGAGAAGATCATCCACGCGTGGGAAGATGTCAAGGCCATGTTCAACGGCGGCACAAGGAAACGACTGGTGAGCAGTGGCAGCAGCAGCGCGAGTGGCGGTCGTGGCCAGCACCACAGTTCCAGCTCCTCCCACTCACCGAGCCCGGCAAAGGCGCTGGTGGGAGTCGGTGGCGGCGGCGGCGGCAGTTCGTGCAACTCGCCGGCGAACTGTGAATCTGACGAGCGGTCCGTTTCCGCGGATCATCCCTACAATTACAGCACTGTGACGGCTGCAGCAGCCGTTGCCGTTGCCACGGTGGGAGTGGGAGTGCCCTTCAATCTGCCCTTCAATCGACAATCGCTGCGCAGTGAGCACGACTTGTCGGTAATGCCGCTCTCGCGGAACTTTGTCGTCGACTACATGTGGCAGCAGCAGCAGCAGCATCAGCACCAACAGCACTCCAAGAAAGTCTGCGGCGAACCAAGCCTGGGCTTCGACACCGGCTCCCTGTCCTGGGTGCGGCCGGAATCCTCCACGGGCACATTTAATATTAAAAACGAGCCGCGGGAGAACCGCAAGCTTTCCGATGCCAGCAACAACAGCGAGTTGTCCCTCTCCGACTACAACATTCCCTCGATCTTGAGCTGCTCCGCATTCAAGCCGGTGGTGGCTTCGGCTGCCATTGTCTCCACTTCGCTGTACACCCGCTCCAGTGACTCGAGTACCAACAGTCACGTGTACATCAACAATCCCACCCAAGTCACGAAAACAGCTGCTGTGGTGACGCACAGTAGCATTACGACGGCCTCACATCGACTACCATTGCCCGCGCCGACGGGGCCCACACTGGAAAGTGAGCAGTTCGACGCCTCCATCCGCGCCAAGTCCCTAACATGCGAAGTGAATCAGAGCCAAGCTGAGGACGATGACGAGGAGCTGGTGGACATTGAGACCACCGAGGATGAGGGGCAGACCAGACATGCTTATTTCAATGCACTCGCTCACCACACACCCTCCCAGTCTCCCTCATCATCTCCCTCGGAAAGCCCGCATATCGATGTAGTCGCCGATGCAGATGTGGATGTTGACGGCATGACCACAGATGCTGAGGATGTGAATATTTGCTCACCCGAACCTAACGGTCGCTCAAACATTCCCAGCCTGGAGAACGAAATGAGCGAGTTGGAGGCCAAAAGTAATGAGGTATGAAGAATTGAACTATGAACCGATTTTACCTGCGTTTCTGGATCCTGATCAGAAACAATGAATAGACAGAATATGTGTTGATGTAGCTTCAAAGAGTTCATATTCATATAAGATACAGGACAAATTGGTTCAGTCGGTGCGGTCGTGTACTGCAACCACAATCCACATTGCTAAGGCGAGGCTTTAGGAAAAGTGGTAGCATACTCCCGAAAAATATGTGGTAAGGTACTGACTGGTCTCATCTAATTCATGTTCCACACCAATATGGTTTACTCAATCAAAACTGTACGACTAAGAACTTCAATCAGTCAAGATTCAAAAAAGCTCCGGACTTCACTGAACACTCTTACTACATCGTAAGTAGGGTTGTCGAATATTTCAAAAATATCTATATCGATATTTTTGGCGATATTGAAAAAGTATCATTTCGATATAAATATTTTGGTGTCAAAAACACCGATATTATCGATATTTTCGATATTTTTGAATAAAAGCCCGGATCTTAACAATGAACAGGTCTATTGAGGTAATTGAGGCGTCATTTGGCGCGTAATAAGAACTAAAATCTGACTGCGCAAAAAAATATAATATGAATTTAAATTTATGGAACGAAAGCGCAGTGTTTACTTTTTTTATTTCATCATCTTTCGAACTAGAGCTTTTAAACTACAAAGCATAACAAAAACTTTTTCAGTTAAAACTTCGAAACTTAAAAACTTCTGATTTGACCAATAATCGTTAGACAAAGATTTTAGGAAGACGCGTTGAGTTATGTGCGCATCGGTCATTCGGCTTCTGGTGTCAGAAACCACACTTTTTATAGCCGATGCCAATGTTCCGAGCTTACCGGTGTAATAAGATATGACAATGCCAAGTCAGAAAGCACTGTCAATGCGTCTTTCTCTGCAATCATGTTAATCTTTACTGTTTTTAAAAATAAGTTGCATTTCAGTAAAGCATCTCCATGCTTTGAGTTGCCATTGCCATGGTCCTTACAACTTTTTGCACAGTTTAAACATTGTGCCTTACATGTCAAGAGCACAAGAAACAGTTATTCGCAACATTGTGACTGAAGGCTAAAACAAAAATATCCTCGAAATAATATTCACCAAAAAATATTCGATATCCGATATATCGCCTCCGAAAAATATTCGATAATGATATTCTTCACTTTATGCAAAAATATCGATATTTCGATATATCGATAATATTTTCGACAACCCTAATCGTAAGTTGCTATTGAATTCGGGGAACCAATCCATGTCGTATTTCGGTTCCGGTTCGGTAAAAGGTTCTGTTTTGGTTCAAATATTACTTCTGTATTCGGTTCCATCTAGGTACTTGGATTTTTATTTCGGTATACCGGTATGTAGGTAGGTGTATACCGTACCCATATCGAGTTTGATTCAGATTTGGAAAATTTAATTTTAATAATTAATTTTTTTTAATGTTAACTTAGGAAATCAAAGCCATAGAAACCACGTTACTTGGTACAGGGTATTTTGCTGTCGGGGCGCTCGACTGCAACACTCTTACTGTTTTAGCTAGATATTTTCATTGTTCCGAACCAGCCTACTAAAGAGGTTCAAAAATGGTTCAGAGCCACATCTCTGAAATTTTTTCAGCCATGAACTGAAAATATTTTATTTGGGTTGATAATATGGTGTTAGATACTTTACTAGTCAGTACCTGGTTTAAACCGGTTCAAAAGTGCTTGAGAGTTATATCTCAGAATTTATTTCAGCTATGAAATAAAAAAATTGCGCTTGGGGCTGCCAAGGTCAAATTTTTGTTGTTCTTATCACTCATATATCGATTATTTGATGGTGCCCAAATATATTGGATCGATAACTAATGCTTATATCTCCACACATCTCTAAAGCTAAGTTCACACAGTCAAATTATTTTTTGTCAAATATGGCGAAAATTTGACAAAATAAGTTTGCATTGTGTGTGAACGCCATATTTATTTACAGTCAAACTCTTTTGACGACCGATTTGACGAGTTTGACAAATCAAGTTTTCGATAAGTTTGTGTGCTGTCTGAACGCTATGTGAACACTGTTTGTCAAACTGTTATCGCATTTGCCTAGTTTGATCTTGCAAGTCAAATGTTGGAACAAACTTTGGCAAACTTGTGATGATTGTCCGGGTATTTTAATTGCTAGGACTTTTGTAAATCAGTTTGGACATCTAATTTGGATAAGAATTAGCATAATGGTGTAAGATAAAGTAAAATAATACAGTTTTGTTATTAAATTGTCCGGGCTGCATGGGTATAACCAGGGTTCGAGAGCCATCAACCGGCTCTCGGCACGTGAGCCGCTCTCGGCTCGTGGGGCCCAGCTCTCTGTTCTACGCTGAGAGCCACAGACTGTGTGGTTCGCGAGTTATTCTAACCTGTTTACTATATGGGCATTTCCATTCTGTCGAACCGTGACCGTCGTACACTTTGAAAATGAAAAAAAGTCAAAATAAATCGAATTTTTAATTCGTTTTTACTGTATAATTATAGCTCTCAGCAAGCACTTTAATTAGTGTTAAAGTGGATATAAAATGAAATTCCGTTTTCAAAATAATGACGAAATTGGAAGCTATTCGAACGTGACAAAAACAGAAGTGGTTTTCGCGAGCAGCTATATAAAGACAAAGTTTAGTGAAACCTAACACAATAACTAAGCCCAAATAATCTTAATATCCTATGAATGAATAGTTCTTTGAAATGTATATTATTTTATTTAAAAATCTTGAGTACATTTTTTGCAAAAAAATATTTATCTCTGTCGATACGTGACATGTCGAACGTGACATTTTTTCCATCATTATATTTATGATGTTTCTGCTATGATGCGAAGCAAAAACTTACAGTTAATTGCATTGGCATAGTTTCTCATGGTTTCTTATGCATTCTTGTATAGCCCTTTGTACCATCAGAAAGATTTTAGATAGCGAAAGTACATGCAATCTATAGTCACTTTTTTCCAAAAAATTAAGCAAATTTAATGTCAAAATTAGCAAAATCGCGCTAGCACGGCCGTGAAACCGAATATATCCAATTGGGTTATTAGTAAATGTAAGATTACCTTACATTAGTTTAATTTGATTGTTTCCCTATGAAAATTCGATCAAATATAATGTTTTTAACCACTTTAATTATTTTGGCCCAGGTGGACCTTTTTTTGGAAATGCCCATATACGGATCTCCATGGTAATAAGACTGCTAATTACTTAAGAAACTGCTTTTCAAGCAGGGTTCGTAAAATGCTCAAAAGATATTTTTCTGCCATGATAATAAACATCAATGAAAAAAATTTTATTTTCACTCGTGTTACCAACAATTTTTTACAGAAGAAAAAATTAATTTTTTTCATGTTATTAACACGACAATTTTTTTCACGCGTGTTACTAACACGAGTGAAAAAAATTTTTGCTAACATCTGTAAAAAAAAAATCCAGAAAAATTTTCTCTCAATATTTTTCACACTCGTGTGAAAAATGTTCAGAAATTTTTTTCATTGCATTTGTATTGGTGTGTATGTGAGACGCGCGAGCTAGCCTGGGTGGGTAAGCACACACTCTTTGTGAGATCGAACCGATTTGTGTAATGACCTGCCTACAGCTGCCCTATGCAACTGACACTGCAAATATCCACATTGAGTCCAAACATTCGACAATTAAATATTTTAATTTTTAAGTTTTATGAAAAATTGACTGTTTTAATTACGAATAAAATAGCTTAAAATGGTTAACTCTTTCCTTTTTTGACTCGCAGCCCATTGAAGATAGCCAGGTAGGTGCGAAAAAAGGGAAACGCCAATTTTTTATGACCCTCATAAAAAGGGATATTCCCTCTCATGAGACACCATTGCTGACAGAGTTAAAGGTCGAATGTTTTGCTTCAATCTGGATATTTGTGGTCACAGCAGCAAGTGCAGCTGTAGGCAACAGGTCATTACGAAATTCGGCTAGATCTCAAATTTTATGGCATTCGCAAAGAGTGCGTGTCTACCCACCCTCGTTTCTACTCTGGCCCAAGGTATATGAAAACAAGGTAGTCGCACTCGCTCTCTTGCTACTTCTTATTTTAGTGTCAATCAAGAAAATTTCGTACGCGGAGATGCGTCGCTCTCAACTGCTGCCAACAGACTGACATTTAAGAAGGAAGCAAAGAGAGCGAGAGAGCGAGCGAGACTACCTTTTTGAGTATACCTTGCTCTGGCCTGAGCCCACAGTCTCACATATACACCAATGCAAATGTGCTCCAGAGTCCGCGCGTCTCACATAAACACTAATACAAATGCAATGAAAATAATTTCTGAAAATTTTTCACACGCGTGTGAAAAATATTGTGAGAAAAATTTTCTGGATTTTTTTTACAGATGTTAGCAAAAATTTTTTCACTCGTGTTAGTAACACGCGTGAAAAAAATTGTCGTGTTAATAACATGAAAAAATTAATTTTTCCTTCTGTAAAAAATTGTTAGTAACACGTGTGAAAATAAAATTTTTTTACAGACTGAATTTTTTCTTTGTGTTAATATTGCGCGTGTAAAAAACAAATGTGTGTTATTTTACGAACCCTGTTTTCAAGTCCACAAATGACCACACATAGCCATGAATTTGACAATACTGAACCGCGATAAATACCAGCAGTAAATATTATATGTCGCGAGTAAACCTTGAATTTTATTATTGACTGTCTTATTTTTTCGAATGATGCATCAATTATTCTTTCCCGTTCTGCCCTTATCTAAGATTTCAGTTAGGTTTGAGATCCAGAAATAATATACAGAAAATAATACAGTCAGCTCATATTTTTCCAAAAGCGATAATGTATTTAATTCACTTAAAAAACAATTTCGTCTTACATTGCGGTCTTTCTCTATTTCTTTAGACAATGAGTTCAGGGTTTTCATACGATTTTGTAATTGATTTAGATGGTTTATATATGCGATCATGGCTTGTACAGGGTATTAATATATATTTTTCAGTTTCTTTTTATGAAGCGTATCTTTGATTTTTTCAAACTTTCAGATAATTAGATTCAAGGTTGAAGGAAATTCCAGGAAAAGTTTTATGGTGGCGCTACAACGCGAACTGACCAATCCATCAATTTATATTTTTCTTCTATTTATAACAATAAAAGTTTTTAGAGTATGTCACCAATTTTTGAAAACTTTGTCCAATTCTCCATCACTGGAAATTTATTTTATGTCTCTAGCTACTCTGATTCCCGTTTCCCAAGATATTACAATTTGAAATTAGGTCAAGAAAAAGAATTTTTGATATCCTTGAAATATCAAGGACATATCATAACGAGAGCGTAAGTTAAAGTCTGCTCTAAACGACTTCCATGTACCCGTTACTCATGAAAAGTAATGTTTAACAGCGTTCCTGCATTCCTGAGGGGTGAACATCCGAAAAGTATGCAACACTTATGAAATGTGGTAGTTATTCAACATTTTTTATTGTGGGGGCGGGGGTGGGCGTGGCAAAAAATTGAAACAAATTTGATCTGCGTGCAGACAATAGGAATCTACATGTCAAGTTTGGTGGCTCTAGCTCTAATAGTCTCTGAGATCTAGGTGTTTATACAGACAGACGGACAAGGCTATGAGAAAAACGCGTTTAAAGTTCTTAATGGGTTTATTCAAAAAAAAAAAAGATTCTTTTAGTTTCGAATTAATCTAGTAAAATATTATAAATTTAAAATGCTTATTAATAAAACTTCAAAATAGAATGTTTTTACTAAAATCCGAAGTATGTTTGCGCAATATCGACTGCAGGACAACTGAGATATGACGCTCTTGCAATAACGCGAAAATGAACCTGTAAAATTATATTTCGACATATTTCGATCGCACGAGGAAAGTATAAGAGATATCAATATGAAAATTTTTACAAAAAATAGTACACAATACAGCGAGTATTTCTGCATCATTAAGTCGAAAATCGTTTTTTTTTTTTGGGTTATGCCAGTATTGAAGTAAGTGAGCGATATATACTTTGCTAGCAATAACCCGTCGCGGTTCGCTGCGCCTTCATCAGTATAAAACCAATGCACACCTACTTTCTATCCACATCCCACACTCTCTCCACCCAATTCCCACCAACTTTCCACCAACTTGCCACCCACATACCACCCACTTTCCACCGACATCCCATCTACATCCCATCTACATCCCACCCACATCCCTCCCAAATCCCACCCACATACCACCCACATCCCGCCCATATCCCGTTCACATTCCTCCAACATCCCTCCCACATCCCACCCACACCATATGCCGACTTTTCCGGGAATTTTCCGACCGTGCAGTAAAATTTTCCAACATCCAAAAATCACATTGAAACTATTTCTTATTCTGTCCTTACAAACCGAGTTTGAAGCCAATCGGATGAAAAATAGTTTTTTGCATGCAGAATTTTCCGGCCATTTTCCTCGAGGGCTGATTTTCCACAATCGGGAAAACACGTGTCGAATTATTTCGCGTACTTTGCATACAAACCAAGTTTCAAGTCAATCGGATGAAAAATAACATTTTTCCCATACAAACTTTTCCGACGCTTTTCCGACTTTTCCGGGTGAAATTTTCCAAAACCCCGTATTAGTACGCACTTTCACCACTAACAGAAACTCCTGTCCAAATTTCAGCTTTCTATCTCTTACCGTTTGGGCTGTGCGATGATTGCCAATCAGTCAGTCAGTCAGTCAGGACACTCTCTTTTATATTTATAGAGATAGATATGGTCGGAAATGATTCCTTCTGCCTGTTACATACATTTACACGACTTTAGACTTTTTACTCTTCGAGTAACGGGTATAAAAACAAGGGAGAAAGTCGGTTAAGTCCGACTATAACATACTCTGTACCCGGAGTAGGAGCTGGATGCACCGCTGCCGCTGTGCTCATCTCTAATAGTCTCTGCACACTGAGTACATTTTTGAGGAACGCTTGGAATTTGACGCTTGGAATTTGATTTGTCAGTCAATGCTCTTAAAAATAAGGTGTATTAAAAATTACACAAAAATATATTGAGAAAAAATAAATAAGCATGAAATTTATTTAACGTTTGCTCAGCAATATCACGCTTAAAAATCTCATGGTGTTGATTGAAAGACAGATATGCTTGTTCCTAATTTAATCAGCATCAGATCTCGGTTTTTTTTGGTACATGGGCTTTGGTTTCGTCGAGAAATTTACTGCTCGAAATTTAAGAATTAATGTCAATTTCGTCCTCTGCGTATATCATGTCCGGAATAGGGCAAGCACCCCATTCTCCCCTATACTTCATGGGGTCGGAGATGCTTTCTTTAAGGTGAAATAACGTCAAATTATCGATTATGTCCTCCACAGGTCGCGAATGCGTTGACTGGACATTTACAAATATTCGCTCGACGGAAATGCATTAACCATTCAAGGGAACACGAACGACACTTAACAAAGAGACGAGCAACTACGACGCCCAGAATCGGAAGCGAGAAGCTATATTCAAAAGCCGTGACTGTGAAATCGTCACAGCCCGCATTACATATTCAGCAACGAGTCACATTTCCAGTATTTCTCAAGTCCCAAGTGAATTCCCTACGCCAACATCATCCCCGTCAAGCGACCGCTAGCCCAAACACGCTGGGCGACTCGTCTAACAAATGGAACTATGGTGCACTGGGAAACATTAGGCAATTCTACTGTTACGAAACAACATCAACAGCCAATGAAAATTGTGTTGATCTCAAGTAAACGACGTATTCTACACACAAATATATAAGTTCAATCGAATACAATAAAAATCGAGTTTCAATTTCAAGGCTGGTACGGTCGTTACGGTAAGTTCTAGAATTTTAATTGCACCCTTGGATAACATCTAGGCTCTTGTTAGTGAAATGCACATACAGACATTTTACATACAGACAGAAAAGTGTTTTGTGGTCTAAAAAATAAATGCGGTTTTTATTACAAGTGTTCAAAAGTAAAAAGTTCATGTCACAATGGTATTATATGGAGTTTTTGAGTTCGCGAGTAACTCCGTAACGTAGCTTTATAATATAGCATCATACCTAGTGTATACAAGGAATCATTGAAATCTGATTTGGACTCAAGATGAGCACAAACGTTACCAAAAACTGTGCATGAATGTTTTTATACACTTGAAAAGTGTATTATAATTTTGCCCAGAAGTTTGCAACGCATAGAAGGAATCATCTCCGACCACATAAAGTATATATATTCTTGATCAGCATGACGAGCTGAGTCGATTAAGCTTTGTCCGTCCGTCTGTCCGTCCGTCCGTCTGTCCGTCGGTCTGTTTCTACGCGAACTAGTCCCTCAGTTTTGAAGCTATCGAGCTGAAACTTTGCACAGAGTCTTCTTTTTACTGCACGCTGCTAATATGTCGGAACCGACCGGATCGGATGACTACTTCTTGTAGCTGCCATACAAATGTTCGTTCGGAAAATGGATTTTAGTAAGAAAAACTGCTTTGTTCTCAATATTACTGCTCTCAAACACGGTCATGGGTAATATGTAATGTTTTTAAGCTGATCTGCGAAGTTTGCTCGAAGTCGCTAACCGTTGAGACAAGCTATTTCAAGTGTATCAAAACTTCGGTACAGACGAGGCTAGCTTTGCCTTTCTCGTTATACCCTTGCAAAGGGTATTATAATTTTGGCCAGAAGTTTGCAACGCATAGAAATATTCATTTCCGACCCTATAAACTATATATATTCTTGATCAGGGTGACGAGCTGAGTCGATTGAGCTTTGTCCGTCCGTCTGTCTGTCCGTCTGTCCGTCAGTCTGTCTGTTTCTACGCGAACTAGTCTCTCAGTTTTAAAGCTATCGAGCTGAAATTTTGCACAGAATCTTCTTTATACTGCACACTGCTAATATGTCGGAACCGACCGGATCGGATGACTATATCTTATAGCTGCCATAGGAACGATCGGTCGAAAAGTGGGTCTCTGTGAGAAAAACTTTTTTGTTTTTAATGTTAACGTGTCTCATTATTAATATTATACGCTTTCACATAGATTTGGAAGTTTTAGTCGAAATCGGATGATTATCTTATAGCTGCCAAGGAACTATCGGTCGAAAAGTGCGTTTTATTTAGAAAAATTGCTTGTTTTAACGCTGGCGTTCTTAAACTCTGATGTATTAAAACATTTGCAAGGGTATAAAAACTTCGGCAAAGACGAAGTTAGCTTGGCCTTCTCGTTTTTTTTTCATTTGGAGCACAATGTTCTCACTTCAAGAGCCATCTTTTGAGATCGCAAAAACTCAAATCGAATCATGGAAAATAAGTATTAGAGAGAAATTTTGCTCAGTCGACACCGCTTCTGTCAGAAATTAGTCAACTGTTCGCTCTCACTTACGCTTATTTGGGAATACGTTCGTCTTGCTCTAGCCACAGTGATAACCTACTGGCACTACAAAGTATATTTTTGGGGACTGTCGTTTAGCACCAGCAAAATTAAGCGGCAGCGCAAAGTTTGTCTCTATTACTTATTGCTATACTTATTAATAATACTCAGGCATCAGAATGGAGAGTCCTCGATAGAAACTCCTTCTAAGACCACAAGTATATCCAATTTAAGATCGAGTTTAACCACAACCAAACCAGAAACGCCTATAGGAACCCCCGGAACACAGACTGGGAGAAGTACCTTAGAACGGTGGAATCTAAACTACCAAAGCCAACGAGTATCTGCTCGGTAGGCGACATTGAGAGGTCCGTGGAGACGCTCACAGCCAACCTAACCGAAGCATACAAAAGCATAGCAAAAGCAGAACCAGACCCCCCTGGTGGACCCCAGCGCTGAAAGAGCAGAGGAAGGACGTGCAAGAATGCTTCAAACTCGCCAAACAAGCGAAAGAGCAAATAATCTGGGAAGAATACAAGATTAGACTTCGCGTCTTCAAAAAAGAAGTAGGGAAGGCAAAACAAAACTCATGGAGAATCTTATGCTCCAGCATAGAGAAGGACTCCGAAACAGCTAGATTCAGGAAACTGCTTTCAAAGCAGCCACCCATGCAGAGTCAGCTAAAAACGAACGACGGACACTGGACGGAAAGCAGCAGGGAAGCGACATGCGCTCTACTTGATGCGCACTTTCCAGGCTGCACTGTAGTCAATGAGACAGATAAGCCTCAAGACCTACACACGCAACAAGCCAACATCCCAGATAATATCATTACTCCAGAAAAGATCCGATGGGCGATCGACTCGTTTGCGAGTTACAAATCCCCAGGGCTAGATGGAATATTCCCAGCCATGCTAAAAACGATCAAATGCGCAATCGTCCCATGGCTACAATCCATTTTTATAGCATGCTTGAGGTGGAGCTATGTACCTGTGGCCTGGAGGACAGCACGCGTTGTATTCCTGCCCAAAGCAGGGAAATGCAGTCACGTGCAACCAAAAGACTACAGGCCCATTAGCCTCACATCATTCCTGCTCAAAACAGTGGAAAAACTACTGGACCTCCATATAAGAGATGGCATGAACCTGTCCTTGGAGGGTAACCAGCACGCCTACACAAAAGGGAAATCGGTGGAAACAGCGCTACACTCCTTAGTAGCCACCATCGAGAAGGCACTGTACCATCAGGAATTTGCCCTGGGAGCATTCCTTGACATTTGGGGTGCATTTAACCACGTCACTACAGAAGCAATAATGCGAAGCCTAAGAGCCCTAGCAATACACACGGCATTGGACTCCTGGATATACAACCTGCTGAGCTGCAGAAGAGTACAAGCCGAGTGGGGTACCACAACCATGACAAGAGAGGCACACGGCGGAACGCCCCAGGGCGGAGTCCTGTCACCTCTTCTATGGAACCTTGTGGTCAACGAACTACTTCAAAAATTTCGCAGGAAAGCACCTAAGATAACCGACGACATAAGCATAATTATCATGGGAAAATGTCCATCGACTGTCAGCTCAATCATGGACTCTACTCTCAGAGAGATACTAAAGTGGGCCACAGAAGCCGGACTTAGCATCAATGCGGAGAAGACGGACCTCATTCTCTTCACCAAGAGATATAAGGTACCGCAATGGACTCCACCCACGATGAATGGAACACAGCTAACGCCAAAAAACAACGTAAAATACCTTGGAGTGGTAATCGACAGTAAACTATCCTGGAGACTCAATGTGGAGGAAAAAGGCCACCAATGCGCTATATGCATCCCAGAAGATGCTAAGCAGCACTTGGGGCCTATCACCAAGACTAACGCACTGGCTCTTCATATCAGTTATACGACCGATACTACTACACGGTATATTGGTATGGTGGCAAGCCACAGAGAAGTCCACATATCTAAAGCTGATGGAAAAGGCCCAGCGGCAGGCACTGGTCTGCATAACGGGGGCGCTGCGGTCTACTCCAACAAAAGCACTGGAACACATCCTAGGTGTCAACCCCCTGGACATCCAAGCACGCCTCACTGCGCACAGGACTGCCCAACGTCTTTGCGCGGCAGGCACCATGGCTCTACAAAGCTATGGACACAGCACAGTGGGCAGAGAGATCAACAGTAGCACGGACTACATGATCCCAAAAACCAACTTTACAGGCGCATCAGCATTACTGGGACCAGAAGACTGGCGTACAGGGCTGGCTCAGGAAGCAATGCACCTTTTCACGGACGGCTCAAAGATGGCCTCAGGAGTCGGAGCCGCCGTGTACTGCAAGGAACCGGAATTAAGACTCTCCTACAAACTGCCAAACCACTGCACTATATTCCAGGCGGAAGTCTTCGCTGCTGAATTGGCAGAATTACACGCACCAAACGATCAAATCAACATATACGTGGACAGCCAAGCGGCAATCAAAGCAATGCAGAGTCACGCCATCAACTCCAAAAATGTTCTGGCAAGCGGAGAGGCAATAGATTCCCTCAGCACCTCCAGCTAGGTGCAAATCTACTGGATTCCCAGCCACCAGGGCATTGATGGAAACGAAATGGCGGACACTCTTGCAAAAGCCGGGGTCGCACTTAGCCAAGAAGCAACACTAAACATACCTATCTCCCTACAGACGCTATACAGCAAGATGGAAGAGATAGCGGAGAAAGAAGCAGAGGAAAAGTGGAAGAACACGACCGGCTGCAGAATCTCTAAAATCATGTGCAAGAAGAGAGACAAAAAACTAACGCACTATACGCTGCAGCTCCACAGAAGAGACTGCTTTTAGGCATATTAACTGGTCACTGCCTAGCAGCCGCTCAAGCGATAAAGCTAGGCATCACGACAGCAGACACCTGCAGGAAATGTAAGGAACCCGGAGTAGCAGAAACTCTAGAGCACCTCATCTGCAGCTGCCCAGCAATCGCCACGACAAGACTAAAACATCTGCACTCCCCAAGCTTCACCTCTCTGGAAGAGGCGGCCAAGAGCTCTCCCAAACAACTATTGGCATTTGCCAAAACGTCGAAGATCCTCCAGGATTTCTAAAAGGAAATAGTACCCTAAAAAGCACCCGGCCTCACTTAGGACCACATAAGGCCCCTAAGGTCCCCCCCATGGCCCCCCAATATATTGTTCCATTTTTGTGGCTACAACCGCCCTACATGGGGCCAGCCGGACCAGTATGACTGTTCAACGCCAAAATACCACCAAATGTGAAACTGTTGCACTGCACTGTTCCCTATGAATTTCTTTCTTTTAAATTTGGTTAATTGTTTTTTTTTTCATATTCTATATGCAGAAGTCATGGGCAATGCAAAATCGTACCGTTCGTATTAAATTACGCCAACCGATTGTTTTTGTTGTACTTTTGCTGCTTACATTTCGACAGGTAGGTGACCGAAATATTACAAACTATTTTTCTGCTTATGAACTTTGAAATTGAATCGGCTGTCTCAGGCTGTCAAGTGAGCGGCTGTTGCTGTCAAGTTAGCGGCGCCATGAGCTTTCAGACACTCAGGAACGGAATTTTTGTGTATCTGGGTTCGACCCAGCGTAAGCGGCCTGTCGGAATTTTACGAAAGCTTTCCGACATTTATACCCCTGCAGAAGGTATATTAAAATTGTCCAGATGCTTGTAACTTGTTACTAATTCCTATTATATGCTACCACACAAGGCGGCCAAGTGGGATCCAAATCGGATGACTATAGCATATAGCTGCCATAGGAACGATCGGTCAAAAAAGTAGTTCTAATGAGTGGAACTTTTTTGTTTTCAATGGCTTTCTAGCTATAAATATTTTCTGCTTCAGCACAGCTTTGACGATTTTGATCAAATTCAGATGAATATATCCAATAGCTGCCATATAAAAGTCTTGCCATGAGAAAGTGGCGATATCTATTGGTGAGCTTGGGGAACTAGCATTGTTCAAAACTAAAATGAATTTTTTCCATGAAAATCAAATAAACCCTTTATTTCTTACAGTTTACGTACAAGGGTAGATAAACTTCGGTCAAGCCGAAATTAGCTTTCCTCTATTTTTTCTTTCTAAATTTCTTAAAAACTATTAAATCGGTTTAAAAACAAACCCGTTACTCATGAGAAGAAATGTTTAATAGAGTTCCTGTGTTCCTGAGTGGACAACATCCGAGCAGTGTTTTACCATTTAAAATTTTACCATTTATAAAAAGCCCCAATTTTTAAAATAAGTGAAATATGTGAATTGTTTCCTGTGCACACTGGGCCAGCGGACCGAAATTTTGGCCAAAGTCCTAATTTTTTAAGTTTGTGCAAAAGAATGTAACAGGGAGAAGGCATCATTTCCGACCCTATAAAGTATATATATTCTTGATCAGCATCGACAGCCGAGTCGATATAGCCATGTCCGTCTGTCCGTCCGTCCGTCCGTATGAACAAACAGATCTCAAAGATTGTAAGAGATAGAGGTTTGACATGTATGGCACAAAATGCTTCTTATACTTGCAGGCAGATCAAATTTATTTTCAATTTTTGCCACGCCCCCTCCCGCCCCCGCAATTTGGAGGGGGATGATTCGTACCTTCTAGAGATAGTAAGTCATTAGCAATATGTATCCATTTGCCGAAGAAATGATAAAGATCGGATGAGCGGTTCTCAAGTTATGATCAAATAAGTGAATTACCCCCGCCACCCCCTCCCACCCACTCACAACCAACGCACAATCTTAGAGAAAGAGATATAGAGAAAGAGAGAGACGGGGAGAGAGAGAAACATAGAGATGAGCGCAGCAGATGCAATGCATTTAGCTCCTACTCTAGGTACAGAGAATAAATATAGTCGGGCTTGACCGACTTTCTCACTTGTTTGTTTAGGGAAACTGGATAAGTCGACTGTCAGGTCAAATTTTCCAACTTCGGAAAATCACATTTCAATTTATTTCACCTACTTCCCAACCGAGGTTAAGGCCAATCTAATGAAAAATAGTTATATGCATGCAGAAATTTTCCGGGAATTTTCAGACCGTTGGGTCAAATTTTCCAACATCGGAAAATCGCATTCCAAACTATTTCGTATACCATCCTTACAAACCGAATTTCAAGCCAATCGGATGAAAAAAAAATTTTTTCATGCTGAATTTTCCGGCCATTTTCCTCGTGGGCGGATTTTCCAAAATCGGGAAAATACGTGTCGAATTATTTCGCGTACTATGTTTAAAAACCAAGTTTCAAGTCAATCGGATGAAAAATATTTTTCCCATACAAACTTTTTCGACGCTTTTCCGACTTTTCCGGGTGGAATTTTCCAAAACCCCGTCTTAGTACGCACTTTCACCACTAACAGAAACTCCTGTCCAAATTTCAGCTTTCTATCTCTTACCGTTTAGGCTGTGCGATGATTGCCAATCAGTCAGTCAGTGAATCAGGACACTCTCTTTTATATTTATAGAGATACTGCTGTTTTTTTTTTTATAATTAAAAAACAAAAAGGTGAAATATTTTCCAACTTTAATTAGGATTATAAATATCTTATAGCATTTTTTTTTTTTTTGCTTTTCAAATTATGTACGTCAAGTTCAATCTTTTAAGAACATATTGTGAAAAATTTCAGCTTTCTAGCTGGGCTAGTGAAGAAATGCCAGAGTTTTGGCCAAAAAATGAGATTTCTTGGTCGACTGTTGAATCAAGTGACTATTTTGAAAAGTAAATTTATTTCCATTCCAAAAAATCTTCCTAGCCAAAAAAAAGTTTATTTATCAGACACGAAAAAGTTTTTCGTTTTGAAAAGTAATGCTTGTTAGTCGGTGGAATGAAAAGTAATTGCCAAATTACTCACTCGTACAGTTGCTAGATGTACATTAAGTAAATTTGTCTTAATTCTGTGATCAATTTAAAAATTGCTTGTGAAATTTATTTGGTATTCTAGCCTTTAATTGATTTATAAAGATTTTTTTGCTTAATGTGTCTAGAATTTGGCAATGCCCAGCCAAACCGATAAGTGAAACCTAAAAGTCAGCCTCTCTCATTTCAGACTGTTCCATTTTCGATCGTTTCGCTTGGAATTCTGGTTTCTCTTTTGTGTATCTAGTGCCATTCTCGCTTGGTCCAAAGGATTGCGAAAAGTAAAAAGAGAGCATCTTTGTTCGAAATTGAGAACACAAAAACAAAACCGAAACGGAATTGCGTTCGATTTACTTTTCTTGTGTTTGGGTTATAATTTTTTCTTTCCACTCCTGTCTGTTATCAACATGACGATCACAACTGTTGTTATCAAACAACGAATCACAACTGGAGGACAAGGTGGCACAGCTGAAACGTAGTGAAGTCTCAAATGGCCTTGTCTTTGATCCGCAGGAGCTTACAATTTTTTTCTGACTAGTGTTTTAAACTTAGTTTTCATTTTTGACACTACAATGTATAAATAAATAAAGATGCCTTCACACAAAATAAAAAAATTGAAAAGACACAGCAATATGTCGAAAGCATTAAAAGCAAGATCAACAGTGTTAACTACCGCGAGGAGCTGAATGAGGACTTTGAGGAATTACGCAAGCTATTGACGCTGAAGCACAGGGTCTTCCAAGAGGTAAGTGGAATAGTTTCAAGTTGACGGCCAATGTTTATTTGTAAGTCTTCACAATTAATTGTCTCAGCCATTCTCTCTGCTTGTTGGTCAGCAATAGCAATGACCAGCTTCAGGGCCGAAAGGGTATCATCCTTTCCAATATTGATTGACTACTTGGGTGGTGGGCAGAGTATTTATCCTGCTTTTATTTCTTCTTGTTCC
Source organism: Lordiphosa stackelbergi (assembly GCA_018904235.1). Lineage (NCBI taxonomy): Eukaryota > Metazoa > Arthropoda > Insecta > Diptera > Drosophilidae > Lordiphosa > Lordiphosa stackelbergi. The sequence goes on from JAEIFU010000007.1 coordinate 72,414, forward strand.
TACCTCTTGCGTGGTTATCCGCACTGGTTGATTTTTATGTTAAGTGAAAAAGAGAATATTGAATTGAAGAGCATACATCATGATAAAATTTGGTGTATATAAGAGGTACCTAACTATACGTTTTCGTATAGTTGATTAAATTAACCTAACTTAAGGTAATCGTCCTCTAAATGGCCGATGAAATAAACCAAAACGTTATCTTTTGCGGCTTTTGTTTATCAGATGCGGTTTCGGCTCAGAACCCGTTAGCCTCCCTATTCGATTAACCGATAATCTCTTCATTTGATTGATTAGCCAGCGAAAAATCATTCATTCTAAGTAATAAATCTAATGATCGCCCTACATTCCATACAATTTGATTAAAAAGTTGCGTTTTCTTTTGCTACAGAAAATCGATCTAAGAGCATAACTGTTGACGTGGCAGCGGTAGGGTCATAATATCTGAAAGTAAACTAATTAAAGAACTCTCCAGTTCATGAGGCTTACATATAAATACTTTATTATTTACATTCAAATATGGTTTTTACACTATAATCAACTACAATCTTTCAAATAGTTTGGAGTTTAATCGATTAGTAGGTTCGAAATTAACTCGTCGGCGCATATTTCAAAATTAGCAAAGACATTGAGTGTCGCGTTTTAGTTGTGCACTGTTGCCGAGGAATGTTGGATGCTGCGTTCAAACTCTTCCAAACTAAGTGCTTGATTCACATTTAAGAGAGGCAATTTGCCAGCAGATGCTCGGGCAAGCAGTTCGGGGGAGAACCACTGCGCCAATTGGTTAGTTGTGGGCGACAATCGATCATCTCTGTGATAATTGATGTTCTTTAATACATTTCCAGACTCGGAGCTGGCGTCTGCAAGGAGGAAGCCAATTAGTCTTGTACGAATCGGTAAGTTCTTGGTTGTCTTTACCTGGCTGGTTTGATTGGGGCTGGCGGTGCAACTCCCCATGCATTATCCGGTGTCTGGGTGGCTGTCGGGCTTGAGCCTGCGGCTGTTGTAAGTAATGATGCTGCTGCTGCTGTTGCAAATGTGAGATTCCGTCAGCGTAGGGAACGTTGTGGAGGCTGTCGCTGTTCAAAATCGATTCCTTGAGCCTCTGCTGGTGAATTTGCTGCAAAGTCAGAGGTGGAGCTACCTGTGGCTGCGCTACAGAATTCAGAGTTCCCTTCAAAATGGGACGGCCTGCGCAAGATGGTTACATTTCAGTATTTGTTTCCAATTTAAGTTCATACTTACCAAATGATTTTATTCCTTGAGCCGCTTGCATGTTTCCGCCAGGGGGCCATTTTATTTGCTGCTGATTTCGTGACTGGGGCAGCAGCTTTGGAGAGATTTGGGGGCTATTTTGATTGATAGTAGTGTAATTGCCCCCACCACCACCACCCAGGATCATACGGGGCTGTAAATTCATTGCTGGCATTTGCTGCGTCTCGTTCACAATATTGTGTGCCAATGGCTTTGACAACTGAGAGGACAACTGAAATTGGTGATAATGCTGTTGCTTCTGATGATGCTGCTGCTGCTGCTGATTGCTGCTACTATTCTGCGCTAACGGCGTATCCTTGTCCGCTGTCATTTTCCTAAGCACAGACGTTGGTGTAAATGCCAAAGGCGTGGGCGAATTGCTGTGTCGAATGTGTTGATTGAGGCCTTGGCTGGGAGGAGGAGCAGTAGGTGCTGTTGTGAACATCTCTGCAGATTATAAATGGTCATAGGTAAACCATAGTTAATGGCGCAATCAAAACGAGTTAAAGTTAAGGTCGGACGTGCTCGACTCAGGGAGTGTATATAAAGTCTGAAGTAAGCCGTTAACTGTTAACAGAGCTGACACTGCTATATATAAACCGAGATTAAGCTTAAATTAAAGCAGAGCTTGATATCTGTAAAATTTGTCTGTCCAAGACAATTCACAATCACAGATAAAAAATATTTAAAAAAATGGTTTTGGTATCGGTAACTGTTTTGACCAGGGTTTGAAAAAACTAAATGCTGTGCTTTTACAAAATCGTAGTTCACATGTAAAGCAAGAGCAAAAAAATCCAAAACCGATGCTGTGCTATTGCTTTGCTGTGAGAATTTCGAAAGCATAGCAATAGCATATTAGAAATACTTCCGTAGCTGCGCTGCTGTGCTGTTGAAAAAGCTTAGTACTCTAAGCTAAAAGTGTTCAATAGCACTAAAGATTTGTAGATATTATAGATGACGCATCTGAAATAAAAAGTCCTTGTTCGTGGGACCTGACATCAGATCCCAATTTTTACATCTTTCTTCATTTGTGAGGATCCATATATTGCAGCTTAGCTCCCCTTTCTTATGAATGTGCGTTGGCTCAGAAGGTAGGCAGGCTGCCTTTAATTTTTGATTTGTGGGTTCAAACCCCGGTTGAGGCAAAATCTACTTTTTTATCATAGCTAAATTTTTTGTTAGATTTAAATTTTTTTTTTTGGCGTTTGCTTGCATTATTATTTTTTTTTTGGCCTGCACTGCTGTAAAGCCGAGGTGCCGAGGTGCCGCTGGTATCGCTGGGCCACTCGAAGTCGGAATGGCCAAATCAGATGTGGCAAAGACAAAGACAATAGATGAAGGCAGAAATGAAATTGAAAGAAAAACTTTTTTTTCAGTCAAATGATAAAACAAAATCTGGACTGCTCCTGGATTCGAACACACGTCATTGAAACCTCCTGCGTTAGTCTAAACTCAGGAAATGCTCATATGCAACAGACAGAAGAAAGAATCTGCGATCAATATTTTATATCAGGGAAGTCGATATAGCCAAGTCTGTCTTCCTATCCATATTACGTACAGATCTCAGAAATGGTAAGAGCTGCAGGCATTCCATTTTGAATATAGACTTTTTTTACACATTTTTACATCTGATAGTTTTTCCATCGTTTGTTTTAATTATTTTTTTATTTTATTTCTATACTTATAAAACAAAAAAAATATTACTCTTTTGTACTGAAATATGTGTGCTATTGAACTCTTCCAGCTTAGAGTGATATGCTTTTTCAACAGCACTGCTACGAAAGTATTTCAAATATGCTATTGCTATTTTCGAAATCTCAACAAAGCAATAGCACAGCTTCGGGTTTTGAATTTTGTACTTTTGCTTTCCATGTGAACTACGTCTCCGTCAAAGCACAGCACAGCCAAAAGCAAATTTCAGTGCTATTGCTATTTTGCTGACAGTTTTTCAAACCCTGGTTTTAACCGATCGCTTTAATCCGTTACGTTGACATCGGGAGCCAAAGAAGCTATGCATAATCAATATTTACGGTCCCTCCATTTTAAACAGGTTTAAAGTGCATTTTGGATAAAAGGATCCCCAATTTGAAGTACTGGCTATCCTTAGCTTACCTTCGGAAACGTTGGATGCCACCAGTGCGGGGTTGAAAGGTGCATGAGCGGCAACCAAATTGTGGTGACTGATGAGATCGTTTTGATATGTTTGTTTTTGCGGTATCGAATTTCTTCTGGTGTTGGCGAGCTCGCGAAAAACTATGGCAATCACCTCCTTTGTCGGTGGCGGTGTATTGGGGTTGTTCAGTTCCTTTTCCAAAAACTCGAGCGAAATGTCTCCACGAAAAATGCCTGTTGACGATGTGTATTTTAATGTAAGCACAAGAGAGGGGATCTACAGCAAAGTTAGTAGTAGATTGTCGTAGAAGATTTGTTATGCCAATAATATACCGCTTACTTACTTTTCAACTTCTAAGACTTCCATTACACAAAATGAAGGAATTTGGGAAAATCGCGTTGAAGTAGTCAATGGATTTAATAATGATATGAAAACTGAATTTATCCTATAAAATTATTAGAATAATTTTCCAAATTTCGTCCTCTTATTACTTTCACAGTCATGTAATTATTTTGATGTTCTGGCAACTTTGTTGAGATCGAGTCGATAATCGGTGTGTCCTTTACTTTTACTTATCTCAAATCAGGAAATTCAGGTAATTTTGAGTTCAAAGAGTTTATTTAGACTGCTTTTTGTGTGATGTGCAGTAATTTATTTAACAAATATTGTGTGAAAACTACTTCTAGTGGAAAAAAGCCAAAATTGTTGTGTTGTTGTAGTTAAACAAAAATTGGCTTTAAACATCGCTCCTTCATAACTCTAAGCAAAATCATGGAGGAATCTAATATAAAGCCTAGTACGCAGGGCGTTCGAATTTTCCTTCAGCTGTCAAACTCCATATAAAAAAAATTGCTTAAGGAATTTTTCCTTGCCCTATTCTGTTGTTTGGTACGCAGAAAGCCAAGCAATACACACAAGGAATTTTGAGAGCTGCCATATCGACGAACCGTGTGGACTGTATCGAACAGCTGATATTTCTCCCAGAGATATTGTGCAGTCATTTTTTCCTTGTGTCAGTTGTCAAAAGGCAAGGCAAAAGTAAATAAATAATCTGCAAAATTTTAGTAATGATGACAAAATGTATTAATTGATGCAGTGAAAAGCAATGCATGTTTGTGGGGCATCACAGATGGCAAGCAACTGGACACCGCATTTACAAAAAGGGCTTGTGAAGCAATTGGTGTCCAGTTGAGAAAAGGATTGCATATAATCACTTCGTTTGGCTGCCTCATTCTCCTGCACAGGACAATCAGGATGGAATCTTGCGCCACGCTTGCGCATCTTGACATGTTGTTTCACGACACGCCCCAAAGCATAAATTGAGCCATCTTGCGTTGCAGCGATATGTGCACCTGAGTGGGATCCTGCTCGCCCTGAAAAATGCCGTCGTGCAGACGGCAACATGCGAATACAATTCTGTAGTATTGCTCACATTCTTCATTTTAACAGCTGCCACTGCAACTTCAATTGCAACTTCCTTCATGTTGTGCATTGTGCCTCATTTTGTTTAAATCTTATAATCAAAATACAAATCAGCTGGCCAATTTATTTTCCGATTTCGTTATTTTCTTTTGAGTTTACCTGGTCACACTGCCTTTTACATTCCACAAATAGGAATATTAGGCAGATTTCTGGAAGGAAAATTCGAACACCCTCCGTACTAGGCTTAACATTGGAAATATATTGGAAGCTGTCAAGATATAGATAGACCTTTGGGTAGATGTAAGGAAAGGAATAAAAGATGCTAAGCCTTCTTAGCTAGAGTTATGGCAAGCAACAAAAAAAAATTTTAATAGAACATTCCACTCTCCAAATGCTCTCTTATAGTTTCTATCATGGTATAATTAACAAGTTAGAGTCGTCAGAAATTCACCATGCGAGAGAGGTACCAGTTGATATGAACATGTGAGAGCACGTTGACATCCCCTTTGCTACTGAGTGTTTTTCACCATTCAACTGGTACCCCAAAAAGAGGCAGCCTACTTTAATGACTTCACCTGGTATAATTCCACCATGGTTTCTATGAAGTCCAGCTGAGGTGAGGGTGGAAGTTGCCAGAACAACAAAATAAGGTCAGCAAAAAATCGATTCTTGCGTTTAAAAAACTTTATAACCTTAACCTTAAAGGATATTATAAGAAGTTGTTTAAATAATTTCATTTTTCATTTGTGCTGTTCTTATTATTTCGAGCATGACTGTAATAACTTTACTTATCTGATCAAGCTTACAGAAACTGTCAATGCTATTTAGAGTATTAATCACATAAATTGCAGTCTCTCGAGTTTATGTACTTGTTTGATTTGATTTCGGAACACACAAATTTAGTTGGCCAGTTCCATGTTTTGGTGCCGGTTGACCGGTTGTGGGTTGATCCCGCCTCAGAACATATAATAAAAACTTTTTACGCCTCTTTCAACCTTCACCAGCTTTTGACGCCATCTGTCAGATTGTGCCCTTTTGGGTTTTGTAAAGCCAAATATTTTGTATTTTTTCAATTCTCATGGCACCTTCTATGTAAATCGAAAAACGGCCGCCTGTGGCCCAGTGGGTCGTGGGTTCGATCCCGCCTCTGAACATCTAATAATAAAAAATTTTTTTCTTTCTTTAGAAACTAGCTTTTACACATACGGTCACCTTCACCAGCTTAAGGGCGCCAGCTGTGAAGTAAATAGCCATGAAAAAGCAATTTCTCAAACTTTGCCGTTCGGATCCGGCGTTAAACTTTAGGTCCCTTTCTCTTGTGCAAAAAATTTAAAGCACACACGCCAAGAGATTGAGAGAAGCTTGGCTTGGCCCCGTTGAGGAGCTGTATAGCCAGTTTTACCTTTACCTTTACCTTTTACCTTCTATGTAAATCGAAAAACGGATTTGATTTACCATTTAACAACTTGATTTTTTTTCCTTCTAGAAGTCGTAATATGCAGTTTGGATATCATTTTGAAATGGTAATGCTCGGATTCAGCACTAAAAAATCATTTTTAAACAGTCGAAATATTGTGATAATTTTAGCTCTGAAAAAAGGGGCCAAAGATATTCTTTGAACCGAACCTTTTCTAGGTTCGGAAGGTTCAAAATTTAATGGTATCAAACATCATAATTTTTCCTGATAAATAAACAGAATAAAAGAGATGAAAACTAGACAAAGTTTCCAAAGTTTGAGATTTCAAAATAATATCAGAACCTAAACAGAACCGAAAACGGAACCGAAATATAATTCGGTTTGATTCGCTTTGATTTTTTTCTTCAATTTTAATTTGTGTAGGCTTTTAGTATACCTCTTCGTACTCAAAATATGGACGAAAGTTGGAAGCAGAACAGTTTAAACTGAAGCCTTTTCCTCGCTTCCTGCGTCTCTTTATAATTCATACTTTGGGATATTCTTAAAGAAATTAGTAGACAGACATAGAAGACGGAATACAAGAATTGCTAAACTGACATCAGCTGGAACTGGCCATCTTTCTCAAAATCAGAAACCGAGGCGATCACTCCCGGAAGATTGACTTTTAGCTACGCAGCGACACACAATGAAGGAGCTGGCAAACGGTGCAAACTGTCACTTGATGACTATTCGGACCATCTGCACCAGCAGACTGATTTCATTTCCGTTAAAAGTCCAAACTACCGGCTCACTACCAAAACCGATCAATCTCTGTGCACTGTGATGAAATGAATGGAAAGGCCCTTTACCGATACAGTGTACGGTCAAGAAAAGGTCACGGTTCCTCCGAAGGCTTGCGCGTTTCTTTCAAACATGATAAGCACGAGTGCCTCGCCTTTGCTCGATATACCTAGAAAGAGTGCATATTCTATTATCCGCACTGGCGCCTTACCCTGAAGTAGGTGCTGAATTTCCATCCGCTTCTGTGCCTGCGCATTGGGGACAATGACGCTTAGTGCTGGTGGTGGTGGTGCTTGCACCTGTGCCGCTTGTTCTGCGATCCTGTGTGGTGGTTGCATACAATCGGCTGCCTTCTGACGTTGCTGGTAGCCTTGCAGTTCTTCTGCCGCGCGAGCCACCAAGTTTTGTTGCGCCTCGATTAGATGGGGATGCGGTTGAGCGTTTGATCGATGTATATTTCGAGCTGCCGATGCATTCGCTGCATTCATCATCTGGTACAGATCATTTACAGGCGGCGGTTGTTGCTGTTGGTTGTGTTGTGCGCCCAACTGCTGCAAGAGTCTTTTGAACCCCTCAGTGTCCCGTGCTACTGGTTTGTCCACTTGCGTTGGCATAGAATTCGTAAGTTCAGGTCGAAGGTCCACTTTAGTCATTTGCGCCTCCAGATCCTTAACACTGGGAATACCTGCAGAGGGAAGCGTGAGCTCACAAGCTCAGCCGGCTGTGCTTTAGCCACTTACCGTGTGTCTCTGGTGTGTGGACCTCGCGTATCGGCTGCGCTTCGTTGTTATTCGCAGCTTCGTTAGGTCCAAACCAGCGCGAAAAGCGTGACTTCCCCAGGCTCGCAAGCTCGCCTCCCGGCACTTGCATATCGTTGCCCTGTGTCAGAGAGAGTCCGATTAGATTTTACGCAAAACTTGGAGCTAGCTACCCACCATTAATGAATGCTCCAGTGGATCCATGTTAAGAAAAGCATCGAAATTGAATTCGACTTCTGCGCTGGATGCAGTCGGATCTGAATCTGCTTCAATGTCTTTTGGTTCGACAGTTGCTTTCTGGTCCGCTATTGCAGTAACTGCTGTGGAGTCGTCCTTTGAATCAGGCTCCAAGTCGTCGAATCCATGCAAGTCAATAGTTTCTAGTTGTGATGTGGGCCCGGCACTGAACCATTCTGGCTCCTCATGCACTTGATGGTACATGTTAGTGCGCTTCCCGCGGCCTTGAATACCGCCCTCGCCAAAGCTGTATTTGTCCTTATTTGATGGCCGCCGGTTGCTGCCGCCGCCCCCGCCCCCGGCGGCGCCCTGCCTATCTATTGGCCTTTTGCCATCATACTGCGAACGCTGCTGCGGCTGTTCCTGCCTGCCACTGAATGTGCGCTGGCGCTGCTGATTCGGATTTGCAGGAGGATTCTGAGGTCTTTCCCCCCTTTCCTCGCTTTCTTGTCTCTTGTAATCCCAGTTATCGTTTCGTGGCAACAGTCGACCGCTGCCAATGCGACGCTCGTGTCGAGCCGCCGAGAATGTTGGCGATGATGCCAAAGAATGATCGTGATCAGCCTTTGGAGTGGGCGAAACCAAAGCGTGGCCTTTGGATTCGCGGACGTGGTACACCTGCGTGGGAGTAGCCGTGCGTTCTCCGTCGAGACTTTCGGTGTTGTTATTATTATTTGGCAGATCATTGCCCTCCGCGCCACCGCCGGTGGCAGCTGCAAAGCGTCGTTTGGCAAACGCCGGCATTAAATGCGATGACGAAATGCTACGTTGATCTATGTGGGACGACTTAAAGGCTGGGCCCAGCGTACTGCTGCTCGCCGGCTCCTTTTCCTCGCCACCACCCAACTGCGCATCGCTGGGCGCGAAGCGTTGATAATAGTTGTTGGCTCGTTCGCGATTTCGCAGTGCACGCCTCGAGCTGATTAGGCCATTGTTGGTGCTGCTGTTGGAGTTGTCCGTTTCGGGGGATAAGCAGCTCTTGCTCGCACTGGCATAGCAGCCAGCGCTGCTGGAAGCAGCAAAACTTGATGGTAGTATTAAACTAAAGAAGTTGTTAGTGTCAAACTAAGTGTCTTATTGGTAATTAACTAAATATGCATGTTGCTAGTACTAAGCTCAGGTATGTATGAATTCAATGCAAAGAATTGCCACGACGAAGTCGAAACATTGTACTTACACAGGCGGCACCTTCCAGAAGTTCAACGTCTGCAGTTCCGTGCGGCTTGAGCAGTTGGGACGCTGGCGGGCACTTCCTTCGTATCGCAGGGCCAGCAAATCGGCGCGTGAATACCTGGTCATCATGCGAAAAGAGAGATTCAAGATTGTACGTTTCAATATTTTCTGGGCTCGCCGTCGCATCACACACTAACACACACACGCTGGCCGTCGCCTTTCACACCAACACAAACACAAACACACGCTTACCTTGCTTTGTCTTTTGTTAGGAGGTCCATTTCAATGCTCTTGCTTTTGTCCAAGTCCAGGTCTACTCAACGCAAAGCCTTTTCTTCGAATGCAATCGAGTTAAATTAACAGAGAAAATTAACTTTTAACAACACATTTCAATGTATCTGTGTGTGTATGTGCAAGCGTGAGCACATACATATGTATGTACATGTGTTCTCTATTTATTGAATTCGATTTAAAGGAGCGCACGTGAGCAATACGTGTTTTGCCAGTGAAAGTGGAACAAGTTTACATGGTTTAAATACCAATAGTGTAACAAAATGCTGGTTAATTATAATTTCTATATATACTCACACTACACACACACACTCAATACTGTTCAGAAGGAGTATATCGATATTGTTGACTTAGTACTAATGTTGTTCCAGCCCTTTGCACTAAATCAGTTACTCTGAAGCCTAAACTGAACGATGAGAAGATGGTTGAAAAATGTTCACATTCGGGGGTGACACAGAAATCTCTAGACATTTTGCAGAGGGTTGGTTTGTAAATCACTCGAAATATTTGTCGGCTCCACAGAACTTCGAGAGATTTCATTTTCTCATTAGAAAGTCCAAGTAGTGAAGTTCCATCTCTAAAAACAGGGCTGAATGTCTCGCCAAAAAATTTCCCCAGTCTACCCAGTATATCGAAGGATGGATGCAGATGAGTTGAAGCCAATTTAATTAAATTAAGTGGATAATTGCATTTCATAAACGGAATGAACAGTTTTGGGAATATATTCGAATATTCAGAAACGAACGTTTTACTCTTTGCTGTTCCCAATTCCGAACGATTTGGTTGCGTTTTGAATTTTTTTTAACTCGGTTTTGAAGTCGCTTTCATAAACGGCTGGCTGGCTGGCCTGCGCGCGTGTTTGTGTATATCGACAGCAGCCAGAGTTGTCATCATCTCTATAAGTCAATTTATTTTTATTTAAAACAATATTAAATTATTACATTTAAATTTGGGATATCAAATATGGTTAAAATACAGCTAATCTAACTAAAAAAAGTGCTGTGCAAATACATTAATTTTTATGAAGCAACCCTAGCAGCTATGGATTGACGGATAAATTAGACTAAAAAGTAAAGTAGAACTCAGAACAGCTCGGTTTGAAAACGACCGCTCGGTATTGCTTTTCACGCAGTATTTTATAGATGTTTATAAAAAAAATTTTTAATACACTTAAACTGTAAACATTTTAAGTAGTGATGCTAAACGATTTAAAAAATAATCAACATTTTTAATTTGATTAGTTTATAATTTTTGGGATTTATTTTAAAGCTTTTAATAGCAATTACTTTTCAATCCGCTGACTCTGCAGCACAACTTTTGAAAACGACAATGACAACGATTCACGATATGAAAATCTCTATCAGCACGATTCACGCCCGTAATTTTTTAAGCGTTTCGCGTCACTCACGACTCACGCACGATTTAAGAAGGCGTCACGAATGATCACTCACGTGTTCAGTTATGTACAAATTAAATAAGGGGCTTTTTATTCCAACAAAAGCACTTAAGAAATAAAAGACTAAATTTATCATTCATGTGCTATTTTTTTTAAATAGTTCCATATTTTTAATTAACAAATATAAGCTTATCAATATTATAGCTAAATAGTCGTGTTCGACTTTCATCTAAAATATGGAAAGCACGATATATTTTTCCAAAATTCCAGATACATTTTTTACCGAAAACCTCTTGTAATTTTAAATTTCATCACTAATATTCTTGTTGGATTCTTATATGATGAATCTAAAAACAAAGTAAATTGTGCAATACTGTGACTGCTTTTAAGTTTAGCTCTTCATGATCTTTTTAAACAATACGGTTGATCGCAAAATTGCTATTTTGCGTAGCGCATGGCAATTTTTTAGTGGTGGACTCATAAATATCGCTTGGAACACCATGAGATAGGAACATCCCCAGGTGACGGCGGAATATATTAAGAAAATTTTGTACGGCAGACGGTAGATGGACTGTGAAAATGCTATGAAAGGCAGATAGCTAATTTGCATAGGGTGCATTTTCAGCGAGGATAATTGAAAAATTACATGTATCCACACAATATGATTAATGTTTATAATAGTGCGTTCAATTCCATATACAAAAAATCTTTGGATTGTGGAGAGGGGGTGTCACAGATGGGAGAAATCTAGATAATACGATTACTCGGCGCCTCTTCGCTGCCAGCTGCGCTGCTGTGGCGCTCAGGTTCGATTCTCGCCATGTTATGCTCCATCGCGGTTGTATTTTGTTTGCGCCAATGATGGCTGATGGGTTGAAGTGAGACAGAGTGCAGACGGTTCGACTCCGTGACGAAGACGGTTCTTTTTGCTCAAAGATACTATGAAGTGGTCAAGGGTTTCTGTTGTTTTTTGTGGCCTTTCACGGGATTCCTGTCTCGGTTTTCTTTCTAATGCATTTTTAACAAAATTATGAGACCTGTTCATTAATTTGGCAATGGCTCGTATGCCTCTTTCAACTCTTTATCTCAGTGTGGCCAGACATTGACAACAATAAAAAACCAAAAATTAAAAAGTTGTCAACACTAAAAGTACGAAAAAACCATCTATAATTAAAAACTTCCGGTATGTACCTATAAATATGATCAGGTGTGTAATATATAAGCCCACCTCTAGTTGTATTGTTTACCAATTCAAATTCATTAACAGCAAACTAATTAACACCAAATAATTGTGTTTGCCTCCAATGCTGCAGTAGTTGCTAAAGTGTGATTTTTTAGCAACTTTCTCTTTGCAAACACTGTTTTTGGCAGCTCAGCTGTTTTCGTGTCACATGTTACTGTCAAACATGTTCAGTTTGGTCTATAATTTAACCATGAGTCGACTTACGTACGAACAACGCTTCCACATCATTAAATTTTATCATCAAAATTCGTGCTCTGTGAGAAATGTGAATAAACTGAAAATTTTCTTCAGCGACGAAGCTTATTTCTGGTTGAATGGATACGTGAACAAACAAAATTGCCGTTTTTGATGTGAAGATCAGCCAGAAGCATTGCAAGAACTGCCAATGCATCCCAAAAAATGCACTGTTTGGTGTGGGTTATGGGCCGGTAAAAAAAATGTGCTCGATGGACCGCGAATTATAAAGAGATTACGTGCAGAAAACAGTTTATGTGTAATTGCATCGCATTATGTTTTTGATTTAAAATAAATTTCGTGCAAATTTACAAGTTTGATATTAACTTCAGCTTCCGACTGTGAAAATGGCACTCGACAATAGATGAAACTTCTCTAAACTATTTTTCCACACCACCAATTTGAGGCATAGTTCAAGGCGCGTTTTATTTTTATGTGTTTTCACACTGCATTGGTCATATGGAATTGGACATGATTTTTGAGAGTGATGCGTGCGCCGTGGAGGCTTTTCAGTTCGTATTGAGTGTAAAAGGCAGCGAGTTCAATCAGATAGATAACATTTCCAATAGAAAGAAATTCGTAGGCATGTTATGGCCAAGGGCAGCACCTAAACTTGCACAAACGCTCCTCCTTAATTTTTTTACATACGTGTTCATTCATTTGATTATACCGCGCACAGCGGTATGAACAAAACGATCTCAGAGATTGTAAAAGATAGAGATTTGACATGTACGGGACATAAACTTCTGATACTTGCATACAGATCAAATTTATTTTCAATTTTTTCCACACCCCTTCCCGCCAATGAAATTTGTACCTTCTAGAGGTAGTTAGTAATTATTATCGATTTGCTGAATAAATGATAAAGATCAGATGATCGGTTCTCAAGTAATGAGCAAAAATACTAAAACCCCCTCCCCATCCCCCCCAAAAAACACCGCATTTCATTCCATAAAGAAAAAGAGAGAGAGAGAAACGCAGAGATGAGCGCAGCAGCAGCGCTGCACTCAGCTCCTACTCCAGGTACAGAGTATGTTATAATCGGGCTTGACCGACTTTCTCACTTGTTTCCATCTATTTTACCAGAACTTAAGACTGATTACTTAAAACAACAAAACCGGATGTTTGTAACGCATAGAAGGAAGCATCTCCGACCACATAAAGTATATATATTCTTGATCAGGATGACGAGCTGAGTTGATATAGCCATGTCCGTCTGTCCGTCTGTTTCTATGCTATCTCCTCCATCAGTTTTAAAGCTATCTTAACCAAACTGTGCACGAAGTCTTTTGGTACAAATACGCTGCACATTTGTCGGAACCGGCCGGATCGGATGACTATAGCATATAGCTGCCATAGGAACGATCGGTTGAAAAAGTAGTTTTAGTGAGAAAAATTTTTTTGTTTTCAATGCTATCGCTCCCAAACTTTGTACAGATCAATATTATATACGACCACACAATTCTGTCAAGTTTAATTCAAATCGGACGACTGTAGCAAATAGCTGCCAAAGGAACGATCGGTCCAAAATGTGGTTCTAGTGAGAAAAACTTTTTTTGATGAATATATCGTATAGCCATATAACAAACTGGTCGCGTATATCATGCTACAAGGGTATATAAACTTCGGTCGAGCCAAACTTAGCTTCCCTCTATCTCTATAAATATAAAAGAGAGTGTTATGACTGACTGACTGACTGACTGATTGGCAATCATGGCACAGCCTAAACGGTAAGAGATAGAAAGCTTAAATTTGGCCCGGAGTTTCTGTTAGTGGTGAAAGTGCGTACTAAGACGGGGTTTTGGAAAATTCCACCCGGACGGGGTTTTGGAAAAGCGTCGGAAAAGTTTGTATAGGAAAAATATTATTTTTCATCCGATTGACTTGAAACTTGGTTTGTAAGCATAGTACTCGAAATAATTCGACGCGTGTTTCCCCGATTTTGGAAAATCCGTCAACGAGGAAAATGGCCGGAAAATTCTGCATGAAAAAAACTATTTTTCATCCGATTGGCTTCAAACTCGGTTTGTAAGGATTGAATTCGAAATAGTTTGAAATGTGATTTTCCAAGGTTGGAAATTTGACCCAACGGTCGGAAAATTCCCGGAAAATTTCAGCATGAAAATAACTATTTTTCATCCGATTGGCTTGAAACTCGGTTTGTAAGGACAGAATACGAAATAAATTGAAATGTGATTTTCTGATGTTGGAAAATTTGGCCCAACGGTCGCAAAATTGCCGGAAAATTCTGTATGAAAAAAACTATTTTTCATGCGATTGGCTTGAAACTCGGTTTGTAAAGATAGAATACGAAATAGTTTGAAATGTGATTTTCTGAAGATAGAAAATTTGACCTGACGGTCGGAAAATTGCCGGAAAATTCTGCTTACAAACTAAACTATTTTTCATCCGATTGGGTTGAAATTCGGTTTGTAAGGACAGAATACGAAATAATTTGAAATGTGATTATCCGATTTTGGAAATTTTGCACCCGAGGAAAATGGCCGGAAAATTCTGGATGAAAAAAATTATTTTTCATGCGATCAAAGTCGTTTTGTAAGGATGGAATCCGAAAGAGTTTGAAATGTGATTTTCCGAAGTTGGAAAATATGACCTGACGGTTGGAAAAATGCCGGAAAATTCTGCATGTAAAAACTATTTTTCATCCGATTGGCTTGAAACTCGGTTTGTAAGGACAGAATACGAAATAATAAAAATGTGATTTTTCAATGTCGGAAAATCCGCCCCCAGGCGTGAAAATGGCCGGAAAATTCTGCATGCAAAATAGCTATTTTTCATCCGATTGACTTGAAACTCGGTTTGTAAGGTCAAAATGAGAATTCAGTTGTGTTTTCATTTTTCGATATTGGAAATAAGGCCGAGATGCCCACTGGGAAGTGAATGGGAAGTGGGTGGGATGTGAGTGGGATGTAGGTGGTTAGTTGTTTTGAAAGTGGGTAGAAAATGGATGGAAAGTGGTTGTGAAGTGGGTGGAATGTGGCGGGAAGTGGGAGGGATATGGGTGGGAAGTGAGAGGATGTGGGTGGGATGCAGGCGGGAAGTGGGTGGGATGTCGGTGGGAAGTGGATGGGATGTTGGCGGGAAGTGGGAGGGATGTGGGTGGGAAGTGCGTGGGATGTGGGTGGGATGTGGACGGGAAGTGGGTGGGTTGGAATTGGGTGTAGAGTGGGTGGGATGGGGGTGGGCGTTGTGGGGAGAACCCATCAGCAAGGTTCGATTTCTGGGTTCTACGGGGTTCTATGCTGTTGAAGGCGCAGCGAAGCTCGTCGTGTTATTTGCTAGTCTATAAATATAAAAGAGTTCTACCTGACTGACTGACTCACTGGTGACCGTCGCACAGCCTAGACCATCAAAGATAGGAAGCTGAGTTTTTCACAGTAGTTTTATCTTATGCTGAAAGTGAGTACTAAGAACGGATTTTTAAAAATTCTGTCGGGAAATGTGGAAAATTCGCGGAAAGCTGTTGTATGAAATTTTTTTGTTTTTCATCCGATCAAGTTCAAACTCATTTTCAAAGATCTATATGAAAATTCAACAACAACTGCATACCAATCTTCCGGAAAATTTACCCCCCCCTGGGTGGAAAGTGGGTGGTCAAGGTTGTATGGGCGAAACTTTAATTGCTAGCAATTAGCGCCAAACTCATTTTCAAAATTACACATAACAAAAGATAAAAAAGTGACTTTCAAATTTTGGAAAATCTATTCCCAAAGTCGGAAAATTCATGGAAAACTGTTGTATAAAACTTTTTTGTTTATTATCCGATCAGATTCAAACTCATTTTCAGAGATCTATATGAAAATTCACCTATAACTGCGTTCAAATTTTACGGAAATCCCACTCGGAAAAGTGTTTTAAAAGTTTGAATGGTAAGCATTTATTTTTCATCCGATCGACTTACTATTTGGATTGCAAGCATAGTACGCAAAATATTCGACACGTGTTTTCCCAATTTTGGAAAAACCCCCCACGAGGAAAATGGCCGGAAAATTCTGCACGAAAAAAACTATTTTTCACCTGATTGGCTTGAATCTCGGGTAGTAAGAATAGTAAGTGAAATTTGTATCATCAGTTTGTAGGGATGGAATACTAAATAATTAGTAATTGGGTGGAAAGTGGGCGCGATGTGGGTGAGAAGTGGGTGGAAAGTAGGTGGGAAACGGGTGGAAGTTGTGTAAGAAGTGGATGGGGAGTGGGTGAAGTGGGAGGGGGACGGAAAGTGGGTGGGATGTGGGTGGGGATGTGGGTGGGATGTGGGCGGGAAGTGGGAGGGCTGTGGGTGGGATGTGGAAGGGATGTGGGTGGGAAATGAGTGGGAATTGTAGGGAACTGTGGGGAAGTGGGTGGGTGGTAATTGGGTGTAGAGTGGGTGGGAAGTGGATGGGATGTGGGTGTGAAACGGATGGAAGATGTGTAAGAAGTGGATGGGGAGTGAAGAATGCAGCAGCAAAGTCGAAACGGTGAAAAAGCAAAGTAGTAAAACGTTTATTTCAAGCCTAAGTATGTATGAGAGGAAACAGGGGAAACAAATTTATGGAATATTTTCAAATTTGGTAAATATTTGACTCTCACGATTGACTTCAAACTGATTCGGAAATTGGTTCTATACTGTTAAAGGCGCAGCGAAGCGCGACGGTCTTTTTGCAAGTTTTTTATATTTTTATACTCTGTACCAAAGGTACATAGAGTATATTAAGTTTGTGCAAAAGTATGTAACAGGGAGAAGAAATCATTTCCGACCCTATAAAGTATATATATTCTTGATCAGCATCAAAAGCCGAGTCGATATAGCCATGCCCGTCTGTCCGTCCGTCTGTCCGTCCGTCCGTATGAACAAACAGATCTCAGAGATGGTAAGAGATAGAGGTTTGTCATGTGTGGGACAAATGCTTCTTATACTTGCAGGCAGATCAAGTTTATTTTTAATTTTTGCCACGCCCCCTCCCGCCCCCGCAATTTGAAAAAAACATCATATCTCCCACAGTTTTGTAGATAGATGATTTGTACCTTCTAGAGATAGTTAGTCATTAGTAATATGTATCTATTTGCCGAAGAAATTATAAAGATCGGATGAGCGGTTCTCAAGTTACGATCAAATAAGTGAATTACCCCCCGCCACCCCCTCCCACCCACTCACAACCAACCCACAATCTAGAGAGAGAGAGAGAGAGAGAGAGAGAGAGAGAGGGGGAGAGAGAGAAACTTTGAGATAAGCGCAGCAGCAGCTCTGCATTTATCTCCTACTCTAGGTCAGAGTATAAATTTAGTCGGGCTTGACCGACTTTCTCACTTGTTATTTACATCCTTGTGTTTCTAAAAATATACCACACCTTTTTAACCCATTCGTATTAAAATAGTTTATCTCAGAGTACATGTTCGAAATTCCGAGGTATTGAAAACCCAAGCCTTCTTTTCGCCAGTTTAAATAGAAGCATGATGCTCGATTTCTCGATATTGGAAATATAATATTAAACTCGATTTTATGAAATCCAAAGCAAGCACATGCAAAAGCGCACACCTCCAGCTATCATGGCAATATTCATAGAAGACAGCCAAGAAAGTCGGTCAAGCCCGACTCTAACATACTCCCATAACCCCCAAAATTTGTATGTATCAGATCAATTTATGTTAGAAGCCACACAAAGTGGTAAACAAGTCATAGCGTTCGTGAAGTGCTGCCCATCGCAGTTGCGGCCAGTGCTCGACTATCGTTCATCCCATCTTCACCATTCATTCAGCAAACAGATACATAATCTTGATTACTATCCGGAATATATTGAATATATCCAGACGATACGAACCATCTATCTACAAAACAATGGGAGATATGACGTTCTCCCCAAAAGTCGTATAAAGACAATATTTGCAACAAAATCTACATAGGAACGACAAAATACCCAAATTGAAGACCCGTATAGCCCAACATGAATCCGACTTTAAGCTACGACATCAAACACACATACAGGGTTGCCCATATTCAACGGACCCATGTTTTTTTTTTTAAAATCAAAGAAAAAAATAAAAATTTGGTGGTTAGCAATCTTAATCATTTAATTTGTTCCAAGTAGATTTGTTTACATCAATTTTTGAATATGATATCTCTCAAATGGCCGCCTCTGGCGTTGATGGCGTATTGTGCCCTTTTTGCAGCATTTTCCATCGATTTCGCCAACATTTCGGCCGGAATAGCGGCTATTTCTTCACGAATGTTGTCCTTGAGCTCTTCTACGGTCCTTGGCTTGTTAACGTAAACCTTTGACTTCAAATATCCCCACAAGAAGAAGTCAGGCGGCGTCAAATCGGGCGAACGCGGTGGCCAGTCCAAATCACCACTTTTCGACATCAAACGGCCCGGAAACAATTTCTTCAGAAAATCGATTGTTATGCGACTTGTGTGCGGTGGAGCGCCGTCTTGTTGAAACCAGAACTGCCTCATACGCTTTCGACGAATAATTGGCATCACAAAATTGGTCATCATGTCGCGATAACGCTCCTGGTTGATGGTAACAGCATGGCCATTTTCATTTTGGAAGAAAAACGGCCCAATGACCGTTTTCGCACTAACGCCGCACCAAACTGTGACTTTTTCGTCATGAAGAGGCACTTCTTGAATCTCCTGAGGATTTTCAGTGGCGTAAATACGGCAATTTTGCTTATTTACGGTCCCATTCAATGTGAAATGGGCTTAATTTTTAATTTTTTAAAAGCACGTTGAGTTTTCACAATTGACTTGTTCTGTTGAATGTAAATTTCAACTATTTCAGAGCGCTCGCGTGGCGTGTATTGTTCCATGGTAAAAATCTGCTTAGACTGACGCTTCAAACGCGGTATGTCATTAAGCGATCTGACATCTCTGTCAAAAGTTATGGCGTTGCCAGATGGGTCTGCCGAATATGGGCAACCCTGTACAAAAAACTGCGCTTGCGACACATTATGCAGAAAGCGGCCACCCACCAAATTTTGAGGCATCAAACGGTTTTTCTAATGCAACCTGACCTCATGCGTGATTGGTGTCATTCTGCCATAAAGATTCCACTATCAATTCTTTTATTTGTAATAAACTTCTTAATGTTTCTTCCCTTCCTACACCTTAACAGAAACTTTAAGCTAGTTTTTAGTTTAGCCATATTGGTGGACATCGACTGGAACTTGTTGATTATCGTTCTGGTGTTGCTGTTGTAGCTTCTTTTTATCTGTGCATACGTCATACTTGTGAGTTATGCTTACGGCGTTAAAATTTCTGTTAAGGTGTAGGAAGACTAGACTTATTCCTAAATTTATTCAAAACACAACGAAGGGACATATTTTTCACAAAGAACATGACATTCCTGCGGACATACAACAGCTACTAGATGGACATGTCAGACTCTTTCAAACAAAGCTTCTTAACGTACTTATTAAATTTAAGCACAAACAAATAGCCGAGGAAACCAAACATTTCAAAAACACCAAAGCAAAACTTCAAACACAAATTAGCATAGCAGACGCATAGACCATCTGCTCAAAAGTGAGCGACGCAACTAAAAAACTAGCAACAACAATATTTGAACGACAATTAGACAAATATAAGAGACTGCGGAATGAGCGAAATGGAATATTTACGGAGAACACCAACAACAAAGAGTGGTTTGTGAACACAACAACAACGGAATTCCCGCCAAAAGTTCAAGCACTTCTTGCGAAGGGTCCAAAGTTCGCGTTGCCTCTATGTAAAACCCAATTTCCTCTCTTTAAATGCATAGCTGATGGAGAGGAATTAGTGCAGACTGTTAGGAGCAAGGAGAAACAAGAGTCCACGAGAACGAAGTTGTCATTGCTCATCAAAGACTGCACAACAAAAAACACGAAGAGCGCAATGGACCAAGCAATATCAGATACAGTGGGTCAGACCAGGAAATTTCTAGGAGAAAATAAGTACGTAATTATTTTAAATGCGGATATGGGAAATGTAACAGTCGCCATGGAAAAGAAAGATTATAAGGACAAAATGAAAAGCATATTAGACGATCTATCGACATATAGGATTATAAGGAAAGATCCAACCTCAAAATTACAAACGAAAAACAATGACATCGTGGACAAATTTTTCAAACTTGATCTGATTTCAAGGAGCGAACGAAACCGACTTATGACAAGCACGGCACTCCCACCAAGGATCTATGGATTACCAAAATTCCATAAAAAAGACACTCCTCTCCGACCTATCTGTTCAATGATTAATTCTCCTTCGTACCATCTATGTAATTATATGTCAGAAATTTTAAAAAACTTGACGATAGACTCAACATTCAACGTAAAGAACGCAACAGAATTTAAGACAAGGATAAATGACTCCCACGTTTTTGACGATGAGAAACTTATTTCCTTCGACGTGATATCACTATTCCCTACAGTAGCGTACGCAGGATTTTTTCAGGGGGGTTTTCAGAACAAAAATTTTAGTATAAAAAAATTTCGCATATAAAAATTTCCCCCAAGGGGGGGGGGTTTAACCCCCAAAACCCCTCCCCCCTGCGTACGCCACTGATTCCCTAGTATCCCCACTGACCTGGCAATTGACGTAATTCGTGACAAATGGGAATTGATAAAGAACCACACGAATATTCCAAAAAAACTATTTCTGGAAGCGTTAACTTTCTGCATTAACGAGAACCGATATTTCAAGTTTGAAGAAGAACTGTATGTCCAGCTAAAAGGTCCCCCCATGGGATCTCCTGCTCACCAATTATAGCAGATATAGTCATGGAAGAAGTCCTAAAAAGAGTTAAAAACCCCAGACTCTTGACCAAATATGTTGACGATTTCTTTGCGATAGTCAGAGAAGAGGGCATCCAAACAACTCTACAGGTGCTAAATTCAAATCACAAGGACATACAATTTACAACAGAATTAGAAGCTAACAACAAACTACCATTTTTATACGCAGCAGTGCACAGGATTGACAACACGCTAAAAGTTAACTGGTATCAAAAACCTACAGCGTCAGGACGGATTTTAAATTACCATTCTAAACATCCAAATAACATGGTAATCAACACAGCAAGAAATCTTGCTAAGTGAATACTAGATACCAGCGATAAAATTTTCCACACTGAGAATTTAGTCAAAATTAAAAATATACTGACCAAGAATGACTTTCCCTACAATATCATTTAGTCCATCATCAAAGGTATCGGAAAAGAATCCAGAACAACACGAGCTCAACAGACCAAAACATATAAATCTTCTTCTCTTCTTCTTGATTGGCCCGATGCTTGCATCACAACCGTTTGACGGTCTCGGCCGCTGCAACCAATGTCTGCCAGTCGCTTCTGCTCCTTGCGAGCAGCCACCAGTTTTTCACGCCAACCTTGGAAATATCTTTCCGCACCTGGTCGTCCCACCTTGCCATGTCCCAGTTCTTTCGCATTCCTCTTGTAGATTATTTTTGCTGGAGCTTGTTTATCCATACGGGTAACATGTCCCAGCCAGCGCAGCCGCTGTTGCTTTATGCGCTTGACCAGACTAGTATCCCCATAGAGCTCATACAGTTCGTCATTCTTTCGGATGCGAAAATCCTCGCCAACTTTCAAAGGTCCATAAATCCTGCGAAGAATCTTTCGCTGGAAAACGCCAATCGCCGCCTCATCCGCTGATGATATTGCCCATGCTTCTACGTCGTATTGCAGGACTGGGATGATAAGCGACTTGTATAGCGCTATTTTTGTTCTTCGCTTGAGGCCTCTGCTCTTGAACTCCCTACTGAGCCCGTAGTAGCATCGGTTTGCGAGCGTGATTCTTCTTCGGATTTCCAGGCTGATGTTGTTGTCGACGGTTATCATCGTTCCGAGGTAGACAAAGTCCTCTAAAACTTTAAAGTTGTACTCTCCCATTGCAACAGATTGCCCAAGACGCGTGTACTTCTGTTTCGGGGACACTAGGTACTTCGTCTTGTCCTCGTTCACCGCTAAGCCCATCAGTTCCGACTGCCTCTCAATCTCTGTTTTGCCGATAATGTTCATGGTATCATCGGCGTATGCAAGTAGCATTACATCTTTATTAAAGATGGTGCCCGATCTGTTGGCATTTGGGCACCGGCGGAGTATGTACTCCATCAGCAGATTAAAGAAATCACACGATAAGGTATCACCCTGCCTAAAACCTCTTTTGGTATCAAAAGGCTCAGAGAGGTTCGTTCCTATTTTGACGGAGCTTTAAGTGCTTCTCAACGTCATCATGCAAAGCCGAACGTACTTTGCTGGTATACCAAAGGTAGACAGGGCTTCAAAAAACCTTGACCCTATCGGTGTGTCTTCCCCTCCAGACTTGAACAATTCAGCGGGCAGCTCATCAGCGCCTGGTGATTTATTTTTCTTTAGCCTTTGTATGGCTAAACAGACTTCCTGTTGGGTCGGCGGGTCTATCTCTATGTTGTCGATTGGTGGCATCGCTACTTCTATAGAGGCGGCATCATGTTCGTCATCGCCTCCCAGTAGGTTAGAGAAGTAGCTTCTCCATTTGTTAAGCGCCACTTGCGGGTTGGTGACCAGATATATATCTATATATATCCCGTCGCGCTTCGCTGCGCCTCCAACAGTAAAGAATCAATAAAATATTTAGTATAATGTTGATCGTAAAGAGTCAAATATTTAACGAATTTGAAAATATTTTTTAAATTTGTGTCCCCAGAAGAGCCCAGAAATCGAATGTAACATTCATAGGCATGAAATCATCGTTATGCTACTTTGCCTAATCCCCGTTTCGACTTTGCTGCTGGGTTTTCCATCCACTTCCCACCCACTTCCGATTCACTTCCCAACCACTTACCACCCCATTCCACCCACTTCCTATCCATATCTCACCCACTTTCCACCCACTTCCCGCCCACATCCCACCACCCACTTCCCAAAAACACCCCACCCACTCACCATCCACTTTTCAACCACTTCCCTCCCATTTCCTAGTGAGCATCCCGGCGGTATTTCCATTACATTTATCACTACAAACCGAGTTTCAAGTCAATGGGAAAAAAAATAGTTTTGTTGCATCTAGAATTTTCTGTTGAATAATAGTTTTTTGCATACAGAGTTTTGCAGGAATTTTCCGACCGTTGGGTCATATTTTTCAACACCGAAAATCACATCTCAATTTATTTCACTTACTACTTTTGCAAACCGACTTCCAAGCCAATCGGATAAAAAAGTAGTTTTTTGCGTGCAGAATTTTCCGGCCATTTTTCCCGTAGGCAGTTTTCCAAAAAATTGGAACGCAGTTATTGTTGAATTTTTATATAGATCTTTGAAAATGAGTTTGAATCGGATCGAATGATAAACATTCGACAGATCGATTTTATAAATTTTAGAGTCACACTGTTTCTATTTTATTTTGTGTAACTTTGAAAATGAGTTTGGAGCTAATCGCTGGCAACTGCACTCTTGCATTTTCCACCCGGGGGTGGTGAATTTTCCGGAATATTGGTATGCAGTTATTGTTGAATTCCGAATCCGATCCACTCCATTTCCGAATTCCAAAATCCGATCTTAGTACTCGATTTCAGCATAAGACAAAACTACTGTGAAAAGCTCAGCTTCCTATCGTTTGTAGTTTAGGCTTTGCGGCAGTCACCAGTCAGTGAGTCAGTCAGGTGGAACTCTGTTATATTTATAGATATTAAAATTCCATTCAAACAATTCAGGATTTGTTTGAGCATCTTTATCTATATAATAGATTACACCTTATTACAAAAGCAAATGCCCTCTGGTCTGCATGCTTCATAATTATAAATGATCTGCCACAGAATTGGCAATGGCCAGCGTGGCGCGAGGGTAGAGAGTCAGCCGCCCATGTCAGCAGTAGCGGGTTCGAATCATGGCCTGACGCGAGCGAAGTTTTTTTATACCCTTGGAGAGGATATATTAAAATTGTCCGGATGTTTGTAACGCACAGAAGGAAACATCTCCGACCACATAAAGTATATATATTCTTGATCAGCATGACGAGCTGAGTTGATATAGCCATGTCCGTCTGTCCGTCTGTTTCTATGCTATCTCCTCCGTCAGTTTTAAAGCTATCTCAACCAAACTTTGCACGAAGTCTTTTGGTATAAATACGCTGCACATTTGTCGGAACCGGCCGGATCGGATGACTATAGCATATAGCTGCCATAGGAACGATCGGTTGAAAAAGTAGTTTTAGTGGGAAAAACTTTTTTGTTTTCAATGCTATCGCTCCCAACCCCCGTATTTATAAGTTTTCTATGCTTTCACATAATTTCAGCAAGTTTTATGCAAATCGGGCAACTATATAGTATAGCTGCCATACAAAACATAGGTCTGAAAAAAAGTCTTAGTGAGAAAAACTTTTTTGTTTTCAATGCTATCGCTCCCAACCCCCGTATTTATAAGTTTTCTATGCTTTCACATAATTTCAGCAAGTTTTATGCAAATCGGGCAACTATATAGTATAGCTGCCATACAAAACATAGGTCTGAAAAAAAGTCTTAGTGAGAAAAACTTTTTTGTTTTCAATGCTATCGCTCCCAACCCCCGTATTTATAAGTTTTCTATGCTTTCACATAATTTCAGCAAGTTTTATGCAAATCGGGCAACTATATAGTATAGCTGCCATACAAAAGATAGGTCTGAAAAAAAGTCTCAGTGAGAAAAACTTTTTTGTTTTCAATGCTATCGCTCCCAACCCTCGTATTTATGAGTTCTTTATGCTTTCACATAATTTCAGCAAGTTTTATGCAAGTCGGGCAACTATATAGTATAGCTGCCATACAAAAGATAGGTCTGAAAAAAAGTCTTAGTAAGAAAAACTTTTTTGTTTTCAATGCTATCGCTCCCACGTTGTACAGATCTATATTATATACTACCACACAATTTTGTCAAGTTTGATTTAAATCGGATGACTATAGCATATAGCTGCCATAGAAACGATCGGTCCAAAATGTAGTTCTAGTGAGAAAAACTTTTTTGATGAATATATCGTATTGCCATATAAAAAACTGGCAGCATATATCATGCTCCAAGGGTATATAAACTTCGGTACAGCCGAAGTTAGCTTCCCTCTATTTTTTTCTTTGTTTTTGTTTTCAAATTGTATTTTTAAACAAATAAAATTGTTTGTTATTCTTCGATATCAAGAAAACACACTTCTAGTAAATATTTTCAGCATTTAAACGTTTTTTTCACCATGCTTTCTTAGTACAATGTCCGATCACTATAGGAAGCTATTGTGCAATTTTGAAATTTTGTAATTTTATGTATATAGATATATATATATGTGAGACCGTTAGTTTGGGGACACAAAAATTTGGGGGTTTTCAATGAGTGCATTTTGTAGATTAAGCCCCAATTGATAAACTGGTTTGTTTTGGGGCAGTCTGGGGCTTTCTAAACAGATATGTGAGCACTTGTGTATGAGAGGTTTAGTTTGAGGACCCACTAATGTAGTATTGTATTCTTTATTCTTTATTGAATTATATACAGAATTTTTTATATATATAGGCGGTATATTTTGAGGACAAAACCGCAGGGTTGTCACCTTCTGCAATGTGTCCATACCTAATGTATTTTTCGGGGACAATGGAAAGTTGAAGTCAAATTGTTATATAAAGTATATTTCGGGTACATTTTGATTTTGTATATATAGTGAAGTATAGTTTTTTTTACGGACTTTGCGACCTTTGACACAAAATGTTTAAACATCACTTGCATGCATAAGTAAAAACACACTTGTTTGCCGGGTGGATCTGACAGGCGACAAAGTTGTCGTGGTCCAGTCATTTGATTGAACTGTACAGTGCCGAAAAAAAAATAATTAAGTTCATATGTTCGTATTAATGTCTGCGTGCAGATAACTGCGTTAGTTAACAGTTCGCAGATCATTAAACATATATACATATTTACAAACGTACTACGCACATACATATGTATGTGAGGCGGTCATGGATGCGCGTCCTAACAGCACACCACTGCTAGTTCCGTTTATGTTAACTGTCTGCAAAATGGAGCGAGTCGGAACCAGTTGAGAGTCGGAGTCAGTCGTTGATCGTATGCAGCCGTGGTCAGTCGTCAGCAGTTGTCAAGTCGTGTCGTTTGTCGCAGCCGTAAATTAAAGAAGTCCTATTTTCCTATTATCCTAATTTCACAACAATATTTAACTCAGGCATAATCATTTAATTAATCATATAAGTACTGTTTCTTGAATAAACAACACTTTACATTTGGGGGCTCGTCCAGTCCTGAGCTTGTTGTGTGGTGAAATAAAAAAACAGTTGGTGCTAAATCGGAGATTCGGAAATGTTGCTAAAGTTGTAATGTGTGGCCATAAATAAAGCTGAATGGTTACATATTTTAAGTTGTAAAGTCCGAATTCTGTGAGCTAAGTTGTCAAACAGTTGAATTTTCGTCTTGGTGTGCAGAAAAGAATTTCGCAATTTCGTACAGCCGTGGTGAAATTGATCGACCGCGCCGCAGTGACGCCTTGAATACAGAAAAAATGCCGAGTGTGGGACGTACACCGTCTAAAAAAGGAAGCGCAAAACAGAAAAATACGCCGGCAAAAAAGAGAGTGCGAAAGAGACAGATGAGCAAACAAACGAACAAGAAGAAAAAGTGGTTGATATGCCTCTCTCAAGTGGAAGTGTATTGGAAAAAATAAATGAGAGCATGAATGAGAGCAGTGGAGTTGCAGCAAAGGTAGAGCAGTTACTTCAGCTGCTAAGTTTGAAGATAGAAGTGGATGAAAAGAAAGACAGTCAGGTGAAAATCATTTTTAACAAAAACTTTTACATTTTTATTAATTTTTGCGAGTTCCTTCTTTAATGTCAAAAGACCTCTTTTCTGATCCTGCTTTTCTTGGTTCAAATCCTTTTCTATGTATATGGAGGTGCCGGTTAGATTACGTCCGCATTTTAGGATATCCTTTGCCATATATGTTGTTTCCATTACTGCCAAAACGACGACTTTGTTTTGCTTTCAAACAGAATTCTGGTTTCCCTAACCGTAGCATTGCAAACTCCCATTTTGTCACGCATCAGGTCTTCTATCCTTTCTTTGGTTGCATTACCTTTAAAAAGTCCCTTTATTATTAGGTTTCTGTTTCTCCCTTCTTGTGACTGCCTATTCAGTTCTCTTCTATCCGCTTCTCTATCCATCTTAAGTTGGACGATTTCCGATTTCATAGCAATATTTTCAGTTTCAAGTTTCTGTATGGCTTGCGTCACCGTTCCCAATTGATTTTTAAGCTCACCCATGTCTTCTTTTGACGCGAGTGTGCTTTCCAGATTCGCCAATTTCAAGTCAACATTAGTGCTCATTTGATTGATAGCTACCATTAGATCATTTATTAGCCATATCGTTGTGTCCTTTTGGGCGAACGGGCGATCTATCAACGGGCATTTCAAAAAACAGTTACGTTAGCGACAAAAGCTCTTTCAGAGCTTTCGGAAAAGCTGCTATGATAGTTTCAGATTGCTCGTTTTCCAACACTATCAGCTGTTGCTGTGCGTATTCCACTACTGGGCTATTAATATGTGTCTAAAAATCAATTTATGTATAGGTTCGAATGTTGTTCACTTTTCGTTAGTTAAAATCTCGTTATTTATATCTGTTCAATGTTGTTTATTAGCCCCCTGAAGACGGACCCCGATGTGGGCTCGAAATATATTAGGAAACAAAGAATCCACCGTTTTTCATTCCTTGGATGGGACGGATGACCTTGAGCCAGAATAACTAAACATTTGGATTTACACAGATCAGGTCGCTAAAACCAAGACATTTTATAACATTTTATTTTTATTTAAAAAAATAAAACATGCAATTTTTGAAAATACGAGGGTCGATGAACATTTTTTAATACGAGGCTCGGAAAATAATTGTTTTTTTTTTTTTTTTGTAAAACATATTGTCGGATATGCTTCAATGTTTTACAGGATGTTTTTAAGACCCTAATAGAACGCTTTAAAATAAAATCTAAATTGAGTTTTCCAATTTGACCAAGCTACCAAGTTACCCCACAAACCCTACCACAAGACTATTAAGTTGAAAATCATATGCTATGTGAGTATTTCCTACTTCTTTGAAGTGTGTTATACTTTGGTAATGTCCTTCCAATACTTGTTAACCGATCCCCACTATACATACTACATAAATATTCCGCATGCGCATAAATAATGCGCATGCTCCTGGCGAGCTGCTTTAAAAGTTGAAGAAAAAGTCCGAGACTGAAAGCTTTTCACTCGGGCAGAATCTTTTTTGTTCGTCAGTATTGAATTCGATTTTCAAGCAAACGGACGTTCCGAAATTCTCATATCCACATTAGCGCGTCGCGTGTCGCCTGTTAGCCTACATCTGCAGCTGCATTCGCAAGTACATACATATACATATATACATACATGTATATGTATATGTATGTATAGCAGCGGAACAGAACCGTCGTCTATTTGCCAGCCGTATTGTCACAGGAATTGTCGTCCATAGGCCAGCACTTACATATGTATGTGTAATTCCGAATTGAAAGTCATAGATATGGTGCAAATATATATGTACATAGATACATATATTCCGGATCGGGCTCGGCATAGATTCAAAAATATACACATACATATATCTATGACTGTGCAACATACATACATTTGAACATACATATATATGCTTGTGAATCTGAATGTGCGTGCGTGTGTGTGTGTGTGTGTGATTATTGAATATGTATATACATATGTATAATAAGTCTCGGCCGTTCATCTCATACAAATAACAGCAAAAATTACATTCAGGCAGAACATACATACACAATTTTCTTCCCTCCGACCTGTGTAAATTTGTATATTTATATATTTGGACTTATACATATGTATGCACATATACAACCGAAAGTAAATATGTGTGTGTTTCCAATAAGTACATACGTATGTGCATAGACCCAGACATATTCTGAAACATTTGCAGGGTTGCTTTATAAATTATCGACACCGGGACATGGTCGGGGAATCATACATACCCTTCAGTTCTTGTAGCTAGCGCAGCGCTAGCGAATTGCTAGCGATTCAGTAACCCCTTACTGAATAGCGAAGAGTTAGTGATTCTGGAGCTAGCGAAACGCTAACGAAAAGTAATCAGTAGCGTAGCTAGCTACCGCAGTAACTACGTGTTATCAGAAGTGTAGCTAGCTACCGCAGCAACTACTAGTTATCTGTAAGTTACTAGTTATCTGCTCCAAAATATTAATCAATTCATTTAATTTAAATAATAATTTATATTGTAACGTTTACTTATTTTTTATTACACATTTCAGTTTTATAATGCGCTTCTTATTTATATGTATTTCTTATTTATCCCGAAACTGCTTCACAGCGGATTAGATTCCTCCGGAGGGTATGCTGGCTGAATAAGAAAACAATAATATAAAAGTAACAAATCATTTATATATTTATGTTGTTTTTTTATCAGTTTTTACTGTTAATAATGTTTATTATACTTTGCACTTTAAATGTTAGATTCAAGTATTCTTTTATTTTTATTTGCAAAAAAACACACACTCGGTTAAGCGTCACAAACCGAAATAATTTCTGACGCTAAGAAGAAAAGAAGACACACGAAAAAAGGAATAGCAATGTTCTTCCATGTTTTCCTATTCTTGTTATCGGGTCACTCGCTGATCACACAGAAATTTAAAGCAAAACGCATTTTCTGTCTTCAATTTGCGTTTATGCATGTCAGTACTGACTACAGCCCGGATTACTTGGACACTAGCGAATAACTAGCGCCGAATTCGCTAGCTTTTCGCTAGCGAGACTAGGGCGGTAGTGCCTTTGAAACTAAAGGGATATGCTATTGACGACGGTCAGATAAGTTTAATAGGCTGTTCTAAATTTTATATAGCTATTTGTTGTCCAATAACTCAAAACTTTCGCCAACAAAAATGTATCGATAACTTTGTTGCAAAAAAATTCTATCAAACACGGTCCAAAAATTCAAACAACACAAATTCACAATAACATCTTGACTGCGTTTACCGTTGTTTTTCGAAGAAGAGAGAAGAGGGCGTGTTTCTAGTGTGTGAAATCACACACCATGTATATCAAAATCAACCACTTTGACAGACGATCATTCAAGCCACTCAGTCGCAAATTAATAAGACAACAAATGTGTATTTGACTTAAATAAATTTACATTAATAAAAAATAGAAATGAGCATACATAACAAAAACAAAAACAGGACTACTAGACTATCCAGTCTCATGCATCAAACAGTGTGAAGGCAGCCTAAATGAAATGTTTAGGGGTTTTACAATTTACATAAATTTGCTTTGAGTTAGCGTAAATCAAAATTATACCTGAACCTGGGTTCAGCGACCTTCTGAACCCGCTCCGTGAACCCGAACGCAAAAAGTTAAGCCCCGGAGTAAAACCCTCCCAATATTAAGGAGGTTTGCAGCCCTGAAAGAAAGTTGTTCTTAAAAGCGCTTTAAAGCGGATCTTTCATTGTGGGATCGGGGACTGAGAATGATATTTACAAGAGTAAGAGCGCCGCTCCTATCGTATATTTTATATGGGTATTTCTACAGTCGCGAAATATACAAAACAAAGAGAATTTTTGTTTTTGTTTCTGTTTTTTGGTAGCATTTTGGTAGCAGTATATTTAGTGCAATAGGTATACTTTCAAAAAATCATGGGATTTTGCACGCGACGAAATAGAAAGCCATTTCTAAAAAATTCATAAATCTGCGAATTGTAAAAAAATGTTTTGAAGCTGTTAACTTTTAACTAAAGGGGAATGATGTAGCTTTCCATTGACTGCAATCATATTCAATTATGTACATTAGTTTTGTTTTTATAAGCTTTAGTATTATGAAGAACGCTACAAAAGTAACACACGACGTACTAAAACAAATTCAAAAAAATGAGTGAAAGTAACCTACCTTCAGAATTCATGCCAAATTTTTTATGAAGGACTAAGTAAGTCTGTAAATACATTATATATTTTATGTTAACAAATCATGTTTGATGAAAATATATTTTTCGGTCTCGGTTAACCTTTCTGTGGAAATGCTTATATATAGTACAACTTCAAACAACCCTCTCCCATCCACCAGATTTTGCTCATTTAAATGCTCAAAAAAACTAAAAGTTAGAAACATTTTCGAGCTCAGGACTTTTGGCACAGGATCGGAAAGGAATGGCGTTTGGCTGTACTATTGCACACGTTTGCTACCTAACGTCTAAGATGGTTCTTATACTTTTTTGTACGGTGGTTGAGTGGAGTTCGAACGGTTGATCTCAAACATTTTAGAAAAAGTTTCTTTCGAGTATTATTTTCTGAACAGGATATTTCTTCTTTAAAAAAAAGACATAATATAATCTACGTAATTTTTTCTAAAAAAGAGAAAAGAACCTAGAGTTTAACGCCAAATCCGATCGGCAAAGTTTGGGAAGCTTTTTCATGGCTAGTTACTTCACAGCTGACTCAAATAACAGGTAAAACTGACCGGTTGTTATAAACTTTTTAGAGAAAACAAGTACCTTTTAGATGTTCCTAGGTGGGATCGAACCCACAACCTATCCGCACAGTAGGAACACACTCTGACATCTGCACCCCAAACTATCTGGAACTTTCGTATTCATTGTAAGAAAATATTTAATCATTTTCAAAAGATCTATCCTGTTTTTAAGAAATAGTTGTAGGCTTTTTATAAGGAACTAGAAAACTCTCCTTTTTTGTGTTTAGGAAAGTTCTATCTACAACCGGTGTTTTCACCTTGTAAACCTTAAAACTAACTCAGGGTTCAAAGTTAGTGCAGTATTTTCAGATGAGTGAAAGTTCTATCTACAACTGGTGTTTTCACCTTGTAAACCTTAAAACTAACTCGAATGTTCAAAGTTAGTGCAGTATTTTCAGATGAGTGTCCCCTTCAAGTGGGACCCGGTACGAAAACTGGTCAATTATTCATTTGTTGGCACAGTGGTCTTTAATTTGGATAAAATTTAGCTCTTCTATAAACTTACATGCTAAATGCAAGTGCCTTTAATTGGACTTTGCCAAGCTTACATATTATAAAGGAAGACCTGCTATGTATGTATGTACAAACGTACGTGTATGTATGCCTGTCGTAGTAGATGATACTGGCTGATTGGAAAACCTGTGGAAATTCATGCGCAGCCTGAATGGAAGTTGGAAGCCAGAAAGTTGAGCCGCACACGGGCCTACGCACACATGCACATGTATAATGCCGTACTAACGGTACATTTGCTGAACAGTAAGCCAAGTCAGTCGGTCCAAAAGGTGAAAATTTTAGAATCCAAAAAGAATCGCAACAAGTTTGCACAGCATTCGACGAATTCCATTGCTGGCTGAAGAGGGTGGGAAAATTTGGCGAGGCGGGGCGCCGAAGGAAAGCTCGTGGGTCCAGGAAAGAAAAAAGGATACATACATACGCTCTCGTCGCTCGTCGTAATTGAACTTTAACTCGTTTGATTCGGCAGCCAAAAATTCAGTAGAGCAGCAACAATGCTCGAGGACACCTGTCGCGCTGCGTGGTAAATGGGGCTTCGCGAGGAAAAAGCCTAACCAAGGCAAAGAGTGCATCAAGGGACAAATTCTTGCTTTTCATTTAGCACGAGGATGTCAGTGTGTGTATGGCTGTGTGTGCGTGTGTGCAATTCAGTTGGTTTATTTGTGGTTAAGGAAAATCGATTTTGATTTCAATAGTAGAAACGCGTAATAAACTAACGAGTAAGTTACAATTTTCACAATATTTGGAGAGAGAAAAAGAGAGTGGGAACTGAAGGTGAGCCGGAGAGAGCGAATAAAAGCTTTGAGAAGTACACCAAGGAAAAACACTTCACTTGCCACAGGGTGGCAACAAATAACTCGGACACATATTTGTTCCACAGTCTTTCAATGAACTTTAGTTGAGTAAAATGGCAATCGGATGGCGAAAATATAGGTATAAAATAATAACAGTTCAGTAGTTTACAAAAAGGATTTCTTTGGGGCCCAAACGGCTCTTGAAACTTTGTGCAATAGTCTACGAATCTTCTGACCATTCAAATCGAACAAACGCTTAAGTCAATCAGTTTTCAAATACGATTCGGGATAAATGCGGGAAATTGGGATTGCACCATTGCTAAAACGTCTTGTAGAGCCAAAGATTTGATAGCACCACAGCGTCAAATGAGTGAATGATTTTCATACAATTTAATTTTCGCTTTGAAGAGTGCTTGTGGATGGTTTTTCCAAACTGACCAATAGGTGGCGCCTCTACTGTAACCATTTAGTTACGGCGTTTAGCTGGTGTAACTTACTTTATATAATATTACTTATATGCTAACGATTCTCGATTGTTTGAACAGACACGTGCTGTTGCCGAGATCCGACGCAAGAGACTGACTCTGACCAGCGCTTCAGCGATGGACAAAACTTAACAATGTCGCGGCCGCGGGATAATGATGAAAAGTTTAGTCAGAGCCGCCCCAACCATATAGGGATCCGGATAGCTTTGCTGCCGTTTATGTATTATATTCAAGGCTACAAACCTGTAAAATTTTGGTGAATGTTCGGTCCGGAGGTTCAAACCCGAGGTAAAGTGTATGGTTTGGTTCGCGGACCGGTTTCTGTACACATCGAATCTAAGGTTTTGGTTCGAATCTGGGTTCATAGATTGTTAAATAGTTGACAAATTTTTGCCTCTACATTCGGATCAACAAGCTATGTATGTAAGTCGTCACATTCCTTATTGTCCTTCTACGTACCTACCCAGACAGTATTTTATAAAATTTCTGATCACATTCGAGTCTTTTTAGACCTCTGTCGGGTTAAAATAGTCATAAAGGATTTAAATCAGACAAGAAAATAATCTCTCTCATCTTCAAAACAGCTCAATAAAAAACTTATCAAGGCGATTCTTGTTAAAATGATCTTCCAAATTTTAGGCTGGTGATTGTAATACATTTGCTTTCTCCTTTTCCATCTCGACTTTTGTTTTTCTTTCTTCTCGAAATCGCAATATGTATTAAATTTCTAAAAAGCATCTTTAATTATTATTTCAATCGATTCTGTACTATAAAATATATATTTTCAGGTCATATTATTGAGATTTGTTAAAGATCTATAAAAATTGACTTAAATTATTATTTGAAGCGAACCTTTTTTTGTATTAAGGGATTCGGTTCGGGAGTTTTAATATTTGAAAGGTTCGGTGTTTGGTGTATAAATGACAAAGTTAAATTCACACACATTTTGCCGCTAGTCGCCCATCCGATTTTTATTAAGCTCGGCAATGTTGTACTGAAGCAGTTAATTTAATAATAATATACTTTGTTCTCCCGTTTGTATATATCTCACCAATTTAGGTTAGAAGCCACAAAAAAGCCATAAAGTATGAGAAGTGCTGCCCAACGCAGTTGCGGTCCTTGCTACCCAGCATAATTGTTTGTTTTTCTAATAACTTTACTATGTATCGTTCATCCGATCTTTATCATTCCTTTGCCGGACCGATAAATAGTACTGATTACTAGAAGGTACGAACCATCTACCTGTAAAACTGTGGAAGATATGACGTTGATTTTAAATTGAAAATCAACTTGATCTGCCTGCAAGTATGAAAAGTACATGTCAAACCTCCATCTCTGAGATCTGATTGCCCATACGGACAGACGGGTATGGCTATATCGACTCGGATGTTGTTGCTGATCAAGATATATAAACTTTATAGTGTCGGAAAAGATTCCTGGTCCATGTTACATACTTATGCACCAACTTAATATCCTCTGTGTACCTTTGGTACAGAGTATAAAAAGGAATAATCCATTTCTACTTGAACTTTTTATACTCGTTACTCGTAAAGTAAAAGCGGTGTACTAAAGTCGTACAAATCTATGTAACAGGATCTTACAGACTTGAAGAGCTAGAGCAACCAAATTTAAAATGTAGACTTTTATTGTCTGAATGCAGATCAAATTGGTTTCAAATTTTAGCGACAATTTTTAAGATATCGATCTCAAACTTAAAACTTACATTTACATTCGCAATATCTATGTATAATCCCACAAATTTTTATAAGGATAAGATCGCCTGAGTAACGAGTATATCGAAGTCGGGTGGGGCAGTCTTAAACATAAGATCTCCTTTTAGTGTAGTTTTGAATGCTGTACTCGAAAATCGATTTCAAAAATTTTTATAGGATTATCTACATTTTTGCGGTAGGTACACCTACACTTTGAGCTATATCTCAATTCAGATATTTTAGATGGTGTCAAACTAGATATGAATCGAAAGGTTAATGAATATCCCATTATCGCGTGGAACGGTGGCGTAGATAGTTTAGAAATCGGAATTACAGGGAAATACAAAGTCGTAGATGAACAGATCAAAAAATCTAAAAAACTCGACTTTATTTCGTAAAAGAAATAATTATAAAAATAAGTTATAATAACAATAAATAGCGTAGAATATTGTTTTTAAACCGCTTTAGACAACGATTAAGATTATTTGGAAACATTTGATTGTTTTGCTCAAAATTACACGAAATTTCCTTTTTTTAAGACTAGAAAAAATATTAATATATAAATCAAAAAAAAATTTTATCTTACGAATCAAAATTCTACGAAAAAAATAAAGAATTGGTGACAAAAATCAATGGTAAAATGCAGAGTCTGGGACCAATTGAGTGCAGGTACCAACATCAAATATGTGATTTTGTTGATATTTAATTGAAAAAAATTCAATTATCACCGTCTTTCTTCATCATTGTTTTCACTGATCTATTGACCAAAACAAGAAGAAAAAGACAAAATTGTCTTTAGTAATACTCCAACTTGACTACCAGTTCATTCCCTCAATTGATCCAGCTAAGATGCTCTTCGTAATCCTTTTTTCTTCGTACAAATGCGATTTGAAAAACAAAGTTGTTGTTTTTATTTTTTTTGTAATTTTTTTAAGGCTTTTAAAAAAGAAATTTTGAGAGTTTTCGAGCAAAAAATAAATTTTTGGCAAATTAATTTTTTATCGTTTTATTCAAACTCCTAAACAGATTTTAAAACATTGTTCTACGCGAATTCTGAATTGAGATAAAGCTTTAAGTTTAAATGTACCTATAAGACCCCTGCCACGATCATTCAATTTTCAAGGGCACTCGTGCATTTTCTAGGCTTCTTTGGTTTGACACGCACGAAATAATCGCAAGCACATTAAGTCAGAACGGGTCAGCTATTTTTTCACACGAGTAATAACACAGTTCAACAAATATTGGGCTCTCGCGGGGCGGGCAATGAAATATATACCGTTCGACGGAGGTTTTAAAGCTGACGTGTATTCTTTAGATGCATAGAAGATCCTATACTCTATGTAGGGCAATAAGTAAAATTCCTGGTTTTTGGGTTAGAAACCGTAAATAATTAGGGAAGAATGGGGGGTTCTGAGCCGCTGGGGGTTGTGAGCCACTCGAATAGTGGCCACAAAAAAAATAAATTTAAACTTTTTGTTTATATCATGTGTCTCCCATCTTATTACCTAACTTTTGGCAAGCAACCTATCGGTCTACACCTTCTACAAGTTCGTGAACCACAACTCAACCTTTTTTAAAAAAAAAAGTTGTTTTTTTTTCATTTTTGACTTGTGAATATTATACAAAATTTTTTTCGTAATGACAAAAGTAAGTATGAGGGAAATATCTTTGCTCAATTGCCTTTTTGATAGAAATTTGTTTTTTTTTGTAACAATTTCTTTTTGGTTATGTGACGTCATCAAAAAAAGTGAGATATGGGGGGTTGTGAGCCACTTTAAAAAAAGTCGGTTTTGACTTTCAAACAGATTATTGCAATGACGCGCAATAAAACAGAGGAAAAACTCTCCAAAGGAGTAAAAAAAACATTGAAAAAGGCAAACAAAAGAACAGCCATAGGCAAAAAGTGCTCGTATATAAAAGAAAACAAGCCTGATGCCGTCAATCAATTTTTACTCTTCATTGATATTTCTTAATTCAGAATATGAGAAAAATTGTTCATTTTTTTATTTAATAAAGAATAATGGCTTAAAAACACGAATTTTGAACTTTTAGATGGGTGGCTCACAACTAGTGATGAGGAAAGTTTTAAAATACAAAATTTGCAGAACGAAAAATTATTGATTTTTGGCGAAGTTATGTTCGAAAAACAAAACTATGATCACAACCCCCCACTCTCCCCTAATATAATATGTATCTACACTTTTTATGTTTCGAACAAACAACCGAAAATGCTGTTGTGCCAGTAAAGTTTTTTTTTGAAAATCAGTGTTTAATTGTTTTAAAATTATTAATTATGCCTAAAGAGTGCTTAAACTCACCGGACGGGTACACTCCAGAGAGGGACTATTAATAAATAAATTTAATTTAATTTAATTAATTTACAAATTTATTAGTTTTATAGCCTATTTCCATTATGATTACATATTTCGAAATGTACATTATTTTTTTTTGAGCGTTTCCATAGCATATGTACATATTTTGTTAAAAATAAAAAAAAAACAACATTTTTTTCATGCCCTTACTGAGATTTGAACCCAGGTCTTGTTGATTTCTAGTCTCAGGTCTTAACCTCTACACCATTTCTGTTAAGATAGAATAGTCAGCTAAATGTGCTATTTAACTCTCAATTATCTTTTCTGGCTTCCATGAAATTCAAATGACGTAGATAAAAAAAAATGTGAAAACCTTCGGGGCGAATGGACACATATTTGAAATATGTACATTTTTTTCCTATGGAGAATGTGGTACATATTATTGAATATGTGATAATATGTGAAAATATGAACATATTTGCTATAGTGGAAATAGGCTATAAGACACTGATTTTAGTACGATATAATATGTACATTTTATATTATTTATTTACGGTTTTTAGTCCTTCAACTAGGAAATTGGCTTACTGCGCTCCAAAGAATACAGTTCCCTCTAAGCATCTAAAAATCGCATTATTCCATTGTAGATGGCCTTTTAATAGATTTTTAAAAACTGCCTATTTAGGCATTTTTAACAACTTTGACCATTGATTTCTTAAAAATTGACGTGCTACAGAAATTTTAAATGTTGACATGTATTCAGCTTGAAAACCTCCGTCGAACGGTATATTTTCCATTCCCAGACCCACAAAAACCCAATATTTGTTGAACTGTGTAATTAAACTATCGTGTTAAGGCTGTCGGCTATACGTACTCCAGCGATCTTACGGAAGCCTCGGGCGAGTTTCAAGCGAGTTGCACACAGAAACACTCGGGGCTTACTCGCCTTGTTCTTCTGTTGTAAGATGACAAAAACAAAAAGCTGCCGTCAAATACAAGCCAAAATCATGCTACCCCTTCTGCTCTCAGTTTCCGCCGCAGTCCGCCGCAGATATTTGTTTTCAGCAACAAGAGCTCGCGGCGACTTGTGGCTGAAGCTATGAGTCAACGCAGATATTTGTTCTTACAAATACACGAGCTCGCATATACCAAGATCGGCAAATACACGAGTGCTTTTGAATTTTGCCTTTTATGTATACTTCCTTAACAAGAACACTAGCAATTTATTTCATGTCTCTAGCTACTCTGGTTCCCGAGATATTGCAATTTAAAAAAAAGGCTTATAAATAAGGGAGTTTTGACTATATCTCAAGGACATGGCATAAAAATACCCCAACATTGGGCTAGTTCAGTTTGTTTTGAAGTAGTCTATCCAATTATAAAGGAAATTTAAAAATCGTAGACTTTAGGCCGCACCCCTTCCCTTATCGGTCTAGACCCTTTGAGGGATAACAGATATTGCGAATATAAATAAACGATTTAAATTTGAGACATTTCTTATTGTGGGGCCCTTAAGTTGATTAAGTAAATTGATTTCGTCTAAGCCGAAGTTTTTATACCCTGGCAAAAGCTGATTCTAATTCTATTCACCCGTTTTTGAGAGCGTATCTGTTGGAAAGCGTTTAATATTAATAATCACCGAGTTTACGATTGCTAGTTCGCGTAAAAAACAGAAGGACAGACAAAGCTCAATCAACGCAGATCGTCGCCTCGATCAAGAAAATACATAGTTTATGGGGTCGGAAGTTAATATTTCTATGCGTTGCTAACTTTAAGACAAAATTATAATTGCAATTATATAATGCAAGGGTATAAAAAGCTCTGTTTGGCTATAAATGGCTATCCAGTACAAACAAAATAGTATTTTTCCCTAGAAAGAGTTTTTCTATATTGAACAAACCTGGCGGATTAATAAATAAACATAAAAATCCAGTAGATTTCGTCAGTAAAGGCAATTTGAGCAGTCTTTTTATTTTTTTGTTTTCTCCATCTGAAAATCTACATTTCAAAGTTTTAGTTACTATGGCACATAGCTGTAATCAATCGTTTGTTCTTAAAGGTAGTGTACTTAGCTAGAAGATTCTTAATGATTTTGAAGTTACGCAAAGTCTGACATGCATTTTCAAGTGTGTTAAAACTTTAGCACAGACCAAGTTTGCTTTGCCTTTTATACCCTTGCAAAGAATATATTATAATTGTCCGGATGTTTGTAAGGCATAGAAGGAAGCATCTCCAACCACATAAAGTATATATCTTTATCAGCACGACGTTCTGAGTTGATATAGTTTCTATGCTATCTACACAGTCAGTTTTGAAGCTATCTTCGCTGCACATTTGTCTATGCTTTTACTTAATTCTACCAAGGTAGATGAATATCGGACAACTATATAGTATAGCTGCCATACAAAAGATAGGTCTGGAAAAAAGTGTTTGTAAGAAAAACTTTTTGTTTTTAATGCTATCGCTCCAAAACTTGATATTTATCATTATTTTATGCTTTCACATAATTCTAATAGTTGTAATTCAAATCGGACAACTACAGCATATAGCTGCCATAGGAATGATCGTTCGAAAAATCAGTTCTAGAGAGGAAAACTTTTGTTTTTCAATGGTATCGCTCTCAAACTTGATATTTATCAGGATACCATGGCATATTGCTGCCATAGAAACGATCGGTCGATAAAGTTGTTCTAGTGGGAAAGTGGCTGCTTCTTTATACTTTCCAGTGAAAAATATGATCTGTATCAACACAATTTTGGCGAGTTTGATCCAAATCGGATGAATATATCGTATAGCTGCCATACAACAATGGCCAAAGTAGTGGCGCCATCTATTGCTGAGTTGGGTTATAACTCAGCTAACGTTGTTCAAAGCGATAATTAAATTGTTGAATGAGAATTATTTAAAACCTGCATTTATATAAATTATTCGAGCTGCAGTGTATATAAGCTTCGGTCAAGCCAAAGTTAGCTTTCCTCCATTTTTTTAACTGCTTTTACACTTGTCTAAATATTAGCCTTCTTTGATCAAATAGGACAGTTTCTATTGATAAGAGTTTCTCTTTAAGAAATATTACTAATATTTTCAATTTTATAAAATAATGTAACACGTATACTAAATTAGCTTGAAAATAGCCAAAAATTAATCAGCGAGAAAACTGCCAACAGTAACTCGTTACAGCCAAATCGCTCCTCTCTAGATGTTTCGGGCCGGTCTTCTCTGATCTGTGTCATTATTAGAATTAGAGAACCCAAAAAGATACTTCAAAGTGCCAGTAGGAAAATAATTAGGAGACGACCATAACCCAAATGTATCCAGAGAGAGCGAACAGCTGCCCAAAAAGTATCTAGAGAGCGTAAATGAGAGCGAACAGCTGACAATTTTCTGACAGAAGCTGTGTCGACTGAGCAACCTTTCGCTCTATTATTCTTTGCTCCATGATCCTACTTTGTATTTCTTTTAGAATTGGAACGGAAGCTGGCCAACATACGAACAGAACGCCAAAGGAACTCAAGTAACCTGCAAGTGTAAGGAAACGTAAACTGCAGCGGCAACTGATATTGAGCACACAAATACGACGGTTGCTGAGATTTTACTGCCGACATAGATTTTCTCAAGTGCGCCATCGCGATGGCTGCTCCAGCAGCCTGTACGCGTTTTTCGGACAATTACGACATCAAGGAAGAGCTTGGCAAGTACGTACAAACACACATACATCCGCGCACACGCACACCCACACACTAAACATATGAACTGTCTTTGCAGAGGGGCCTTCTCGATTGTGAAAAGATGCGTCCAGAAATCAACGGGTTTCGAGTTTGCGGCCAAGATAATAAACACTAAGAAATTAACAGCCAGAGGTCAGTAGGCACTCCGTGTGCACCCACTTGGCACATCCCAGGGCCGACCTGAAAAAAAATCAATTGAAATATATCGATTAAAGAATTTGGGGAAAACACCATTGATATTAAAAGAAGCGCGGATCGACCACCGTAAACAAGGTGGAGCAAAGAAACCATTAGACGAAGAACCGGTTAGATTTGAGGTTTTTAGTTTCTCGGAACCGCACCATAACCCAACTTATGACTGGTCATATATTTCACATATCATTCATATATTGTTCTGTGAATTTCTGTGCAGAACTGAAACGACCCGATAACACTAGTTTTCAGACAAAAGATATGATATGTCACATCTCAAATCAGAAGGAGTGAAGTTAAATCGAAACGCTATTATGCTTCGAATAATCGCGTAAAGCATTGTTTCCTAATCGGTTTGGTATTTTGTATACAACGAGCAAAAACATCAACAAAAAAAAAAAACTCGCGTTTATTATTAAAATATTTCCCCAGGAAAACATTAAAATCATAAAAAAAAATATTGTTTTTTTCTGGCTAGACTTATTTTTATTAGAATTTATTCAAGAAAACTCATAAATCGAGAATAGTCAATTAAGCCACTTTCTGCAATACATATATTAAGCTTTTGATATTATCAAGGACTTGGAAATTTAGAAATTTATTTATTAAAAAAAATACTAGAAATTCTTTTTTCCGATATTTGGAATAAAGAGCTGATAGAACAAAACCAATGATGCAGTTTTGTTCAGTGCACTCCATATTAACATGATCAGATTGAAATAGACCTGCACCAAAAACACAGTCAGGTTGTGCTATTTAACTAAGTACCTAAAAAGTTTAAAGGTCCATAAGAACGGTAAAATTTCGCACTTCGAAAGCACTCATTTAAAAGTGATGTCAACTCAGGAGGGCCGACTGTATTTCACAATGAAGGGTGCAGCAGAGTAAGCGTACAAAACCCGCCTTATTTAATTATTTGATTACCATCAATGACAAAGTCTCCTAAACGCGATTGAAGTGGAGTTATTAGAGCAATGTATTGTATTAGATAAAGTTAAAATTTACTATGTTATTTGTAAAGCTCTATTTACACGACCTGACCACTCAGCTGAGTGTTCGTCTGAGTTGCTGTCAGACCGAATTAAAAGGCGTCTGAGTGGACATGAAGCTACTCGGATGAGCGATCAGACGAAATGGAACCGGTTCTGTTGGTGGCCTGAGCACTCAGCTGAGTGGCATCTATCGAATTACAGTGTGACCTACTTGTTGTGTGCTGGCGTTGACATTTTTTGGCCGACGATATTCAATTGTTATCGAATTTTGAATTAAAATTTGCGAATTTCACACAACACAAGCTGGGCCACATCCGGCCTTATACTCGGCGTCGAAGCCAGTCACAGCTCCACATAGCTCGCTTTGTATACTTTATTTTTTTGTACACTCCTTTTTCGCTTCCATATGTTTTTCATCTTGGACTTCACTTCCTTATTTATGCTTCTTTATTCATTTCGCTTTTGATTTTGCTTGTCTTCTTCTTTTATGTAAACAAAAACGTCACAATGTTCATATGAACCAGATGATTCCGATGAACCTATGGGTGCTGCAACTGACTCATCTGAGCTTCTCAGGCATGTGTAAAATCGAAACTGAGTTGATTACATGATTTTAGGTCTGACAAATAATCATCTGAGCGATCGTGTAAATGGAGCTTGAGATTATGTGACAAATAAATTGAAGAGATGAAAAATCAGGCCTAAACAGTTCAGGCTCTACTGAACAAACAACTTTAAAAAAAAACAACCTTAATTACTTTAAATTAATAGAACCCTTGAACCTTCAGTTGAGCCACAAAATTGGGAATTTGTTATGTTTTTGGAAGAAAAAAAATTAATAAAAGTGTACTTGTGTTCAATACTGAAAAATTTTAAGTTTCATTAACTAGATATTATTATAGACCAGAAATATATTTGATTGATATTGATAAGTTGACAAGAGAGATGTAGCAATTCTACTTGTTGGGATGTATGTGTTGAACCTATTCAGTTGAACGGGAGTGTACATATTATTCAAACACAAATGTTCCTTTTAAATTGTATTGCGGTCTCTTACAACGCATGTCTAACTCATGTTCCGGAAAAAAGACACTTTGTTTTACTTAACTTTCGGCCCTCATGACTCTACTCAAATAGTGAATGGGAGACTACAATTTTAGGAGAGTGAATTTTTTATTCACTAATTTTTATTTTATTGGATGCTTACTCTGCTATGCCCTTTGAAAGTTGATTTGCCAAATGGGAAGGGGAAGTGTTATAACGGTTGGACACAAACTGCTACAGTACTAAAATTGTCAACATTCTTTCTCGCCCAAAGACTTTCAAAAGCTGGAGCGGGAGGCCCGTATCTGCAGGAAACTTCACCATCCCAACATCGGTATGTAATATGAACGTGCGCTGTGTCTGTTGCCTATTTTTGTTAAAAAAAAACTGGTCCCGCCGCTTTCTGACTCTTTCAGTGCGATTGCATGACAGCATTCAGGAGGAAAACTATCACTACCTTGTGTTTGATCTGTAAGTAACCGAGCACACCTGCACGCTTCGGGAGAGTTGCAGATACTTTCGCTTTCGCTTCCGGATCTCTCTCTCTCTCTCTCTCTCTATCTCTCTAGGCAGATGAGCTGCCATGTTTATATGTGGCAATGACTTGACTATTGTTTATTGAGATTCATACTTCATCCTTTCCCCTCCGAGTCCGTGCTGGACTGTTGTGTTTACTAATCCCTAAAAATGCACTTTAGATAATAATATGTATTTTGTATACCTTTGTTCCGTATGTAGTTGTTCTTAATGTTGCTCTGTTATCTCCCACTTGTGAGTCGTACGAGGGCTGTTATTCATAATTCAGGATCTACAAACCAAAACGAATATAATGAGTGTCGATTCCGTGTTTTCCGAGCAAACAGCCCGACAACTGTTGCTGGAAGTAAATAAGTGACCCTTCGATGGCATTTTTACCGTTTTTTCTCAAAATCAAATTATGGCAATTCCAACGCGAACATATCTTTCAAACGCGAATGCCCTAATCGTAGGATATGACCAAAGACCGGTTGTTGGACACCTTTATGAAACACCGATGTAAACTGTTAACCAGGTTCTCCGAATGGTGCGTACATGTTCGGCCGAAAATGTAGCTAATTTATTTCCGACATCTATTCGGCGATGCTGTCTGATATTTTTGGGGCATCGCCAGTTGCAGAGTTGCAGAATCCCTCTATGTAAACAGCAGCCCTCCTATGCGCTGAATTCCACATTGGCAATTAGACAAACCTCACAAATCCAAAGCCCAAAACCAAAAACCAACCAAATCCACAACTGAAATTCCACAATCTGACTTC
The DNA here is from genome assembly GCA_018904235.1 of Lordiphosa stackelbergi. NCBI lineage: Eukaryota > Metazoa > Arthropoda > Insecta > Diptera > Drosophilidae > Lordiphosa > Lordiphosa stackelbergi. The sequence goes on from JAEIFU010000007.1 coordinate 117,303, forward strand.
AACATACATTTGCAGTGTAACTGGTGGTGAACTTTTCGAAGATATTGTTGCACGCGAATTTTATTCAGAGGCTGATGCATCACATTGTATTCAACAAATATTGGAATCGGTCAATCACTGCCACCAAAACGGTGTGGTGCATCGTGATCTGAAGCCTGAGAATTTACTGTTAGCTAGTAAGGCAAAGGGTGCAGCTGTGAAACTCGCTGACTTTGGTCTTGCCATTGAGGTGCAAGGCGACCATCAGGCCTGGTTCGGATTCGCCGGCACTCCTGGCTATCTGTCGCCGGAGGTGCTAAAAAAGGAGCCCTACGGCAAGTCGGTAGATATTTGGGCATGCGGTAAGCAAAACTAATTTACCACGGGCGAATACCTCGTGCCCGTACCAAAGCTAACGTCTTTTCGCCCCATCTCCATGCAGGCGTTATTCTCTACATCCTGTTGGTTGGCTACCCGCCCTTCTGGGATGAGGATCAGCACCGCTTGTACTCACAAATCAAGGCCGGAGCCTACGATGTAAGAGCTGTTCCACAACCAAATGAGCCAGCCTAACTATTCTCCTTTCTTGTATTTAGTATCCCTCGCCAGAATGGGACACCGTAACGCCAGAGGCGAAAAACCTCATCAATCAAATGCTCACGGTGAACCCCAACAAGCGTATAACCGCAGCCGAGGCCCTCAAGCATCCCTGGATCTGTGTAAGTAGCTCGCTCTGCTCACCCCAACTGTTTGGCTCTGCTAATTGCCTGTCGTACGTTTGCAGCAAAGGGAGCGTGTGGCTTCTGTCGTCCATCGCCAAGAAACCGTGGACTGTCTCAAGAAATTCAATGCACGTCGTAAGCTTAAAGGAGCCATACTTACCACCATGCTGGCTACCCGGAATTTTTCCAGTAAGTGGCCGGAGGCCCAGTGCTGCGACTAGCTAAAGACTTCAATGCGATTTCTTTACAGGCAGAAGCATGATTACCAAAAAAGGCGATGGATCTCAGGTGAAGGAATCGACCGACTCGTCCAGCACCACTCTGGAGGACGATGACGTCAAGGGTAAATATTTCCACCGAGAGAATGCCGAGTTCCATTGTAGGGCGAATGTCCGTAGACGAGCTTAGCGTGCTAGGTAGAATGCATTGCGGGATCTGTGCCACACAAAACGAAAGTAGAAAAGTAGACTGCCCATTGTCATTGATCCCACTGCAGATTGGGCCACCTGTTAACCATATGCATTTGAAATAATGGTTCTTGTTTCGACCATTCATATTTTCGTCGAGGAGCCGCACGTATTTCTTTTTTGCTCTTCAATGTCGTCTTACTAGCTATGAATGATGTCGTGTTTTTTATATGCCTGTGTGTATTTTTGCTTATTTGTTCAGAGTCTCTTTTTGTTTTAGTCAACCATCAATCCAACCAGCTTCAACACTCCCGCAAATGTATTTCGCTTTCGTTCTGGCTCAACTTACACTCATATGGGTACGCTCTGCAAATTTTCATGGTTCAAATTGAATTGAACCATATCGATTTTTCCGATTTGATCGGTTTCACGACAATTTGGTTTTCAAATAATCGGTTAATAAATCCTCTTTCATCTTCAACTGTCGTTATTTGAATCATTTTGTTTGAGATAAAAGCCAAATAAAACACTTTATTCATGCCAGAACTTGTTGACTTTCGGTCTCAGGCCTTAACCTCGACATCATTGCCGAAAGCCATGATTTCAGTACCAGGATTAATTCAGTACTGATCACAACTGGACGAAATCATCAGTACAAATTAAAAACTGCCTGAAATTTTTGAGGATCCATTGCGAAAAATATTGGTTTTCGGATTTTTATTTAATCGAATTTTTAATGTCTGAACGTACTGGGACTAAAATTCGAATCGCGATTATAGACTGTGTGGGATGTAGGAGGTATTGACACCAAAACAAAATTTAAGAATAATTTGATGATATGAGCCATTGTTAAATGCAATATCTGCCTTGGTGTGGGTTAAATACTTGTATTTGTTATAAAATGGAGTTTTTATATCTTTTACAGTGCAGACACATTTGTGGGCAAGGTACTAAGTATACGTGGGGTACTATTTATATTTTATACGAAAACCTTCTCTTGAAATTTCCATGTTAAAGCAAAAATGATTTTATAATCTCACTGTAAACAACACGAATAGCATTAATACATCAAAACGTTGTGAGACCGCTTATGCTAAGAAATGTCAAAATTTAATTTGGTATTACCAGACCTTAACTATTGACATTAGTGTTAACAGATCCGCACATACAAATAGTACACCACGTACTCTGTACCAAAGGTATCAAATTTAATGTTATGTTATTTCTTTTTAGGCGATGAACCGATCTTCACGAAGTTTTCACAATTTATTCATAAGTCATCGGCTAAGTCCCAAGTCTATGAACCGGGCTTAAAGCTGTAAAATAGTCTTAAAAGTAGTTCAGAGTGTTAACTTGAAAATTATTAGACACAGGCATAAAAAGAAGAGAAAAAAAGCAGAAATATGGGCATGAACCTTACTTCTTTATTCTGAAAATCGTTGTGATTAGTATGTGCCCTCAGTTTCATGTCAATTCAATCAACAGAATAAGCTCTTAGTAAGTTTCCGCCATACAAACTTTTTTTTTGGCATTTTCTACACTTCTAGTTAAAATTTTCCAAATTTTCTTTTATAGCGCGAGCTTACATATAGTTTCACGAAGATTTCATGCCGAATCTTAGATCTCTAGAATAAGCATTCTAAGCGGAGGGTTGATAACAGAAGTTAACACGATTTTTCATCCTCTACAATTTGATGTCACTCCTTCTGTAAAATCACGCGCTGAATCCAAAAATGGAGCTTAAAAAATTCTCAGTAGAACAGATTTCGAGATAATCCCAAATTAACGTATTTCGCATTTTGAAAAAAGGACCTCTCACTTAATTTCCAATATCTCAATTATGAAATAACTTTTGAACAAGTTTTGTACACCAAATTAAAGCTAATAAAATTATCTTTCAATCGTTCATACATAATTTTATTGTCAAATTTTTGGTGTAGCTGCTAATTACAAAGATATCGAGAATTTTGTTTCATTTTTATCGAAAATTTTAAAAAACTGTAAATTACACCGTTATTTTCACCAAGATCCGAATTTTTTAAAATTTCTTTCTCTCTTGGATGATGTAACCTAATGTTTAAAAATTCAAAAAGTGTTCATACATCGAAATCTGTTGGAAATTTTAGAAGTTATTAGCATTTATCTAAAAATTGAGCAATTTCAGTTTTACCGTTCAAGTGGTATTTAAAATGTCTGTGGTCCATTTGGTTCCGCAGTTTATGTGCAGAGTTTTCCTCACGCGTAAGAAACCAACAAAAGTCTCCCATCATGGCCCATTTCCAAAATCCTTGATAGCGGCGTTCCATACTCTTCATTTCCTGATGAAATCGTTCACCATGCTCTTCACTCTCATCGCCGAGGTTTTCAGGGAAGAAATCCAAATGAGAATCCAAAAAATTAAGTTTCAACGACATTTTTACTCCTGTTTGCCATACAATGTGCAGCGTTTGAGTGTAATAAAAACTTTAATATAATATACAAACTTTACCTTTTTCTCATAATTTCTTATTAAATGTGCGACGACTTCTTTATAGTTAGGACTTCTGAAATTTCCATGAAAAGAAGTGACAACACAACGGAACGAATTCCATGCGTCCTCCTCTTCCTTGGACAACATGAAATTGAATTGTGAGTCCTTGAAAAGAGTTTTAATTTGCGGCCCAACAAAAACACCCACCTTGATCTTTGCATCAAATGCATCACCGTCTTTTTGTAGAGCCTTCACAAAATTTAAAAAAAAAACCCAGTTTTATATGAATGGGAGGCAGTATAATTTGCTCTTTCTGACCGGCCATTCTTTTCGAACGTAGTGCTCGGCCGTCCTCGACTGTCCCATTTGTACAAAAAACACATGTGTTTGGTATATCCTTGTTGCAATCCTGAACCTATTGCAACAACTTTGGGGTCTCAAATCCCAAATCAAGCAATATGGCCATTGATTCATATGATTCTTTTAAATCAACGGCATGCGCTAGCGGTATCGAAGGCTTGATGTTTCCCTGGTGCAACAATGCAGCTTTTAGTCTGAGCTGGTAACCGTCGATAAACAAACACCACTCGTCTGGATCATACGGCTCGTTTAACTCCTCAAATAAACCACACACATCATTGCAAAAAAAAAGTTTTATTATTTTTCGAGTAATACTAAGCTTAGCGCTTTTGACGATCTCTATAGTACGTTATTTTGACATCATCCTTTAACAAATTCCGTTCTAGCAAACGTGATGCTAAAATTTCCGATTTTTCTTTTGAAAGATCTAGATCTCTTATTAGATCGTTTAGTCCACTTTGGCAAAAGGGATTTCGCTCTTTTGCGTATTCTTGAAATTTTTTAAGTCATCGGCTTATTCAGATGAGTCATGCTCTTCCGTTACCTAGGAGTTGGACCAAAATCATTATACAACGGATCAACTAATGTCTGTGTTGAACTCTAAAAGCTTTTCAACGAATTTAAATCCTGTGCACACAAACGGGGGAGCACAGACAGATTTCGATGTATAAACACGTTTTGAATTTGTTATACATTAGGTTACATCATACAAAAGAGAAAGATATTAAAAAAAAAATTTTCTTCGTGAAAATAACGGTGTAATTTACGGTTTCTTCAAATTTTCGATAAAAATGAAACAAAATTCACAAATTTGACAATAAAATGATGTATGAACGATTGAAAGATCATTTTATTAGCTTTAATTTAGTGTACAAAAAGGTAAAGATCTGATGAACGAAAGCGATTTCTGATGCTTAGTAGTTGTTACTTGTTATACCCTAAACTCATTTAAAATGGTCATGAAGTTGTGCATGTATGTAACAGCCAGAAGGAAGCACTTCCGACCCCATAAAGTATATATATTCTTGATCAGCATCAACAGCCGAGTCGTTTTGGGTACGACCAAATGTGGTCTTTGGGTGGTTGAATTGGAAGTAGCAAAGTACATTTAAATTTTTCTTTAAAACTAGTGGCGTACGCACGATTTTTACTTACGCGATAAAAGAGAGTGTCCTGACTGATTTATGACTGACTGATTGGCCATCATGACACAGTCTAAACGGTAAGAGATAGAGTGCTGTAATTTGGACAGGAGTTTCTGTGAGTGGTGAAAGTGCATACTAAGACGGGGCTTTGGAAAATTGCACCCGGAGAAGACGGAAAAGCGTGGGAAGAGTTTGTATGGAAAAAATGTTATTTTTCATCCTATTGACTTGAAACTCCGTTTCTAAGGTCAAAATGAGAATTCATTTTGTTTTCCGATGTTGGAACTGGAAAGTGGTTGGGAAGTGAATGGGATGTGGGTGGGATGTGGGTGCAAAGTGGTTTTGGAAGTGGGAAGTGGATGGAAAGTGGATGTAAAGTGGGTGGGATGTGGGCGGGAACCAGCCACGCTGGAATCGGGTGTGCATTGGTTCTATACTGTTGAAGGCGCAGCGAAGCGCGACGGGATATTTGCTAGTTTGCTAATAAATTACTTATTTAATACCAATCTCCTTTGCTCCATATAGAGCAAATTTATAACGTCTTCGTCGCTGACCATAATGTCACGATGAATATATAAAAGGGCCAGTCCATTTAATCGGGTTTCCCCTATCGAATTCCTCAAATATGTCATTAAAATCTTCAAAGAAGAAAAATACCTTTCGGCAGCGGATGTTGTAATTGGCAATGACATGAATATTTGCAACAGAATATAAACATTTGGGAAAACTACCGTGTCAGTTTTCTGCATTGCTTCTTGCAAGGTTTTTGGATGCAAGGTGTTGGCCATGTGTCGTCTCCAAAGTTTTATTTCGGGGATTCCCTCTGCAGTTGAGCAGGTAACAAACGAAGCATAGAGTTCCAAAATTGATTTTGCATTGCTGTCATCTTCCTAGCTCCCATTTTGATTATATATTTGAATGCAGCTAAAGCCAAGGAACACTGATTTATGGTTAGATAGCCTGTCTTCAATCTGTAACAATGCAGAATCCAAAAATGGCAGAAATATAGCAACCCTAAAATGCCTCTCTGCGGATGCATTTGACTTTGACTGGTCGGAGCTACCATTTGGCATTCCTTTCAAGCATCTAGGAATCACAATAGGAATAAAATTTTCGGTGCAAAATGCTGAAACCTCAGAAAATATGTTTTCAAACACAGTTTCAGCATTTTTTCGCATATCCTTCAGTTCGGATTAACTTCTTTGCTTTTCTTTGCACTCATATGCGACTAGAAAGATGAACTTATAACGAGTACTCTTCCATGGAGCAATTAAAATTAGAGAGAACGTTTGCGCTGCCACTCAATTTTGCTGGTGCTAAACGATAGTGCCCAAAAAGATACTTCAAAGTGCCAGTAGGAAATCACTGTGGTTAGAGAGTATCCAGAGTGAGCGAACAGCTGACCAAAAAGTATCTAGAGAGCGTAAATGAGAGCGAACAGCTGACAATTTTCTGACAGAAGCGGTGTCGACTGAGCAACCTTTCTCTCTAATATTCTTTGCTCCATGACTCTTCGAGCTCCCAACGAGAAGTGAACTTGTTGGAGCGCACGGCCGTCTTATATAGTGGTCGCTCACTTTCGAGCTCACGCAATGCCAAGCCAATGTCCTAACGCGCTCTTTCACTCGCTCACAACATGCTCGATATTTATTGATGTATGGAGTTAGGCGACTCCGTTTTCCTTTAGCCCGTCTCCTCCAATTTATTTAGTTTTTTTGTTTTTCAATGTCATCGCGCATTTAAAAGTTATAGCCCAAGAACTAAATACAATTTCGATTTGTATACCATAGAAGGAAGCATCTCCGACCACATAAAGTATATATATTCGTCATCAGCATGACGAGCTGAGTTGATATAACCATATCCGTCTGTCCGTCCGTCTGTCATGACATTTTCTCCGTCAGTCCGAAGTCTTTTGCTACACTTACGCTGCACATTTGTCGGAACCGGTTTTTTGCCTTCAACGCACACGTTTTCAAACCTCGTATTTATAAGTTTTCTATGCTTTTACATAGTTACACCAAGTTCTTTGAAAATCTATAGAGTACAGCTGCCATACAAAATATAAACTTGTTAGTTTTCAATAAAATACGCTGCCACACAATTCTGTCAAGTTTGATCCAAATCGGATGACTATAGCATAAAGCTGCCATAGTACGATAGGTCGAAAAAGTAGTTCTAGTTCGTTTTTATAGTTAGCGTCTTTATACTTTCCAGTTATGAATATTATCTGTTGCAAGACAATTTTGGAGAGTTCGGTCAAGATCGGATGAATACATGGTATAGTAGCCATATAACAAACAGCTCCAAGGGTATATAAACTTCGGTCGAGCCGAAGTTAGCTTTCCTTTTTTTTTTTTAAATCAATATTTACCATTAAAATTTCTTGTTGTTTTAAAATAACAATGTATTTTTTGTGGAAAAAAAAAGGAAATCAAAAAGTTATTTTACACTGCTTTTGTTAATTGAAATGCATTTTGGAGGTTAATATTATTTAAAAAATGTCAAAGATAGTCCGTAATTTGAACAGTTTTTGGTCGATAACTTTTAAATGCGCGGTGATATCGAATACTGAAAATGTGGTGATTTAGTGTGGTCAATTAGTAATTTATGATAATTTGTTCATTCTCGGAACATTTTCAGAACTATTTAATCTAAGAAAAAACGATTTTTATCAAAAAAAGCTCGCTTCCACAGCTTAAAATCACATAATATTAACCATGACGGAGTTTAGGAGCGCTAATATGGAGAACAAAACTATTTTTCTCACTTAAACCCATTTTCCGACCAATCATTTCTATGACAGCTACAAGAAGTAGTCATCCGATCCGGTCGGTTCGGACATATTAGCAGCGTGCACTCAAAGGAAGACTTTGCGAAATATTTCAGCTCGATAGCTTTAAAACTGATGGACTAGTTCGCGTAGAAACAGACAGACGGACGGACAAAGCTTAATCGACTCATCTTGCCATGCTGATCAAGAATATATATAGATATAAACTTGTGTTTGGTTTTTCTGCAACGTCATTAAATGCAGCTTATATTATAACAAATTTGTTTGGAAAAGGTTACTTTATTTGGCCACAGGACCTACCAAATTTATGCAAATAACTAGCAAATATTACTTGCAGGGAAAAAACGGACAATTGATTTGAATTCAGCGACCAAAAATACATATGTGGAAAGTTTGCCACCTTTCTAGTGCAAATCTTGGTCTTTATTTGTAGACCTGTCTAATCGGACTCATTTCTGGGCATGTCCTAAGGTGGAAAAAGTTGACGTACAGACAAAATAAAATAGGGAATAATATTCGGGAGTAAACATTTTTTCATTTCCTTGCTCTTTTTTTTTCAATTTATAACAAGTTAACTAGTTTGTGCGGAAAGGGTGATATTTTATGCTACAAATGCACAACCGGAATCAATAGATTCAAACATGCATTGATGGGCCATCCTTTAAAACTTTCGAATTTTAAGTAGAAATAAACTTACATTGTATTCTATTTCCATTGCAGTATGGACAGGTGTTGCTTTGAAAATTGGCTTAAATCATCCACTAGTCAATCTTTTCGTAATAACTCAAAAAACTAAGACCTTAAGGTGTAAAGTTAATTTGAAATCACGTTTATGGCTCGAATCAATCACATTTTTACATTGCAGTTGCTTTGCTCCACGAGACGAATTCAGAGCACAGTGTTAAAGATCGCAGAGCGTACGAGCATACCTAATGCCAGAGGTTTCCTTTGATCCAATTTCTGCTTGCGCAAAGCTGCAGCTGTTTTATTCTTTTTCTCGTTTTTGGTTTAATTCACCTGTCTTGTCATTTACAAATGATTGATTTTCTTTTTAATGCACATGCCCGCGTTTCATTACATTTGTCAGCACCTTAAAACTTCCTCTTAGACCAACTGTTAAAAATTACAACAAACTACAAATGGAATATGAACTCGCTCTTCCGTGTGTATGTCGGTGCGTACAAGATCTGATCGAATCCATTTCCATACATCAACAGCAAGCTTTTTAAATACTTCGCTCATCAAGCAGTCGGTCGGTTGAGATCCGGAAGCTTGGGCACTAGGCACATACACACGGACCTCGAAGAGAATACACAATAACAACAACAACATATTATTGGAACCAGTCCAGTTGCATTTTCAAATATGAAATTTGTTTTATTTTTCCCTAGAAGATAAAAAAGGAATCGTTGATCGCAGTACCACAGTCATATCAAAAGATCCTGAAGGTAAATCTTGATACGGATTTTTGGTTTGTTTTAGTTTCTTAAAGCACACGGCATTTATTAGGGATGTAAAACACATCGATGCATCGAAAAAGGTTAACGATACTTGGAGCAACTACGCATTTCCATTACAATTGTTGGGTAATTCACAATTTCAGGAATTGCGGTTGCAATTGTTTCCTAACAATGTAATAATGTTGTGGAAATGTAATAATTTACTTGGTAGTGAAATTTCAGTCAAGTTTCGATTTAATGCTGAGCGGATAGCAGAATGTGCGTCTAAGCCCCACACCAAAACCAGCTTGCTTCATAATTCAATTCCACTTTCGCAAACATTTTTTGCAGGTGGAATTGAGAACAAGGCAAATACGCTGGGAAGGTTTTGTTTATAATCGAAGTGGAATTCGGCTCTGCCTGTAATAGTCCTCGCGGATATTAATTAACAGAGCATCGACTGTATGGAAAGTTAATTAACAGAATTTCGCCTTATTAACATAGTCTCAACTCGATCATATATAGTACTATACATGGTAAATCTGTTAGTGCTTTCGTACAATATCACTCAAAAGAAAGAAGTAACTTATTTACATGTTAAAAAAATCTATACTAATATTGTCGAGTAAATATTGTGTGGTACAAACCTAGTTGTGAACATTGGGCACGTTCAGCAGATAAATCCGATTAGCCTAACTGATTTACGATTTCTAAAAAGTCTCTGCTGAATGGCATTTACCCCGTATATATCTGGAGAACTTACCGCGTATTTCTGCATTTAAACACTTTTGCTGGGTGTACACTGCGTCCCAGAATGTCATACTCAAAGTCACAGCACAGATACGCGGTAAGTTACCCCATTTTCCCCACATATTAACGGGGTTGTATATAGGACCCTGAGATAAATCAACTTCAATATTTACGGATAATAAATAGAAAATTTCATGTGTATGCCCAGCAATCGGTAACCAATCATACTTCTTGTTCGATTGCTTTCCGGCAATCATGTTTGTCACTGCATTTAGCAGGTAATATCGGCAATCATAAATCACAAAACGAAAATCGAAATTACATGCTGAATGGGCCTACTGTTTTCAAAAAGTTACATCACAAAAATATCACCAGCTATTTGTCCCAAGGGACCGATATCACTAAGAATGCGTTCAATTTGTGTCAGTTATGTGACAGTGCGTTCAGACTGAGTAGAGTTCTTGGAAATTATCACTTCAGGAGTAAAACGTTTGGCACATTCGAAATAAGCTTGGTTCTTAAGTTTGAATTTAGATTGAGATAGTTGGAAGATCTTTTCGACACAAAAGCTCCATTTGATTTCGATTATCCACCATAGTTGGGCATTTTTGCATTTTTTTGTTTTGGGTACAAAATTCTTTAACGGTGGAAATAAATCATCGATGCTTCAACTCGATATTTTGATCGTGATTTACATCCCTAAGTTGATATTCATCCATATCCCGCATCCCACATCACTTCCATACCCAGTGTCAAAACGCATAAGTACTCGCACATTATGTGGCTAAGCCTACTAAGCTAATGCAAACGCCCTTCCCGTACGGAAATTTTAAAAAGCTCGATAAAAAAAGATGGCTCGTCCAAGGTCCAATTGTTCTGGCGCCTCATCGATTGATCGGTTGGTTTATATATTTCAGCCGTGGAGCTGCTGAACTTGGATTGAATTTGATAACAAAACTCCCATTGCACACGATCAGTCAGTCGTTCAGTCCCAACCGAAACACACACACACACACACACACACACATTTCCCACTAAATGCAAATCAGAGACGATTTATCCGACTGACTGGATACAGAAACTGTCTACTCTCCGCTTCATGCTTACCTCATCCACACAATCTGTCTGATGGTCAAAGCTCTTTAGCTAAGCAGACGAGAATCGCTATGGCACCTGCCAACCCGCAGCCGGGGAATGAAACCGATCCCTGACCTCGCCGTTACGCTTGTCGCTTTCGGCTTGTTGGACGGCTTCATTCCCCGATTGCCCCGAGTGCGCTTGTTTTGCACTAACAGTACAAATCATCCGAACAATAGGGGACCATCCTTACATCCGCAATGCAGTTGAGATGAGCCCGGTGCAATTTGATGCAATCCAATTGCAAAGCCCAAAGCAATCCCAAGCAATCCGCCCCCGCCTCAGAGGTGAGTATGCGCATCAACACTTGGGACCAGATACCTCTGGAGTCGCGCCTGTCGCGCTGCGCAGCCTTCACGGTCATTGTTTTAGATTTATTTTCTCTTTGATCTCTTGCAGATCGCATGCTAAGTTTTTGCTGTTTGTGCAAAAGAGGAAACCACTAAATGCGCGAGTGCGAGTGTATGTATCGACTTTCTTCAACTGTCAATCCCCCATGTATTGCATTTGATCCTCCCTCTAGTTTCGAATCCAATTGTGAATTCGGATCTTGCTCAAAGATCGCAGCTAGGATCATCCCTATTCACTCATCCTATACCATTTCTGCCATCTTATTACTCAACAATAAAACCTGCGAAGAACACCACCCTCAATTTATTTATGAATTTTTTGTTTTCAATTGTACGACATATCGTCCAATATCGATATCTATAATCGGTAATAGAAATAAGGATTGTGTGTCCTGCAAAGACTTGCCAGCAAATATCAGGAAACTCACAATGCTCTTCAGGTATGTATGTGTTCCAAATTATGTTCAATCCCATCCAATGCATCCCCGTCACTCACCCGCTTGAACCAATGCATGTGCACTAGAGCGGACCTCAAAAGGCCAACTAGAAAAAGTAGGTCTCGGCACTCCCAAAGCTTATATTTGTTTTATAATTTTAATTAAAACCTAGAAAACCAAAAAAATGTATTTTAAATTTAAATGGACGCGACAGGTCCTTAAAGTTTAGTAGAAAATTACTCTCTTCGTTTGGATAATTGATCCCAATTTTTGATACTGGCCCAGAATAAATACTTTATAGCGTTCTTTCTGGCTGTTAAATACATCTGCACAAGCATAATAAACTCTGTGTAGCAAAGGATTTTTTGCACTGCAAAGTTTTCACTTTTTTGAACGAAAATAGGGGATTAGCCAAATTAATATCGCATATAAAAAAAAAGCAATTCTTTTTGTTTTTTTGAATCCGAAATAATTTTATATTATAAAGCAACGCTGACTTTTTATACTCTGTAAAGGTCCATAGCGAATATTAAGTTTGTGCAAAAGTATGTAAAAGTATGAGAAGAAATCATTTCCGACCATATAAAGTATATATACTCTTGATCAGCATCAACAGCCGAGTCGATATAGCCATGTCCGTCTGTCCGTCCGTCTGTATGAACAAGCAGATCTCAGAGATGGTAAGAGATAGAGGTTTGACATGTATGGGAACACGCACCACGCAGTTTAAAAATAACGTCATATCTTCCACACTTTTGTAGATAGATGGTTTGTACCTTCTAGAGATAGTCAGTAATTATTTATATGTATCGAATTGCCGAAGAAATGATAAAGATCGGATGAGCAAATAAGTGAACCACCCCCCTCCCACCCATTCACAAACCACACCGCACAATCTTAGAGAGAGACTTAAAGATGAGCGCAGCAGCAGCACTGCATTCAGCTCCCACTCCAGGTACAGAGTATGTTATAGTCGGGCTGGACCCACTTTCTCTCTTGTTTTCAATAAAAAATATTCGAGTGATTCACAAAAACTTAAGGGCCTCCTCTCGCCAGTTAAAAATGTACTTTTTTACTTTTGATTTGGTTTAGGCATGCTATTTTTTCCAAATCGCAACAGATTGGGGGGTGAGACCATAACCTCAGGAGGTTCGCTCTAATGATATGACATGTCCCTCCTGTTCAGAGAACTGCCATATTTTGTAACTCAATCGAAATCCACAACTCATCACTCCAGGGATAGCGTTTCACCCATGCTTATGATACTGCTATGCTTGCGTTTGTGGTTTGGATTACACACCTCAAATTTTACCGCTTGCAGTTCTCTGCTCAGGTTAATCTCTTCCTGGGAACCGCACACATGGAGGTCAATTTCTTACATGTTATGGGATGGTTTGAAGGTGCCGCCCCCACACACCCACATACTGCTAAGCCCTCTCCATTTCTTTGCTGTATTTGTATATGCCTGTAGCTGATTTATTGTAAAATAGTTAGAGTACTCTGCACTTTTGTTTTCGATGTTACGGCACGCGATTCTTCAGTTTTGCAAGCATGCTTTCTGAATACATACTTTTACGTTGCGAGCTCCATAACAAGAGTGTTTTTTTACACTGTCTTCTACACTCTATAGTTTTATGCAAGCATTGAATCGATCATCGTCCGTCAAAGACCAATAATTTTAAAAGACAAAGGGCCGCCCGGTCACGTAGCCGTTAACTGCAATCGATATTAACTGCTTGGGAATGCCTAGGCCAAGTGCTGAAAGAACAGAAAACAGAGCTAGGACGCAGCTAGTTTCAGGGGTGTTGATAGTGGACTAACTATTATGATTCTTGGACGAATACTGTACATAAATAAACAATTTCGCATCATCAACTGTCCGCAAGACATGGTGAATTTAAGTGCCACTCGCTGGCTTTAAAAACCCAGTTTTCGTGAAGTCTCCTCAGTGTGATCTACTCGGTGGAATGCTTCTAAATATCGATGTGCTTTTTAACTTGGGTTGGGACTTTCACTGAACAACAGAACGAGCAGAAATGAGTCAATGAGTCGCTGAATAAAAGATAGAACAAGTTGACCTGAAACTAATTTTCCCCAATCGGGACCAAGGTATTCATATTAATTTTTCTATTCCAAAGACTCGGAAATCGTATAGAAAAGATTTCACTCCAACTTCTTGTGCATTGTCATCAAATCGTTAGGATCTCTACTGCTCCAGTTGTATTTTATTAAATGTAGCTCTCTGATCACATGTGTGTGGCGATCCGATTGTTCTCCCAAAGGCAAGGGCACTGGCAAGGGAACTCACACTGGAATCACTCGACTAGTTGTAAGATCATCACTGTTAAATCACCACCAACATGCATTCTCATCTCGAGCGTTTGTAGTTTTATATTTGGATTTGGATCAAACAGCTTTTAGTCGATCTGTTGTTGTCTTGTCGTGTATAAAACCGTAGATAGGTAGCATAAAGCATACATCTCTATAAACTTATACCCACATACTACTACTATGTACATGTTTGGATTGTGCTGTTGCTGTTGCCCACTCTGTGGGCGCGGCTGGTCGGCTGGACCCTTCGTTCCATTTCATTCGTGGATGTGATATCTGTGCCACCATGCTATGACTATTGCTATTACATTACTATTGCATTACCTAATTACGAATTGTCCAACCAAATACACCACAAAGCAGCCAGACGCCAGGAGATCATCAAGATAACGGAAACGTTGATCGAGGCGATCAACAGCGGCGACTTTGATGGATACACGTAAGTGGGGATGCCATGGTTTGGTCGCTTCGCGGGTCACTAATTTGTTCGCAATTGCAGCAAGATATGTGATCCACATCTGACTGCCTTTGAGCCGGAAGCACTGGGAAACCTAGTCGAAGGAATTGATTTTCACAAGTTTTACTTTGAGAATGGTAAGCCTCTGGTGAGCCCACCATAACCCTGAGTCCCCTCCTAACTCCTTCTGTTCCAGTTCTGGGTAAAAATTGCAGGGCAATAAACACCACCATATTGAACCCCCATGTGCACTTATTGGGTGAGGAGGCCGCCTGCATTGCGTATGTGCGGCTCACGCAGTACATTGACAAGTGAGCGCCATTGCGTACCATTACCACACGACCTCCTCTACTCTACTCTCCACTCCATTCCAGACAAGGCCATGCACACACTCATCAATCGGAGGAGACGCGCGTATGGCACAAGCGCGACAACAAATGGCAGAATGTGCACTTCCACCGGAGTGCCTCGGGCAAGATCAGCGGAGCCACAACCTTTGACTTCATACCACAGAAATAGGTGACGCCGGCGCATCCCCAGTGAAGCATTTGCCCCTGCCACGCGTCGGCCTGAGCGGCGCCTATTTGGGGTTGTCGTTTCTCCATTTGTATTTAATATGTCTACTTATCACGTACTCCCTGTGTTGATCTGAATGTTATGTTTTGAATATGTAAAACTATTGAAATTGAATACTGAATATTGTATGTAAAATGTAAATCGAAATCGAAAAGCTACAACCACAGCAACAGCTGCTTATACAGCGATAATATATGTAATTATACGAGTAAGAGAAGGATACACTTACCCGCATACAGGCACAAAGGGTATCCGATTTCAATGTAAGCCGCCGGTCTCTCTGTTGATACGAAAGCCAATTTTCGTACCCAAACTTAATTTTACTATACTCTCTCGCCTCCGAATAATTTCTATTTTGCCCGGAAGAAACTTACAAAACGCACAGTACATGCGGCCTCATTCGGTGTCGCAGTTGTCGCTTTTTGCGCCCACTATCACACCTCCAGCGTGTCCCTCACGAAGGTTGTTCCGCAATTTCTGCTTATGCTCAGGATCCAGCTTTTCTTTACGAGCTGCATTCTACCTCAAGTTGCAGATGAATGAATTGAGTACGTAAATTGGTTGGAAAATGTTTTAGTGTGTGGTTAAATCAACAGAGAAACGTGCGGTGCGAGTTGAATTGGGTGTTTAGCGGCCACCTTTGACTACAAGCTTTCCCCAGAAATATCAACTACTAACAGCAAATATGAAAAAAAAAATTTTAAACAATATTTAATTCAACCAAAAATTGTATGTTTAGGAACCTATCTATCCCGTCTGCGGGAATTCAGGATGCGATCGTCCAAGCAGAAAAATAAATAGCGGGACAGCCGTAACGAAACGTAACGAAATCGAGCACTACGTAGGGTATGAGGAGCATGGAGAGGTGTCACGAAAGTGCAAAGCATTAGATAATTGATAAATAGCATTTACAAATTTAACAAAACAAAACAAAAAACATATATTTACATCTAAAACCGAAAAGAAACCAAATTAGCTAATTGTTATAAAAATTTAGACGCAACGGATGGGTCTCGGTCACACAGAGTGTCCCAGCAGTTGCATAGAAGTTTTATTACGTACACTCTATTATTACTATTATTTATTCGAATTTTATATGCATATTTCAATATGAATAAATTATAGAACAAGGCAAATGCTCTACACTACACTACACTACACTACACTACTTGAAGCGATAGAGAAGACGCAGCTGAAGCATAATAATGATAATTACATAATATAACAAATTGTATTTGCAAATCGCATTCATTTTCCTATTCCGATATTCAGAAGCAAAGTGTGTTAGGCTAAGATCTCTCTAACTGTATGTATATCCTGTATCTCTGTATCTGTTCGTGTATAAATACAATCGTGAGCACCTCCAGGTGGCAGGATCCTCATCCCCACATCTCCAGCACATCCGGCAGACAGATGTACACGCCCCTGCCTCTGCAGCTAACATGCATTTTCAATTAAACCAAAACATTGTTATTTATATATAAACCATTTTCTAGGATTTAAATGTCTTCTTCAATAATATCCGAAACATAACAAACAATTACAATTACCAAAACCAAAACCAAAAAGGACAATGCAGAGCGCGGACAGCAGACAGCCGAACCAAGTGCTGATCGGAGCCGAAACAAATGCACAAGTTGCACTAAGCCCATAGCCAGACGACGAACGCGCGCGTGGCCGAGCAGACCGATTGCCTGCCTATGCTGTAGTTGTCAATATTTAAATACCAATTTAATGCAACTAATATAAAAATACAAATATAACGGTAATAACTTTAAATATTAATTATTCCATATTTATGATTATGATTTATGCAATACAAATACAAATACATACTTAATAAATATTATTACAAATATCCATGCCCGAACTTTGCCTCACAGGGACATACTCGGGGAACAGTCGGATTAGATGGCGACTCATCGTATCAGGTCACAGACGACAGGTATCAGGACAGGGCGGGGGAGTATAGTTGTTGCGCCCAAGGCAATAAACCGGTCCTGAACCGAACCCCAAAGAACCTCGAACACCGCACCATGAACCGAACCTTTTGAATATTTAACTACCCGAACCTAAGCTCGGTCCGCTTCGGTTCAAACAATCATTAACATAAGTCAATTTCTAAAGAACTTTTGCAACTTGCTACGTTATGAAGGGACACAAATAATTTTACAGTGCAAAATCGTTAAAATTGATGACACAGTGTTAAAAAAAACGGCACCCAGTACGAGCACAGATTGTAGGGCTAGTCGAGTATAGTATTTCCTCATTTTCAAACACCCCCAAAGTCTAAAGTTATTGGCCAAAAAAACCGCTTTTGGCTGATTTTCGTCATCTAAATTGAACAACCCACACATGGGCCGTCTGATTTTTTAACCTTGTCAATTCCGATAGCGACAAGAGGAATCTAATATATTATATTCAATGGTTTGTCTGGTTACAGATCTGGTATTTGTACTTTTTCTACCCTGCACCTATTAAAAATGGGTAAGAGGGATCATGAATTGTGCAAATATATGTAACAGCCAGAAGGAAGCATCTCCGACTTTATAAAGCATACATTGCGAAATTCCCCCTCGTCCTCCTTTTAATCGCGAAAAACGATCAGAGCCACCTTGCGACTTAATATATATTAAGTTAGGCCCAGTATCTATATATTCTGAAAGCCACAATGAGATCCCAACAAAAACACCGAAGCTAAGCAAACGGTCCATTTATTTTTGAAAAGCAGGCCTCATAAAAACAGTACATTCCAAATTAGGAGAAGCATGTCTAGAAAATATATTCAGTCAAAGAAGTTAACTCAATACTAACTTGGGAAATCAAAGACTTAGGAACAACTTTACTTGGTACAGCGTACTTTGTAGTTAAGGCACTCTACTGCAGCACTCTTACTTGTTTGTTATACCCGTTACTCGTAGAGTAAAAAGGGTATACTAAAGTCGTGCAAATAATGTATGTAACAGGCAGAAGGAATCATTTCCGACCATATAAAGTATATATATTCTTGATCAGCATCCTTGTCCGTCTGTCCGTCCGTCCGTCCGTCCGTCTGTATGAACACCTAGATCTCAGAGATGGTAAGAGATAGAGGTTTGACATGTGTGGGACAAATGATTCTTTTATCTGCACGCAGATCAAGTTTGTTTCAAATTTTGGCCACGCCCCCTCCCGCCCCCACAATTTGGAAAAAACGTTATATCTCCCACAGTTTTAAAGATAGAGGATTCGTACCTTCTAAAGATAGTTAGTAATTAGCAAAATTAATCGATTTGCCGAAGAAATGATAAAGATCGGATGAACAGTTCTCAAGTTATAAGCAAAAAAGTGAACCAAACCCTCCCCGCCACCACCCTAAAATAAAGTTGCATACTTTTTGGATGGTTACACTAAGGAACGCGGGAACACTGTTAAACATGTTTTTTCATGAGTAACGGGTATATCGAAGTCGGTTAGAGCCGACTTTAACTTACGCTCTCGTTTTTTATTTCTACTTTGGCCGCCACTAATTTAACAATTTAATTTCTGAAATGTACGAGCAAACGACTCAGACTACATGGATTGAGACCATGCTCCGAGAGAAGCATTAAGCATAAAGAAGCTAATACTCACAAGACCAGATATTCACATTGCGGCAATACCTGGAGTAGACCCATGAGACTCAGGCCAACACACACCATCTTTTTGTTGATTATAGAGTCGATTTCGACACACTGATAAGGTCAAAGTTCATTGAAGTAAGTTCGACTTTGCATGATGACGTTGAAAGAAACTCTCCGAACCATTTGATACCAAAATAGGAGGGTGATACGATATCGTGTGACTTCTTTAATCTGCTAATGGAGTATATACTGCCGATGATATTGGCATTATCGGCACAAACGAACGGGCGGTAAGCAGGGAGATAGAGAAGCAGTCTAAACTGATGGGTTTTGCAGGAAACCAGGACAAGATGAAGTACCTTTTATTCAGTGCAGAGAGTGCACGCGTTTTGAACAATCTGTTACAATGGAAGAACACAACTTTAAGGCTGTTAAGGATTTCGTCTACCTAGGAACAATGATAGCCAGTGATAACAACATGAGTCTGGAATTCCGAAGAAGAATTATTCTAGCAAACCGATGTTACTATGGGCTCAGTAGGGAGTTCAAGAACAAAGCCCTCTCTCGAAACGAAAACGAAAATAGAGCTATACAAGGCGTTTATTCTATACGGTGCAGATGCATGGACTTTAACAGCAGAAGATGAAGCGATGGTCGTCTTCGAGTTGGCGATGATTTTCGCATCTGAATGAACGACGAACTGTATGAGCTCTATTGGGACACCAATCTAGTCAAGCGCATAATGTTACCCGTATGTATGAACAAGCTCCAGTAGAAAGGTGTATAATTGGAAGGCTGAAGACTTCGGGAAAAAGGCAGGAAAGGACGAGATGGGAAGTCCAGGTGCGTCAAGAAATTTGCCAAGTTTGGTGTGAACAACTGGTGCCAGCTCGCACGAAACAGGAAAGATTGGCGGGCATTGGCAGCAGCGGAAGAGACAATTGGAATTCACGGGGAGTGGCCTTTTTGGAACGGCGCATGGAAAGGGCGCTTGTGACGGCATTGGAGGAACATTAAAAAGACACGCAGCACGGGCTAGTCTTCAAGCCGTAAACACAGCTGACCAAATTTTGTGTCCAGAGGCGCTATTTGATTGGGCCAAAAAGAATATGGAGAAAACTGAGGTATTTTTTGGCTCTAAGGCTGAAATAATGAAAGTGGCAGAGGAGTTGACTGTCCGCTTCAACCATGCGAAAACGGTACCAGGTACTCACAAATACCACAGCGTCATTCCCATCGACAATGACCATCTTATGCTTAAGAAATATTCCTTCGCTGATGACTTTGATGTGTTTCCAAAAAGAAAGAATATGCCGAATAAAAATGCTTAATTTCATACTACTATTGTTTATAGCCTACTATGATTTTAGTAAAATTTGATTCTTTAGAGGTGAGTTTCGATGGCTGTCCCATCATGAAACCTTTTTTAGAGAACTAAGAATATCAAGAGGATTACTCCTGATTTTTTTGAAAAATCTCAAAATGGCCGTTTTTTTAGAAATCGCGATTTAATTTTTTTTCTTAAGTTTCGGCGGTTTTTTCCACCAGTTCAACCATCGCAAATATTTTTATCACAAAGTAAAGGAAACATAATATTTTTTGAAAGTTTTTATTTATTTTTAGACCCATCCAATATTTAGCAATAAGCAACTTTAACAAAAAAAAAACAATCGCTATATCTCTGCATCCCACAATGGTAAAATTCTAAAAAAGCTATTAAAATTCGTGGAAAACTCCGGTTAACGCCTGTTAAAAAAATTAAAATGTTTGGAGACTATGAAAAAAAAGTTGCCCACTTCAAAAATAATTACCCATATGTATTTCATATAAGCGAAGAGAGCACACTAGAGGGAAAAGATGAGGGCTACGCGTTGCAGTTATTCTCGAATGTTTTATTTTGCTTGCGTCTGCCCGCATTTCGGTTGGCAGCACCTCGGTGTGAGGTGCTTTCTTCTTGGCTTTTCTGGCGGTCGCGTCTTCACATTTTCTTTAGCCTTGTGATGAATGGACGTATTTCGTTTAAAAAATGTGTGAAATCAACGATTTGGATGACTTTATTAAAAAGCCAGCAGCAGACAGTATTGCAGCACGCGCTGGTCAGAGATTAGCTTAAGTGCGAGCATGGAACTCTGATTTCAAATGTTTGTCCTGTGTGTATGTGTGCGAAGTCGTCCGAAAAAACTTTGCACACACATGTAAAATTGTAGATATAGAAATTTCCACTTGCCATTAACTTGTAAGGCCGTTATTCATCTTTGTGAGTTCTACAGTTTTCGATTTGTTTTAATTTAATATGGCTTAATATAATTAAAATTGTAAGAAAATAATAAATAAATGCAAACGGTGAATTATTCCGTTGCCTGAATCGTTCATAAACCATGCACAAATTGTTCCTAAGACATATCCAAGGAGTTCGTCAGTTCAGCACAAAATGTTAATGAGACAAACCCAAATCCTTCTTGTGTGAGAACAAAATGTTCATAGCATAATGTGAACAAATGTTCATGAATATCGAAAAAGCGTGCTAAGCAGACTATCGTCAACAAAAGTTCATGATTTCGTTACAATTCGAACGGATATTTTTCTCTGTGCATGCTTCGTCACCAGATATGACCCTCTGGAGCAAACTTGGGTCGCCGCTGACCGATTCCAACAGCTCTTGGGCAACGTTAACCCGATGCTGTTTTCGTTTCGGAAGAATAATAAAATTTACATTCAAGTGGCTTCTCGTCATTATTTGTCCTTCAGTGGTGTCAAATTGGCAGCAATCGATTTAAAAATCGATACATACATATTGCCCACTTACTTCAAGACTGGTATAACTTAAAAAATACGATTTTTGACTTAATGATGCAGAAACGTTCGCTGTGTTGTGTAGTACTTTGTGAAAATTTTCGTATTGATATCTCTTCTATTGTACTTTCCGTGTGATATGAGAATATGTTGCAATATCATTTTACAGGTTTATTTTCATGTTAAATGGGTCATTCTTTTATAAACCGAACAGTTAAAATTTTTTTATTTTTCAGTTTAATAAATAAAATCGGAAATTAGATCTCGACATGCCCACCAAAACGTAATTTGCGGTTTTGCACAAAAATTTTTTTGTTAATTTTATAAACAATTTCAAAATCGTCAAAATCGAAAAAATGGAAAAAAGGGTTTTTTAAAAACGGGATTTCTCAGGTTTGGTTTATCGGACAGCTTTCAAGTTGATATAGGTGAAAAGTATTTTACTGTATCTACTCAAATTATAATTTAATAGATTTTTAAATTATTGAATAATATTAAGTAATTGTTGCTAAAAATGTTGTATAATTTGTTCGAATTGTTAACCACCATGATATAGCTTCTAAGGATAAACAATTTATTGCCCTCAATATAACTTAAATTTTTGTGTGCTTAAAAAAGATGGAGACCTTTATAGTTTAAAAGCTATGAATTTTTGAAGTTATAAACAAATAAAAATATGCCCTTAAAGAAGGCTTTGTCACGCAGTCAGTTTCCAAGCTCTATGACTGGAACTTGGCCATTGTGCTTTATATTTATTAAGCTTTTCAAAAATGTCAACATCACGCAGATCGGACGTCTATATCATATAGCTGCCATACGAATGCAATGATTAATTGAATTTTGTTGTGGATTAGGGTGACCAAAGATTTCAAAGTAGGGGAGAATGGGGGGTTCTGAGCCGCTGGGGGTTGTGAGCCACTCGAATCTTGGCCACAAAAAAAAATAAATTTAAACTTTTTATTTATGTCATGTGTCTCCCTTCTTATTACCTAACTTTTGGCAAGCAACCTATCAGTCTACACCTTCTTTAAGTTCGTGAACCAGAACTCGACTTTTTTTCCAAAAAAAAAAGTTTTTTTTTTTCATTTTTGACTTGTGAATATTATACAAAATTTTTTTTCGTAATGAAAAAAGGAAGTATGAGGGAAATATCTTTGGTCAATTGCCTTTTTGATAAAAATATGTTTTTTTTTGTAACAATTTCTTTTTGGTTATGTGACGTCACCAAAAAAAAGTGAGATATGGGGGGTTGTGAGCCACTTTGAAAAAAGTTGGTTTTGACTTTCAAAGAGAATATTGCAATGACGCGCAATAAAACAGAGGAAGAACTCTCCAAAGAAGTAAAAAAAACTTTAAAAAAGGCAAACAAAAGAACAGCCACAAGCAAAAAGTGCTCGTATATAAAAGGAAACAAGCCTGATGCCGTCAATCAATTTGCACTATTCATTGATATTTTATAATTCAGAATATGAGAAAAATTGTTCATTTTTCATTTAATAAAGGATAATGGCTTAAAAACACGAATTTTGAACTTTTAGATGGGTGGCTCACAACCCCCCACAAATTTTCGAAACGTCATTTATTTTTTAAAACTAGTGATGAGGAAAGTTTTGTGCATCTTTTACCTAAAATACAAAATTTACAGAACGAAAAAATATTGATATTGGGCGAAGTTATGTTCGAAAAACAAAACTAAAAAACTAAAAAAAAAAAAACACTAAAACTAAAACACTCTCCCCTATATTATACAGTAACCAAATTCAGCATTCCTATGGCAGCTATATGATAAAGACGTTTTTTTTTTGATTTGTTGCTGTTGTTAACGTGTCTTACTTCAGCGATTATTAATCTTATGCGCTTCTACACAGATTTGAAGTTTTGGTCAAAATCGGATGACTATATCTTATAGCTGTCATAGGAACTATCGGTCGGAATATGCGTTTTATTTAGAAAAATTGTTTGTTTTAATGCTGGCGTTTTTACTCTGTGTATTAAAACATTTGTAAGGGTATAAAAACTTCGACGAAGTTTGCTTGAACTTCTCGTTTTTATTGTGTTATGTTGTGATTTGATAAAGATTTTTGCAATTTTTGGAAGCCGATGCGTTGCTTTCCAGCAAAGACATTAGAATATGACATTAGAAAAGAGATTATATTGGTCTTTGTTTCCAGCTTTTAAGTTGTCTACACAAGCATACACATATACAAACATGCACACTAAGCTGCTGTTGTTGTTGCTTACAGGATCCCAGCAGTCAGTAATGCAATCCTACATACATATTTATGTCGCTTTTTAATGAGGAGATCATTGCCCCGAAAGTTTGTGGCGAAAGTTTGTGTGTACAACAAAAAAAGCTGGATCAACCATGATACAATGAAAACAAGGTAGTGCAAACAAATGCTTGAGTGCGCAGGCGCATGAATTTGTGAGTCTGTGACGTCATTTTACAAATAAGTCTAGGATTAGAAAATTGAATGCTTTAATTTTATTTTGATTTTTAATTGTTCGCTTTAATTTTAACTCATTTTAATTTTCCGTTCCGTGCCTTGCTGTGAAAATACATTTAATTGGCGAATTAAGAAAATCAAAGAACCATTCTTAAATTCCCCATGGAGTAAAATTTGAAACGGCAGAGGTTGGAATTTTGTAATTGTAGTTGTATGTAGTAGTAGTAGTGTGCGATTTTATTCAATAAATTAACATAAATAGGTTTAAATATATCGTGAAAAATATGGGAATAAAATCGAGGAAAATAACTAGCTTTGGCAGTGTGCCGTCAGCTTTTGGATATAGAACATTTAATAATACGAAAAACATTATTTAAACTAAAAATCTTCCGTGTGTATTCGCCGTCTGTATGTTGACGCATCCTTAATGTAATGGTGTAGGCTGTTCCAGTTTTCACCATTCAGTATGATGACAACCTGTTGCGTTGAAAGCTGTGCCTGTTGCCAGTGTAGTTTTCTAATTTCGCTTAGAATCGGACATACTCCAATGAAATGACACGTGTCCTTCTTCACATTAAGGTTGCACAATGTGCAATTGGCTTCCGTGCCCCTGGTGAAGCGTCTGTTATTTAGATCTAGCATTGCGCATCTTGCTCTGAATTTTGCGGAAATTTGGTTTTGGCTGTGCTTGCTGTTAAAATAGTTTCTTTCTCCCAAGGAATAGTTCAGTTGCCTATAGATTACTCTGTGTTCGCTCGCTCTTGCCTGTCGAATATGTTTTACCATAAAGCTGTTGCTGACTTTCTCCACAATTTGTGAATGTGCCTCTTCCTACGAATCAGAGTTGCTGATGCAGATTCTCCAACACCGTGTTATTTCCAAGCCAGTTGGACACCTCTGATCCATCTCATACGGCTGCCTCCGCTCCATCGTATAATTTTTGCAGCACTTTTATAAAATTGTATCACACATTAAGGTTGCTCAATTTGTACCACAGGCTTCTTCTGTTTACGATGTCAAAAGCGGCTTTGAAGTCCACAAAACAGCAATAAAGTTTTTTACTTGCTTGCAGGGCGGAAGTTGCGATGGATGTGAGCACTTATATGGCGTCAACAGTTGAGTATTGCTGCCTGAATCCAAATTGGAATTCGCTAAGTTTTGAATTTGTATTAGTTTAGTATTTAGTATTAGTATTTAGTATTAGTTTTGAATATTTATTTACCCATTTCTCCAATCTGGTAAGCAGAACCGACGCGAGGGTTTTAACCAGGGATGCAAACCACTTGGAAATAAGGACTGGTTCGGTTCAGTGGTTCAGACAGTTTTTGAACCGCAAGTTCGGTTCATTCCATGATTTTTGGGGCTTACTGAACCGCGGTTATGGTTCGGTTCGGTTCGGTTCACTCTTTATTCGTTTAATTAACTGAAGAAATATATTTATACACTTGAAAAGTGTATTATAATTTTGCCCAGAAGTTTGCAACGCATAGAAGGAATCATCTCCGACCACATAAAGAATATATATTCTTGATCAGCATGACGAGCTGAGTCGATTAAGCTTTGTCCGTCCGTCTGTCCGTCTGTCTGTTTCTACGCGAACTAATCCCTCAGTTTTGGAGCTATCGAGCTGAAACTTTGTACAGAGTCTTCTTTTTACTGCACGCTGCTAATATGTCGGAACCGACCGGATCGGATGACTACTTCTTGTAGCTGCCATACAAATGTTCGTTGGAAAAATGGGTTTTAGTGAGAAAAACTGGGTTGTTCTCAATATTACTGCTCTCAAACACGGTCATGGGTAATATGTAATGTTTTTAAGCTGATCTGCGAAGTTTGATCGAAGTCGCTAACCGTTGAGACAAGCTATTTCAAGTGTATCAAAACTTCGGTACAGACGAAGTTAGCTTTGCCTTTCTCGTTTTTTTCTCTTATACGGGGGTGTCACAGAAATCTCTAGAGATTTTGTCCTCGGTTGGTTTGCAAATCGCTCGAAAAATCCGTCGGTGTCCCAGAACTTCAAGAGATTTCCTTTTCTTATTTGAAAATCTAGTTAGAACAGAAACTGTTCCAATTAAAGTTCCATCGCTAAAAACAGGGCTGCATCTCTCGCAAAAAAATTTCCCTAAGTTAAGTTATGTGTTAATTTGATGTTAAACTGAAATTTTTTGATTGTGATAAATGTTTTATGATGCATTTTTAAATTATAGTTCAAATTTAATTCACATTCTTTACAAATATAATTAAAAACCTAAATATTTTTTGGCGTCAAACATAAAGTATAACTCTCCAGCCCTTAATGCGCTGGCTGCCATCCAGATGGAGCCACAATCGCCAAACGGCGCCACTGATGTGGTTGGTTTAGATTAACATGAAAGACTTTGGTTGTTTTTCCTAATAATTATTGAAACGCAAATTTCAATGCTTAAACTAATTAAATAATTAATTCATTTTATGCAACCTATCCAGAAAAATAATTTTGTTTACAGTTCCAAAATTAGTTTTGCTTGTCAAAATTGTTTGGGTGGTGAATTTAGCGAAATCTCCCGACAAAACACGAGAGATTTGAAACCAACCGAAAGAGATTTCTGTGACACCGAGAATTGGTTTTGGGTTGGAATTTGGTTGGAAGAGATTTCTGTGACACCTCCGATAAAGACCTCCTAGATTAGTTCCATCAAAATCAAATCGTTCATACAAAAATCTCTAGAGGTTTCTGGAACACACCCGATAATTACAATTTTCTTTTGACCTGATCAAGTAATCTCTGACATGTAAACTTAAACAATTCTAATTCAAATTAATATTGGCTCTTAAGTCTGGTAAAACAAGGTCCAATGTGGAAAATGTTCATTCTTCTGACACTTGTGTGGGTGGAAATATTAAAACTATTCGAGCTATGCTTAAGTTGACTTTCCTGATAAATATTCCAATATTTCATAATCTTTAGGTAAACGCTTACAATGAATGAATATCCGTTAAGTTTTCATTGACGTTTTGAGATTTAGCAACATTTTTTACTTCTTCTGATGATAGCAGGTTTGATTTCTGGAATTTAAGAAATTGAATTAAAAAATAGTCGGAGCTCTTTTTTCGAAAGAGTTGACAATTACTGAGCTTTGTCGTCCTCCCTTTTTTCAACCTTAATTTTGCATGCCTGCCAGCCATAGAAATACTTATTTTCTATTTCAAGCTTTTCTCAATTAAAGATAAAAAGTTAACGTTTGAGTATTAAGTAAGTTGACCCCAACGGATAAAACAATCAAGACTTGGCTTATTGCAATTTTGGGTCCGCAAAATTTAATAAGGTTGATGTCAGAGGTCCGGAATAACTCTCAACACATATTTTCAAAGTGTTTCTCACTGAGAGAAACACAAAAATCATGAGCAATATCGGTTTATCACTGAGCTTAATTTTTATTTTTGTTTTATTTGTGTTTTCTGTTAACCGAAAAATGTTGAGAGAAAAATTTAACTCTTTTTCAATAACGCTTTGAAAATAATATATGTTCAAAGTGTTTTTTGATAACAGTTATAGTATAACAGAAAAACGAAAGTAAATAAAGATAAGTGGAATTTCTCTATTAGCTATGTAATGATAATGTACTTTGTAGATGTGATTGGGAACAGTGGTTTATACCAGCGGTGTTTACGAAATTTAAGTTTGGGAGCAATCCAACAACAAAAACGGTAAAAAAAAACCAACCTTATCAGGTAAATTCGAGTCGGCAAACGACACACAATGATATATTAAGGTGTGATATATAAAACTCGTATTTCTGCGTGAATTCGCATTTCTTTGGGGTGTGAGCGCTATTTCTTAATTACTGTTAAATGCATTAGCATTGTTGAGTGAGTGTGTTCATTTGAGGTTTTAAAAAGCAGTTTCCTAGGCACTAGTATTACCATGAAGATCCTGTAGCTGTGAACTGCGATTTCACATTGATCCTTATATGATTTTCCAGCCCTTTACACCCACAAAGTCAAACTTACTTTACAATTTTCTTGTAACGACCTCTGGCGAGCACCAAGCAGTAACCGCGGCAAGAAAATGCTTTTCAGAATTAAAGTTTTCGGATTTTAATTTTATGCCCTTATCGCTGTTCATGAAATTTAGTGTTGAAAATGTCCGTTCCAAAGACTTTGACTAAAAAGACACTTATATTTTTCTCACAATAATAAGTGTCATTGAAAAACAGAAAACAGAAAAAAAAACGAAAATATGTGTTTCTCACTGAGATTAACACTTACACTCGGAAAATAAGTCACTTTCACTGACCGAAACACTTATACTCAAAAAATAAATCACTCTATCTGTTTGAGAGATATTTTAAAGTGTCTTAAAATAGCAGGGTTATTTTACAACACTTTAATTTTGAGTGAGATATTCTTCTGGTTGATGTTCTTAGCTTATTTACAGCAACTCTGCTTTTCCCAATATTTTTGTAATATTTTAAAGCTAATTGCTGATTTTGCTCACTATTCCGCCAGTAACTCAATACCTAGCTGAAGTGAACCGAACCGAACCATTTGATTTTTCGGTTTGGTTCAGTATTTTTGAAAACACACCGGTTCGGTTTACGGTTCGGTTCACGAGCGAAAAAAGCGGTTCGGTTCGGTTCAGAACCGGTTTGCATCTCTGATTTTAACGTGGAAGTTTATAAAGGATATTCCCCTATAATTACTGGGATCTTCGTGGTTGTCTTTCTTGTGAATCGGTAATATAATACTTCTACATTCTTTCTGTGTATTTCCTCATAGGATATAATCTAGCCACTGTTACAACATATAGCTATTTTCCGCTAAAAGGCTAGATTTTATTTCGATTTGCTGGCCAACTTAAAAGTGCCATCAATAGGAGCAGCTGCTGTGTAAATGGCATTGAAGTTTTAGATGAATAGAGGAAATTGGAAACTGTAGATATTCCCAGGAGTTCTGTGAAAGTGAAAATAAAGCCACTTGACCGTTACCAATGGCGTTATAATTCCCGCCAGCAGCTATTTTACAATTTTTGGCGTCTATCGATATGTCGCCTCCGTGACTCATCACGGGTACCTGCATATTTTCACTCATCTCTAATACTATCGACACGCATTCAAAGAAAAAAGAAAAAAAGAACAGAACAAAGCGGAGGCGGAGGGAATTTAATTACTGTCCTGAGAAACGAAAAGCATTTACCAAAATGGGACTGACAATATCCAGCCTGCTGACTCGACTGTTTGGCAAAAAGCAAATGCGCATATTGATGGGTAGGTTCGCTTTGGCTTTAGGCCTGCCTTGCCCAGAGCCGATTTCATTTGCTTCGTTCTCGCCCCACAGTCGGACTCGATGCAGCCGGAAAGACAACTATT
This sequence comes from Lordiphosa stackelbergi, assembly GCA_018904235.1. NCBI lineage: Eukaryota > Metazoa > Arthropoda > Insecta > Diptera > Drosophilidae > Lordiphosa > Lordiphosa stackelbergi. The sequence continues at coordinate 146,847 of JAEIFU010000007.1, forward strand.
CTGTACAAATTAAAGCTCGGAGAGGTCGTCACCACAATTCCAACGATTGGCTTCAATGTGGAGACAGTGGAGTACAAAAATATTTGCTTTACCGTTTGGGATGTAGGCGGCCAGGATAAGATTCGTCCTTTGTGGCGCCACTATTTCCAGAACACGCAGGGGCTGATTTTCGTTGTAGACTCGAACGATCGTGACCGCATTAACGAAGCGGAAAAGGAACTGCAGAACATGGTAGGTCCCCAACAGCCGCCTAAAAATCCGTACCTCTCACTCTTATGGTTTTCCCAGCTCGCGGAGGACGAATTAAGAGACGCCGTGCTACTGGTCTTTGCGAACAAACAGGATCTGCCAAATGCCATGAGTGCGGCCGAGCTTACTGACAAGCTGCGCCTCAATCAATTGCGCAACCGCCACGTAAGTTGATCTGCTGTTGCTGAACAATGCCGATATTTCAAATCCACGCCTTTTTCTTGCAGTGGTTTATTCAAGCCACTTGTGCTACCCAGGGCCATGGTCTGTACGAAGGACTGGACTGGCTGTCCGCTGAATTGGCCAAAAAATGATCCGCAACCGCCTTGTAAAATAGTAATTCGCTTTGTCCTACACTGAATACGATTGATTAGATTCTAAATAAAATATGTATGCGTATATTAAGCCAAAAAGGAGCACACTTTGGTTTCCGTCAGTCTTGGCAGCCCCAGATACTCACTTCATATTCCCAGCAATAGCACGCCCCCAGTCAAGTAAAATGCACGTTCAGTTTCAACATGTTTATAAATCAACAAATTTAACGTATACGGTAAAAGTAAAACAGTAACAGTGAAAACGCAGCGCCAGAGATAAAAGATAACAGATACAGTGTACAAATAATGTCTTACGCCAGTTTTTCCCCAACTTTCAATTACAAATTAGATAAGAGTACATTTTATCTACAATTTTTCTAACCATTTCATCATGTTTTATTGTGCAGATACTTTCGCAGCTCAGTTCAGATCGTGAAAATATATCAAATATATTTTGTACTACCCGCGTTCAGTCATTTCTTACTCGCTTCGTTGTTGCCATAGAAGGACATGAACCGTTGGGGCCTGAGAATTAAAAGTGAAGCATACTGCTGCAGCAACTCGTCAAAATTATTAAAGCTTAAGCCATTTTATTGCTGACGAAAGTAGATTTAAAAAAATTAGTCTTTGTAATGTGTATTTTGTATTTCCAATTTTAGGTCTAGTTTACCCGGTTTTGGGACATATTAAGGCCTGTTCTCGCTTCCGAATTCAACTGATAGGAGTGGGCAAAAGATGTGGTTTCTAGGAAACATCTAACAATTCCAATTCCGCATGAATTGCTCGAAATTTGATTCAATCGCTTTTTAAAAATTGTCAACAATTACAAAATTGCGGGTCTGTGAAGTCACAATGGAATTTAATTTTTGACAAGCGACGCTTTGCACAACCGTTTGCACTAATCGTTTGCGAAGCTACCCTGCAACTTGGTCCAGAAAGCAAAGCTACCTTCGACTGCGCCGACGTTTCCATCCGCCATTTCGAAGCAGATTGCCCACTGCTAGAACTACGACTACCATCAAAATTTAAACAACTCTTTCCCCTTCGAGTGGTTTCGACAGGTTATGCTCAAGTCATAGATTTCAAAATAAAATAAATGAATCATTACAAGCACCAGACTTTCATTTCTAACTAGCGCAATGGTTTTTCGCGTGTCCACAATGCTGCTAGAAGAAAATGTTGATGGTAAAAACTCAATTACTCACAAAAAATTGAAAAAGACTGGATTTACACAATGAAGCAAACGGCATAAAGTTTTCTCAGTAGGCGAATTTCACAAGTGTGAATTTCACAATTTGTAGAACAAAATGTGTGTGTAAGGGGCTATCTCCGCAACGCATGCACCAAATTTTTTAAATGATAGCCAGAGTATGTGGCATGGTTTATATAAAAAAACTATTTACTTTTCTATAAAAAGGTTCCTCAAAAATTCAAAATGTGTGTTTGAATGCCTATTTCATTTAATTTTGTGTCATTCAGTAGAAGGGAACATTTTATGATAGAAAGATTAAACATTAAATTCATTTAGTAAGCAGCGAAGCGCGCGGGGGTACTAGTTCTACATGTTTTGTTCAACAAGTCTAGTATAATTCACTCTATTTTCAAGCATACTATGAAAACTTCATAAAGTTTGCTTCATCGTGTAAACCCCGACTAATTTGGAAAAGTATGATGGACTTTTTTGAAGTGAATATAGATACCGATAGCGGTCCCTCGCAGCGGTGCATAAGCTGAATATTCCTAATTGAAATCCTTCCGAAACGGATCCCTCAAAATTATATATTAGATATAGATGCATTATCAGTTGAGTATGCGTTTTGGAAATAATATCCAAATTATGAACATTGAAGGTGAGGGTACCTGTCCACGGCATTATCGATTATCCGATCCTTAAAACGATGGATAAATATTGCTAATTACTGAAAATGTCCAAAAGGTACAAATCATCTTTCTGCAAAGCTCTGGAAGCTATATGGTTTTTTCCGTAAGGACATGGCTTAATGGACTCGGGACTTGATGCTGATTAATAGATTATATACATGGCCGCAATGCTTCCTTCTGGCTGTTACATACATTCTTTTTGTACATTGGGTACAGAGTATAATGGGGTCCATTCGACTATTAATTGAGGTTTCGACAAGCTTGGTAAACTAGACGCTACATCTTGTGTCAACGAACTAATAAACAAAAACCTAGGTTCGTTGAGTCAAGGAACCGGTAAAACCGGATAAACTAGAGTTTAGCAGCCTTGATACCAATCAACTTTCCAAATTAACAAAGAATAATATTCAACAACAGATTGAGAGAAATTCTGTTGAATCAAATATGTCTATTTTTGTCACAACTTTTGAAAACTATTTTCGTCCTCGGGATTTCCAATGCATCCGTAGAAGTTGTTTTAAGCTTTACTAATTTTGGTTTGTGGCATAGTTTAGTTAATGAAATGGCATTCGGATGTAAAAGTTATGTGGCTGTTCGGCCACTGCATATGGGCACTGGTAAGGCAAAAGTTTTGAGTTTTCTGCGCTGCATTCAACAAGCTATTAAAATACTAAATAGGCAACCGACACAACGTACAAAAGCTAAGCGACATGTACTTATGTGGATAAATATTGCACACATGTGTTTGTAGGTTGGCTTCTAGGTAAGTACAAACAAGGACTTACCAAAAATAGTCTATAGGAGAAACTGAGCAAATATCCGCAAAAATTGGAATGTAAGTAGTTGTGCACACTTGTGCACGTGACATTTGTGACATATTTTAGGGTCTTTGTTGCAATACTAAGCATTTAATACTAGAGTCGGGGCTACACCGGTCGTCTGTGTGCGGGTCAAGTTCCGTGAAACCTGCACCCACTCTAATTGTTTGGGCATTTTGTGCAAGCAACATATTGTCTCGTGTTTGACAGCGAGGATAAATGTATCTTGGCTTCGGATACTAATTTATAATACTAAGCTATTTCTTCCATTTGTTTGCTTTGAACTAGTCCCGGGCTCACAACACCGCGCTCAGAGGTCTATGTCCAGTGCGTCCGGAGTAAGTAGCATGGGCTCACTATGGCTGTCATCCACTAAGGACGAGAGCGAGTCGCTTATCATGGCCGCGGACAAGTCGACAGTGTGTTGCTGGTCATCATCCAGTGCGCCGTGTTGAGATGAGGACAGGAGGGGGTCATGGCCGCCATTGCAATGTCCCAGCATGCCGGACTCGGATTCTCTGAGGTGGTGGTGGTGGTGATGATGTGGCTGAAGCTGGCGTTGGCGTTGCAGGCAGCAGCAGCTGCTATTGGGTGTGCTGCAGGCGATACTTCCACAGTTGGACGCGCCGTTGTATAGAGCAGCTGCTGAGTCGACCTCTGCCTCCGCTTGGGAGCCGCGGCCGTATCTTTCGTCGCATTGTAACTGAGCCGCAATGGGCGAATGCGGGGCGGAAAGCATGTGGCTGTGTGAAGACAGCATTGGATCACCGCCCTGCACCGGATGCTTGCAGTCCTCCATGAGCTCGTCAATTTGATGCATAGTCATGCTGTTGTCGCTGCTGCCCATCGCCGGAAGCTGTGCGAGAAAGCAAAAAGCGGTTTAGTTTCTCTTTAGGCTGGTCGAGCTTTCGACTCACCTTTCCATCGACAACGAGGTCCTCCAATAGTGAGTGGCGACTCTGCGAAACGGATGGCGTTGGACTTGACGTTTTCTTGAGGTAGGTGCTGGCTGGAGTGGGCGCAGATACTGAGGTCAAGTGGTAGTCCGGCAGTGGTATCCCGTGCGACTTGGCCTGCATTTCCAGCTCCTGAGAAAGACAGAGAGTGTTTGCGTTGGAGTGACTCAAATGGAAAACCTGTGTGCTGGCTGCCTTACCCGAATACGAGAGATGAGCTTTCGGTTCTGCATCTCCATCTGGCGTTGGCGGCTTTCGTTTTGCCGCAGACGGGACACCTCGTGCTTCAAGCATTTGATATAGTCCACGGATGACTTCAGTATGGTCCCCTTGTTTGGGCGAATGTCCCGCACAACCTCGTAGAAAGCTTCACTGCCCTTCGGCAGCAGTGTGCCCAGCTCTTTGATCCTGTCGTTAATGTTAAAACGCCGTCGCCGCTCAACTGCGAATCGGGTAATTACAAAATGGTCACTTATACCATTTGGGGCACTTACTCATATTGTGATTGTCCTTCTTTTGCCTGTCCTTAGCCAGCGCATTGATCTCGGCATCGGTCAAGTTCTGGGGCTCCTGTTTGATCGAAAGCTCTGAGTTGAAGGTCCTATCAAAATTAAACGAGTCGTTTTGCAGAATATCATCTAAGAGATCATCCGCCTGCAATAAAAAATCAGTTACCAAAGATTAGGTATCGTTTAAAAAGCGCTATAAAATAATTCTTTCCCTGAGTCAACATCGCATAGATAACTTGCTAAGTCGTCAACTTCTTCCGAAAGTCGAGTTGGGTACAGGTTTTTCATTTCACTGAACTTGGTCGTTTGTTCCTTTTTTCAAAGAGTTGTTCAGTTGATCAGCTGTTCATATGCTCGTCAACTAACCCCAGAGCTTGGTGACGACAAGCTATCATTCGAACAAATTTCAATCCTTTGCTGCTGTTCCCACCTCTCTTTTTAATCAAGAATTGTTACTAAAAACGTTTCGAACTGATATAGCAGCATTTTGCTTAAGACACCCTGTGCCATAAGTTGAGTATAAATGGAAAAGCAGAGAAAATAATAGCTGAGCAGTCACCAAACTAAGTGAACAGGCACTGGTCAGTTCATACTGAACTGGTAACTGAATATAGCAACCCTTACTGAACATCTCAAACTGAACAACTCACACCGATCAAAAATGAACAATTGAAGAATAACATGTTCACTTGTTCAGTTAGGTAAACAACTCAATTTTGTTCACTCACTCATGAGCAATCGAACCCAAAACTACTGGGTGCCAATTTTATTAATAGGTAATAATAACGCTAGTTTACAAAAGCTAAAAACTTAAATGACATTTTTCCTAGAATTTTTTTAGTTTAGTTTCGAATGCTAAGCTCTAAAATCGATTTCAAACATGATGATATTTAAATGATATTTTTTCCGACAAAATAATCAAGAACAAATCAAAAGACGATACAAATGCACACGCTTTTCTCCTCCCAATTGATCCCAGCGTCGGTATTTATCTATGGACTTTCTTAACCAACACCTTATTTCATTCGTAAAAGTACGATTTTAAAGTAACAGTTTTTTTTCTGTATTTTCAAAAATTTTTCTTATTTAAAAATCAATCGTTTTCAAATACTTTTTTGTCATTGAATTTGAGTACTAAGCTGATTTGAAAACAATGTTCCACGCGGTTATTTTCAAACCAATTACCTTTCCAATTGCAGCAGTGCGCAAAACCCCATCATGGGGTCCTTACCGGGCTCCTGCGGAAAGGAAGAATTTGGGATCGAAGTAGGACTATCCCCTCCCCCAACGGGAACACGGACGGCCTCCTCTGGGATAAACGTTCCAAGGAGTCCTCCTTGCCCCCAAGAAGACGCCCAAACAATATTAGTAACCTAGAACCCACGAAAATCCTGACCTTTGTACGGGGAATGGAGCTGCTAGGGGAGTTGTAAACTCAGGTAGGGGGACACAATAGACCAGGATTGTCGCGGTGCGCTATTGCTCCAACAACAAATAGTAATACCTTTCGAGCCATATCTTGACGCCTCTTCACCTAACTTTTCTGTGTAAGTGACCTGCCTAAAAAAGTAAAAAATTAATATTTCTTAAACTTTTTCTTCAGTGTTGATTTTTTTTTTAGCTATTTAGTTGCTAGATGTAACAATTTTGAAAAAAGAAAATGCTATTATTTTTTTGAAAATGCTATCAGAAACTTCCCTCACTACAACAGAAGTGGGGCATTAGAGAATAATCATTAGAAATCGTTCCAAATCAGGCTTATTTTAGTTCCAAGGCCCATCTGAAGTCCCTGAACCTGGTGAGGACTAAATTGCTTAACAGATCTTAGCTAAAGAAGTTAAATTATATTTTAATCAATGCTGGAACTCACATTTTTAACTCCTTTTCGCGGTTTCGAACTGACAATGGCCAGTAGCTAATGCTATAGGTTCCAGTTGTGGTTGCGGTTTGATTTCTGGTTCGGTTTAAGTGTAAAATAAATTGAATTGCAATTTATGTGACCAATATTAAAAAGAATTTCCGAATTTTCGTACTTTTGATCAAACAAAATAAGTTTTAAGGCCCTATCAACTAAGAATTCATTCGATGGTACTAATAAGCAGGGAATTAAGCCGGAACAGAACACAGGAATAAACCGGAACCCATATTTTTTATTTTTTATACCCGTTACTCGTAGAGTAAAAAGGTATACTAAAGTCGTGCAAATGTATGTAACAAGCAGAAGGAATCATTTCCGAACATATAAAGTATATATATTCTTGATCAGCATCAACAGCCAAGTCGATTTAGCCCTGTCTGTCTGTCCGTCCGTTCGTCCGTCTGTATGAACACCTAGATCTCAGAGATGGTAAGAGATAGAGGTATGACATGTATGGGACAAATGCTTCTTTTATCTGCAGTCAGATCAAGTTTGTTTCAAATTTTGGCCACGCCCCCTCCTGTCCCCGAAATTTGGAAAAAACGTTATATCTCCTACAGTTTAAAAGATACCCGATTCGTACCTGCTAGAGATAGTTGGTAATTAGCAAAGTGAATCGATTTGCCGATGAAATGATAAAGATCGGATGAACGGTTCTTAAGTTATTAGCAAAAAAAGTGAACCAAGCCCCCCCCGCCCGCTACCTCTCCTCCCACCCTAAAAAAATGTTGCATACTTTTCGGAAGGTCAAACTAAGGAACGCAGGAACACTGTTAAACATGTTTTTTCATGAGTAACGGGTATATCGAAGTCGGTTAGAGCCGACTTTAACTTACGCTCTCTTTGTATACCGATTACAAGAACCTTAACATTGTACCGGCGTAGTTTCGATTCTGAGTGCAAGAACTACGAAGACTGCAAAGCAAGCCCTTAATTTTGAAGGGAATTTTACGCAATTTGGGTAAATTGTAAATTCCTGTGGCATTTTCTCGGGCACATTAAATTACTACGCTAACCCTTAAACAGAAAATTACTTGTGTAACTACTTTGGCAGATATGTATCAGGAATTTTATCCATTTCTGTTCAACGGAAACTAAATGAGGAAAGTGGAGAAGAAGTCGGTTCGTATATCGCTCACTTACTTTAACACTGTTACTAGTCCAAATAGACGATTTTGTAAACATAGCGTTTAAAGTTCTCAATGGATTTCAAACAGCGAAAGTAAATCTTTTAGTTTTTGAAATTGCTCGATTACCGTTACATTGTGGCGGTTTTCGCTATCAAGTCGTTTAGGATTTCCTAAACGATTATGGCAGCTCTGGCTGCTGGCTGTCAGTAAAAACAGGCGAAGATCGTTGATGATTTGGTAGAGATACCAATGAAACAGCTGTACGATCAACTAGCATACTTTTTGGTGTGTTGTGTTCCTGTTTTTGAAGTTATGTGCAAGCATAACGAAATCTCGAGCCGGCATAACATTGAAGGTTAGATTGCTCATTAACACATTGACTCTGAAATTGTAACTTTCTGAAACAAACTTGATCTGGGTACGGTATACACCAATTTATATGCAAAATATGTGTCTCTATCTCTTGCAGTCTCTGAGATCGACGCGTTTATACAGACTGGCGGACGGACGGACAGACGGACATGGCTTAATGGACTCTGCTGTTGATGCTGATCAAGAATATATATACTTTATAGGGTCGGAAATGATTCCTTCTCCCTGTTTTGCACAAACTTAATATACTCTGTACCGAAGGTACAAATGCGTAGCGCGCATTTCGATAGTTGACGGTGGCATATGGTGAAGCTTCCTTGGACCAAAGCAATGTTCACCGGTGGCACAGATTGTTCTCAGAAGGCCAAGAAGATGTCTATGATGACTCGCCAAGTTCAGTCGAAAGTGAAGGTTTTGCTCACATTTTGCTTTGATTGCAGGGGCGTGGTGCATCATGAGTTCTTGCCACAGGGATCAATAAAAAAAATTACCTGCAAGTTATGCGCAGTTTGCTTGAAGCTATAAGTCAAAATCGCCCGAAATTGTGAAAGCGTCTAGATGGCTGAAACGTCGCACCGTGCGTTGTTCGATGATTGCTGCCTTAAAATATTTACCAGAAATTAAAGGATATTCCCCAACGGGGGATCAGTTCCAACGACTTGTTAAGGTATGCAGCAGCCTGTTTAGGGCTAAAATTCATTTATCTAACTCAAGAGAACTGATTCAGGTAATCATGATTTGTTGACTTGTCGTGAACTATCCATTAGGAAACGCAATCCGCCCAAAACGTCAGGTTGCGCAATCAATTCACACGTGCAATGCGCCAGAAGATCAACTGGTAGACTCTATGTATGTATACAGGCATACATACATACAACGAATGCGTTTGCTAAGTAGCCACTGTACGAGGCGTGACACACATTTTCAGTGCGCGACATCAACCTTAAACCGAATTCGTAGGCTCCAATTAATTGAAATTGCACACAGAAGCCTTACTGCGTGCGCGGAGCCAGCGGCAAAACCTGCTGTGAATTTTTAATAGAAACACTCAACATCGTTGACTTCAGAAACCAAACTACAATAATCAATGTAAAGGTGTGTGTGAGCTCGAATAAGCGGACGCAAAGGGGGAGATGTAGTAATTTCATATTTGGCTTTTATCGGCTTTCCCCAGGTTTACAGCTGACTTTGGGCAATCGTCCTTGACAACGACAGCGGAAACTTTGTATAAAAACAAAGGTTTAAATGATTGATCACTCAGGAACGTCGTAATTACTTGCGTCGACTGGCTGTAGATAAGATTTAGGTTATATTTTTCACTTCTCCATGAGCTGGTAGTAAAGGAACCAGTCCTGGTCAATATCAAAGTCACACATGCAATGTGAGGAACGCTCCCAACTATCCCTTAGAAGTGTTGCTCTGGATGAAAAACTCCAGGGAATTTGTTAATTGCGCAGACACGTTTTCAGCACACTCAGCGATTGTTATCTGTATTTATGAATTATAAAAAGAAACGCACTTTATAGATAAAGACGCGAAGAGGCACAGTGCAGCTAAAAATCGTGGCAATGGCGACGGAGTCGAATAATTTTGATATAAACTATTGGTGCTAGCAGACCAACGACTCAGCTACCCGTGGACAATTTAGGATCATTAGACTTAACTTGCCACTGGGTTCAATCATGCGGATTCGTGCGGCTCAGTGCATTACAGGTATTTTAGTCCACAGTGGGGTATTGGACCCCAAAAGTGTGGATTATTTTAAAAAATTTGATAACTTTTGGTGCTACGAATGTTTATTAAATTCTGCATTAAAGGAACCGAGTAATCTTCCATTAAATTGTAATATATTTTCGCAACTTGTGAGGATTCTTTCTTGATTTGTGGTAAAAATGTTTATCTTTGTTAATGGATTTTGACCAAAATGCGAAAATGCAAAATGCAGTTGTAGTGAGGACAGCACATTAGCTTTACAGCATTTCGGATGCTAGCGATTATTCATATTTGAATTTAGTATTTTTCTTATAAAAAAAAATAAATTTTACGACTTTCTTTTGTCATTTGGGTTGCCAAGTGTGCAAGTTTAACACATCATATTTATCTAAATAAACAAATAACAAGAAGGCCAAGCTAATTTCGTCTTTGCCGAAGTTTGTATACCCTTGCAAATGTTTTAATAAATCAGAGTTTAAGTACGCCAGCATTAAAACAAACTATTTTTCTAAATAAAACCCACTTTTCGACCGATATTTCCTATGACAGCTATAGAATATAGTCATCCGACTTTGACCAAAACTTCCAAGTCTTTGTAAAAGCGCATAATATTAACAATTGCTGAAGTGAGACACGTTAACATTAAAAACAAAAAAGTTTTTCTCACAAAGACCCACTTTTCGACCGATAGTTCCTATGGCAGCTATAAGATATAGTCATCCGATCCGGTCGGTTCCGACATATTAGCAGTGTGCAGTAAAAAGAAGACTCTGTGCAAAGTTTCAGCTCGATAGCTTTTAAACTGAGAGACTAGTTTGCGTAGAAACAGACAGACAGACGGACAGACGGACGGACAAAGCTCAATCGACTCAGCTCGTCACCCTGATCAAAAATATATATAGTTTATAGGGTCGGAAATGAATATTTCTATGCGTTGCAAACTTCTGGGCAAAATTATAATACCCTTTGCAAGGGTATAAAAACTTTCACACTTTTGGGGTCAAAAAGCCCACTGTACACCGGTTTGGCACTTGTATTACAGCTAGCTATCATAAAATTTATGGCAGCAAACCGGTTTTGAACCGGTACTTCCAATGTGTTCCACACCTCCAGTTCCGATCTACGCATACTCGATTTTTTATGTGTATCTAAGCATAGTTTGTTTTTGAACGATATTGAGGTCAGCAGTGTTTATATGGGAAAAGAAAAACATGCAATCGATAATATAAGTATGTAAAATTGATTACTTACATCGCTGTCGAATGAGGGGAGCTGCAAGCATAAAAATAAATAAAACAATTACACAAATGTTTTCAGTCTTATAAGCTTAAAGATATCTTAATTGGACTTCAAAATCATTTCATCATATGTGATTCTACTTGAAACAACTAAGAAAGTCGGTCAAGCCAGCCTGTAACTCAGTTCGGCAAAATCAAACTTTTTGAAAAACCCGGCCTAGGACCCTTAATTATGATAAAAGGTGAACATTATCCATATTATAAAAAATAATAATAATAAAACAATAGATGGAAGCTAACTTCGGCTCGACCGAAGTTTTTATACCCTTTGAGCGTGCTTATGCTTGCCATTTGGTTATATGGCAGCTATTCGATATATTCATCCGGTTTTGATCAAACTCTCCAAAAGTGTACATGCCTGGAAATGATAAAGATTCTACCATTGAAAACAAAAAAGTTTGTCTCACTAGAACTAGTTTTTTGACCGATCGTTTCAATGCTATGCAGCTATATGCTAGAGTCATCCGATCCGGCCGGTTCCTACAAATGTGCAGCGTATTTGTACCAAAAGACTTCGTGCAAAGATTAGTTAAGATTGCTTTAAAACTGACGGAGGAGATAGCATAGAAACAGACGTACAGACGGACAGGGCTATATATATAGGGATTATACAATAGTTATTACGAATATACATTTAAGTTTTAAATTTGGTATTTCGATATTTAATAAATATGAGAGTTATTCAACATTGCTTATTGTGGGGGTGGGCTTGGCAAAAATTTGAAACGAACTTGATCTGCGTGCAGACAACAGGAGTCTACAAGTCAAACTTGGTTGCTCTAGCCCTTCTAGTCTCCGAGATCTGGGTGTTCATACAGACGGACATGGCTATATCGACCCGGCTGTTGATGCTGATAAAGAATATGTATACTTTATATGGTCGGAAATGATTCCTTCTGCCTGTTACATACATTTGCACGACTTTAGTACACCCTTTTTACTCTTCGAGTAAACTACGAGTAACTGGTATAAAAATTTAATTCAGTCGTGCAACTGGTTAAGGAACCTTCAGAAGGATTTAAACATTAATTCTCGAATATCTTCGATATTTATGATGGATGATGATGATTACGCACAAACCAATTCATATAGGCCGATATACAAATATACAGAACTGTTCCTGCAAAAGTTCATTAGGGCGTACATTTTTCGAGACGATTAAAGAACAAGTGAGAAAATCGGTCAAGCCCGACTATAATTTACTCTGTACCTGGAGTAGGAGCTGTATGCAGTGCTGCTGCTGCGCTCATCTCTAAGTTTCTCTCTCTCTCTCTCCCTCTCGCACTCTCACTCCCCCTCTCTGTCTCTCTCCCTCTCTCTAAGATTGCGCGGCGTTGGTTGTGAGAGGGTGGGAGGGGGTGGCGGGGGGTAATTCACTTATTTGATCATAACTTGGGAACCGCTCATCCGATCTTTATAATTTCTTCTTCTTCTTACATATTGCTAATGACTAACTATCTCTAGAAGGTACGAATCATCTATCTACAAAACTGTGGGAGATATGACGATTTTTCAAGATTGTGGGGGCGGGAGGGGGCGTGGCAAAAATTCAAAATAAACTTGATCTGCCTGCAAGAATAAGAAGCATTTGTCCCATACATGCCAAACCTTTATCTTTTACCATCTCTGAGATCTGTTTGTTCATACGGACGGACGGACAAACGGACGGACAGATAGACAGACAGACGGACATGGCTATATCGACTCGGCTGTTGATGCTGATCAAGAATATATATACTTTATAGGGTCGGAAATGATTCCTTCTCCCTGTTACATACTTTTGCACAACTTAAGTATACCCTTTTTACTCTTCGAGTAACGGGTATAAAAAACATTTGCCAATATTAATTATATTTTTTGAGTTATTAACTTTATAGCGAGGCATTAAAAAGTGGGCCCAAAGGTAGAAACTAACCTTAAGCTTAATGTATAGTCTCAAATGTTATTCTTTCGCCTACTTAGAAATCCTCAAGAGTTTTTTTTTAGTCCCCACTTAGCTGAGCAGCGCACCACGTTCTACTGTAGACATTTCCGTGGAGAGAACACGACTGGGTAAGCCTGAAGAATCGGCTGGGAGTGAGTCAATCTCCGCATACGAGCGACTCATTAGGGGCGACTCTCAACAATGCGCAGCGACGCAACCCAATTTGATGTGAACGTTACGAAACGCTATGAGCAAGGGCTTAAAAAACAATTACTTAATAAAACGTCAGCGGGAATGAACCCAGCTGAATACTATCACCCATACACACCACCCTTAAGCACACTTAAGACGACATTTGTAGACGTCGGTGTCAATCAAGCGGGCGGCAAATGGCATTATCAATGATACATTTACTTTACTCTAACAGAAGGCAACTGCAAAATGTCGAATAGAGCAATGTAAATACATATATAATTCTATTCAGTTTAATGGTATATTGTAAACCACTTTTTGTCTTACCTAATCTCTTTACTAAATTAGAAATTAATTGAATTGGACCGTGTTTTGGCTGAACGGGGATCTATCCTGTATCTGCCGGCAGCCGTAAACGTATAACAATATGTCGAATGGCTCCCATTACTGCTTCGTATGGCTTTACAAAGCACTTGGACAAGTCATGTAATAAATTAATGTGCATCGCCAGCACGATACGGAACGAGAAAACAGTCGCGCACGTGTGGCGTTATTGACTCTTAGCCTGTGAAACCATGGAACAATTCGATAAACAGTTGAACTCTTTTTACCGGTGAATTGGCAGGCTATCCGTAAAGTCAATTTTGTCGGCTAAGTTATGCCGCTTTTTTCTAGAGGAAATAAGCCATGTATAGATTAATATTATTTACGCCCCCTGACTCCCCAGCAATTTGAAAAAAAAAACATTATCGGGGCGTCCTGTAAATCTTTAGAGATTTTGACCTCGTTTGGTTTGCAAAACGCTCAAAAAAACCGTCGGTGTTCTAGAACTTCAAGAGATTTCATATTCCTATTTGAAAATCTAGTTAGAACAAAAATTGTTCCAATTAAAGTTCCGTCTCTAAAAACAGGGCTGCACGTTCGCAAAAAAATTTCCTTTTTTTAGTTATGGGTTAATTTTATGTTCAACTGATATTTTTTGATTGTGTTATATGTTTTATGATGCATTTTTAAATTATAGCTCAAATTTAAGTCATATTCTCCATAAATAAAATGCAAAATTTAAAAATTTGTTGGCGCCAAACATGAGGCGTAACTTGCAGCCCTTAATGCGCTGGCTGTGACAAAGAAGGCGACACCATTGAAAGAGGGAGCCACTGAAAACGTTTAACATGGAAAGTTGGTTGGAATTTCTAAAATTATTCAAACGCCAATTTTAATGTTTAAACTAATTAATTAATTTATTCATTTTATGCAACCCATCCAGAAAAATAATTTAGTTTACAGTTCCAAAATTAGTTTTGCTTGTCAAAATTGTTTGGGTGGTGAATTTTGCTAAATTTTCCCACAAAACACGATAGGTTTGAAACCAACGAATTGGTTTTGGGTTGGAATTGGTTGGAAGAGATTTTTGTGACACCTCCGCATAACTCCCACAGTTTATCAGTTAGCTTATTCATGCCTTTGAGAAATATAAAGTAAGCAGCAACATTTATCGATCCGCTGAATATCTGATGAACGATGGTCAGGCTATAAGCAAAGTATAGGAAAAGCAGCTTCTACCGCGACAGTTGTAGAAAAAAAATGACTACTTAGAAAACTAAACTCTAGAAAGCGAAAATAGATTCTGAGCTGGGAATTTCAATTTTGGAACCGAGCCCCTTGAATAAGTGACGTTTCTGATCGGGTATTACAAAACCTGGACCGAGCCGGTTTGAAGGCACGGTTCCGGGCTGCTTTTCATTCTTACTCATTCTACAAGCAGGCGGAACAAGTTTATCTTATTTGTATTTAATAGCAGACAAAATGACCGACTTTCTTACTTGTGCTTGAAATCGAATTTCCCGTCCGAATGGGGACTTCCCGAAATCGGGAATCACACACATATTACAACATAGTTCTACTGACACAAGCTTGAGCATTTACAACTGTGGTGATACCACAGCAAATATACATTTGTAATCGACATGTAAATGACGACAAAATCTGACGCTTTTTATGATTAATCAAAGCTAATTCCAAAATGAGCGTATTTTTATCCACAGCGTACCGTACCGCATACCGCAAATGGTTGAGTCATTTAATAGCGAAATAACTGTGCGTTGATGATTTATAAGAAATCAAGTACAGAGAAGACCAAGCTTACTTCGTCTGTGCCCAAACTTATGAACGCTTGTGCAAATGCTGCCAAAAATGCCAAAATCCATTTTCTGGCCGAGAGTCAGTCGTTTTTGATCAAATTTCGCGAACCCGTTTGAAAGCATATCAAAGTAACAATCACCGAGTTTAAGAACGATTAAATTAAAAACAACAAACAACAAATTCCATATTTCCATAAATTGGGAAGCTAATTGCAATGGTGTAGGCGTGGAGTACAATATAAAGTTTTAAATAGTGATTCTTTGTAAGGAGTCAATCACTGCCGTTAACTTCGACAACTTTCGACCTAGGCGGATGAAAATGGTCATAATGGATTAGGTTTAACCCGTATTATGCTTCAGATATTCACCTTTTCCATAAATTGGGAAGCTAGGTGCAATGGTGTAGCTCAAACTCGGCGTTAGTGAGGTATAAGATAGATATAAAATATAGTCTATTTGAAAGCATTAAATAAAAACGAGAAGGCCAAGCTAACTTCGTCTTTGCCGAAGTTTTTATACCCCTGCAAATGTTTTAATACATCAGAGTTTAAGAACGCCAGCATTAAATCAAACAATTTTACTAAATTAAACCCACTTTTCGACCGATAGTTCCTATGGCAGCAATAAGATATAGTCATCCGATCCGGTCGGTTCCGACATATTGGCAGTGTGCAGTAAAAAGAAGACTCTGTGCAAAGTTTCAGCTCGATAGCTTTAAAACTGAGAGACTAGTTTGCGTAGAAACAGACAGACAGACGGACGGACAAAGCTCAATCGACTCAGCTCGTCACCCTGATCAAGAATGTATATAGTTTATAGGGTCGGAAATGCATATTTCTATGCGTTGCAAACTTCTGGGCAAAATTATAATACTCTTTGCAAGGGGATAATAATAGCCGAGTTACTGGACGCTAACATTGAGGACAAGAAAGATATTCTTAATAAGATTTATTTTCCGACCTATGGTTTCTATGGCCGCCATATAATATAGTCATCCGATCCGGTCGGTTCTGAGATATTAGCAGCGTGCAATACAAATAAGACTCTGTGCAAAGTTTCAGCTCGATGACTTTTAAACTGAGAAAGTAGTTGGCATAGACACTGATAGACGGACGGACAAAGCTCAATCGACTCAGCTCGACACACTGATCAAGATTCTATATCTGTTTAGGGGGTCGGAAATAAATATTTCGATGCGTTTCAAACTTTTGGACGAAATTCTAAAACCCTTTTGGAAGGGTACAAAAATACAAGATCGCATCCCTGCTGCAACGTGTTCATTTATAAATTAACCGCATGGTTTGCATCCCAAATCGTTTAAGAAACTTTCAATTCGAATTTCCCCCCACCCCACAGTGGGCGAAATGACCAATTTAGCGGAATTAAATTAATATCTTCCAAATAAAATGAGATCATCGCAATCTGATTTTTTTCTCTTAAAGGTATTAACAAGTGAGAAAGTCGGCCAAGCCCGACTATATTTATACTCTGTACCTAGAGAAGGAGCTAAGTGCAGAGCTGCTGCTGCGCTCATCTCTAAGTTTCTCTCTCTCCCCCTCTCTCTCTCTCTCTCTCCCTCTCTCTTTCTCTCTCTCTCTCTTTCTAAGATTGTGCGTTGGTTGTGAGTGGGTGGGAGGGGGTGGCGGGGGTAATTCACTTATTTGATCATAACTTGAGAACCGCTCATCCGATCTTTATCATTTCCTATTCTTCTTACATATTGCTAATGACTAACTATCTCTAGAAGGTACGAATCATCTATCTACAAAACTGTGGGAGATATGACGATTTTTCAAGATTGTGGGGGCGGGAGGGGGCGTGGCAAAAATTTAAAATAAACTTGATCTGCCTGCAAGTATAAGAAGCATTTGTCCCATACATGTCAAACCTCTATCTCTAACCATCTCTGAGATCTGTTTGTTCATACGGACGGACGGACAGACGGACATGGCTATATCGACTCGGCTGTTGATGCTGATCAAGAATATATATACTTTATAGGGTCGGAAATGATTCCTTCTCCCTGTTACATACTTTTGCACAAACTTATTATACTCTACTAGCATAAAGCCCGTCGCGCTTCGCTGCGCCATGAACAGTATAGAACCAGTATTACAATCAGTTTGAAGTCAATCGTGAGAGTGAAATATTTACCAAATTGGAAAATAGTTTATAAATCAATTTCCTCTGTAGAGCCCAGAAATTGAATCTTACATACCTAGGCTTGAATTCAACGTTTTACTACTTTGCTTTTCTACCGTTAAGACTTTGTTGCTGAGTTCTTACCACCCCCATTCCATCCACACCCCACCCACTCCCCATTCACTTCTTACACAACTTCCACCCACTTTCCTCCCACTTCCCACCTTCTTTCCACCCATATCCCTTCCACTTCCCACCCACCTCCCACCCACATCCCACCCACATCCCACCTACATCCCACCCACTTTCCGCCCACATCCCACCACTTCCCACCCAGTTCCCGCCCACATCCCTCCCATTTCCCATCCACTTCCCTCCCACTTCCCCCCCCCCCGATTACCACCCACTTCACACCCACTTCCCACCCACATCCCTCCCACGTCCCACGCACTACGCGCCCACCTCCCACCCACTTCTCACCAACATCCCTCCCACTTCCCACCCACTTCCCGCCCACATCCCGCCCACATCCCTCCCACTTCCCGCCCACTTTCCTCCCACTTCCCACCCAATTCCCTCCCACTTCACACCCACTTCCCACCCACATCCCTCCCACTGCCCACCCACCTCCCACCCACTTCCCGCCCACATCCCACCCTCTTCTCACCAACATCCCTCCCACTTCCCTCCTGATTCCCACGCACTACCTCTCCACTCCCACCCAGTTGCCGCCCACTTATCACCCACATCCCTCCCACTAACCACGCACTCCCGCCCACTATTCTCCCACTACCCGGCGGTATTTCCAACATTGGAAAATGCAATCGCAAATTATTTCGTATTCTATCTCTTCAAACCGAGTTTCAAGTCAATCGGGTGAAAAATAGTTTTTTGCATGCAGAGTTTTCCAGGAATTTTCCGACCGTTGGGTCAAATGTTCCAACATCGGAAAATCACATCTCATTTTATTTCACTTACCATACTCACAAACCGAGTTTTAAGCCAATCGGATGAAAAATAGTTTTTTGCATGCAGAATTTTCCGGCCATTTTCCTCTTCGGTGGGAAAACACGTGTCGAATTATTTTTCGTACTATGCTTGCAAACCGAGTTTAAAGTCAATCGGATGAAAATAAAATTTTTACCACACAAACTTTTCCGATGCCTTTCCGACTTTTCCGGGTGGGATTTTCCGGAAAATCGGTACACAGTTATTGTTGAATTTCCATATAGCTCTTTGAAAATGAGTTTGAATCTGATCGGATAATAAACAAAAAAGTTTCATACAACAGTTTTCCGTGAATTTTCCGACTTCGTGGATAGATTTTCCAAAATTTTAAAGTCACGTTTCCTATATTTTATTATGTGTAACTTTAAAAATGAGTTTGGAGCAAATCGCTGGCAACTAATCTTTCGCCCATACAACCTTGACCACCCACTTTCCACCCAGGGGGGGTGAGTTTTCCGGAAGCTTGGTAAGCAGTTGTTGTTGAATTTTCATATAGATCTTTGAAAATGAGTTTGAACTTGATCGGATGAAAAACAAAAAAGTTTCATATAACAGTTTTCCGCGAATTTTCCACATTTCCCGACAGAATTTTCCAAAATCCGTTCTTAGTACTCACTTTCAGCATAAGATAAAACTACTGTGAAAATCTCATGTTTCTATCTTTTATGGTTTGGGCTGTGCGACGGTCACCAGTCAGTCAGTCAGTCAGGTTGAACTCTTTTATATATATAGATGTACCTTCGGTAAAATTTTTATAATTTTTTTTTATTTTTTAAATTTAAAAACAAAAATTTTGTTTTTCAAAATTTAAAAACTTTGCACAAATATTTTAAGGTAAGAATAAAAGAAATAAAAAAAATAATAATATGTTTTTAATTTTTTTAATTTTTAAGATTAAGTTAAATTTTTTTTTAGTTTTTTTGGTAGGTACACTTACAGTTGGAGCCCAACCTCGACTCAGATATAATAGATTGAGACAAGCTAGGTATGAATCGAAAGGTTATTGAATTTCCAAATATCGTGTATAACATTGTTTTTAAATCGGTCAAGTAGTAAAAAATATTTCGAAAAAATAATTTTTTTTCTTGAAAAAGTTTGAAATTTCTTTTGTAAACATCTACAACAAATTATAAAAATATAGAAAATAATTATTTTTATTTTTTATTCTTAAGAAACGCATTTTTAAATAGAAAATAGGGGTTTGACAAAGAAAATCTATGGATGAATACCGAATCCATCTTCGATGATCGCAATACATCATAGCTAGAAAGAATTTCGGCGTTTTGAGCAAGCCCATTAGTAAAATCTCGCAAGTTTTTACAGATTTCGATACGGTCCAGCTTACTAGAGGTTTTGCTAATTAAGACTGTATCAAAAAAATAGTTTCCCAAATCCAAAAATGTTTAAAGTGGTAATATCTTTATTGAGACAAACTAAAAACTGCTTTTATTTTATGCCGACATTGCGCCTAAGAAATGTAATATCATGTAAAGTTGGTGGTGGCCGGGATTCATATTAGCCATTTCACAAACACAGGCCAACATAGTAATTTAAAAAAAATATTCTAGCGCGAATCCCCACGAATCTCGGAAGTTCTGGTCCACGCAAGTCTTACTTTCGCCGTTTTTACTGTGGTTACTGTTATAGTTAAATTTAACTACATTTATTTTATACAACGATTAAGCACAGAACGTAAACAAACATTTTTTTTTTTTTTAATTTAGCTTTAAATAAACACACTTTTCTTCCACTTAATTGTCACAAAGGCCACTTTTTAAATAATTTGGCAATGCATATAAAATGTGCGGGAAGCTCAGTGTTGCAATTGCTGAAACAAATGTTGTGTTTGTCAGCTCACAGCTGATTAACTAGGGAATGTCAAACAAAATGGAAACTATCGATAAGCTCAGTGGAATATTAGTAATCGATAGAGACATCATTTCGGCCCCAACAAACAATTTGAAAATTTAATTAAATGGAGCTAGAACGGCCATTTCGCCCACTGTGCACCCCTCCGAAAAAATCCTGCTAAATCCTAAATAATCACACTTATGACACTTAAGGCCCTCTTCTGGTCTACAAATTTTTTTTTTTATTTACCTTAGCGTTCTATTAGGGTCTTAAAATCAACCTGTAAAACTTTCAAGCAGATCCAACATTATGTGTTACAACAATAAACAAAATAATTTTTTTTCAGCCCTCGTATATAAAACAACATTTCATCGACCCTCGTCTTTTTAAAAATTTGTTTTTTTTTTATTGCCACAGAAATCTCTAGAGATTTTGCCGATGGTTTGTTTTAATTCTCTCGAAAAATTCATTGGTGCCACAGAACTTCGAGAGATTTCAATTTCTTATTAGAAAATCTAGTTAGAACACCAGATGTTCAAATTGAAGTTCCATCTCTAAAAACAGGGCTAAATCTCACGCCAAAAAAGTTCCCCTGTTTTAGGTATGGCTTAATTTGATGTTTAACTGAACTGTTGATTGTGTTATATGTTTTATGATGCATTTTTAAATCATAATTCAAGTTAAAGTCATATTCTATATAAATATAATGAAAATTTTTTAAAAATTTTGGCGCCAAACATGAGGTATAACTTGCAGCCTTTAATCCGTGGCTGTCAAGTAGATGGCGCCATTATCGACAGAGGGAGCTACTGAGAAAAGAGCTTTGCTAAATCTCCCAACAAATCACGAGAGGTTTGAAACCAACCAAAAGCAATTTCCGTGGCACATAAGAATTGGAATTCGGTTGGAGTTTGGTTGGAAGAGGTTTCTGTGGTACTCCCGAAAATGTTTGTAATGTTTCAAAGCGTTGCTTTTGAAAAAAAAAATCTAACTTAAAATTTATTTGAAATTTTTTTTTTTTTACAATGGGCGTGTTCACCAGCATACACCAATCATCTAACAAAAATCATCAATCAAAAAAAAAGTGTTAGTCTGCTGGTGAACGAGTTTGATAGAATTTTTATGCAACAAAGTTATCGCTATATTTTTGTTGGCGGAAGGTTTGAATTTTTGACAGCAATCAGTTTAATATAATTAAGAACTGACTACTAAATATTTATGACCGTCGTCACTAGCACCAACTGCTCCTGGAATTCCCCTTGAATTTTCCTTAAGACTTTGTTAGCCATTTAATGTTTGTTGTACGCCCAGTCACGGCGGGAATGTGCACATAAAATCGAATATCCGATGGCCAAATCCACAAAGTGGCAATGGGCTAAGAGCATAGGTGGGCAAATAAGGACAATTCGTTTCCGTCCTGCCACGATCCCGAACACGGCTGTCCCGTCCCGATCCCGACCAACAAACTTTAATTCAATATCGTCGCGCGTCTGTCGGGTCCCGCTGGAATCCCGTCGCAAGCCCATCTCTAGCTATGAGTCCTTAACGATGCACGGGACATCATAAAATAATCCATAAATTTTTTCATTCTATATTTTTGTACTGTCCCAACTAGTAGTGTGGCCAAAAGATTTGAGTTTCCTTCTACTTAAAGCTGGCCAATGGCAAAAAAGATGAAGTAATGTCTCCTCCTGTTGTTCTAAAGAAATCGCTGTGAGCGACTCCTAAGCCCGCTGCATGCCTGCTAATAAGGCAGTGACCCGTTATGGCCCAGACCAGAAGTAAGATTTTTCCCTTTCAGGTTAAACGAGGACCACGTGACCCTAGCTACCAGGCGCCGGGTTTCATTCCTTGTGATTATCTTGCGTGAGGATATGGGCAAACCTATCCAGCTCTTCTCCGGGAGGAGCTGAATGGTATTGCCTTGACAAACTGTGATGAGGTGTCCATGTACCCAGATGAGGTGGTTACTACGTGTACGCAGGGCTTCTCCTTTTTGGAGTGGCGGCTTTTCAAGATTCCCTCCTAGTCCGCAACAACCAGTAGAGCCTTCAGAGCCTTGCACGAATTTCCGTGAGCTACTAGCGAAACCACGTCCTCTGCCATTTCATTTATTAAAAACAAAGAGGTTTTCACATTCATTTTGCATTTGCCTTTTCTAAATTGCTAGTTTGTTTACTTCTGACAGCTGTGAGCTATCGATAACAAATCATAAACAAGCAATTCTAACAAACTATTTCTTTGTTAGATTCACATCTAACACAATCACAAAAAATAGCAAACATGATTGCGCATAATGCCCGTTCACCAGCACAATCTAACAAAAATAATCGATTTTTTGTCATCGATTTATGCTGCTGAACACGCTCATTGTTTTGACGCACTTTGACCAAAATTTCCCGAAAACTGTTGAACCCGGTTTGATAATTTATTTTTTGGTGAAAGGTTGGTGATTAAAATCTATTAAAAATAATTTGTATTTTATAGAAAACTGTTGTTGAAACTTGAAACTTTTTCTCGAAACCGCGTTTTTCAAAATGGTTCGCAGTTTTTCTGAAATTCTGCTTAACCGATTTTGATGATAATGCAGTGGACGGCTTTCCCACCTCAGGAACACAGTAAGTCTATTTAACAGTTTTTTCACTGAGTAACTGGTATATCGAAGTCGGGCAGGGCCGACTTTGACTTACGCTTTCGATTTTACAATTTATTTTCTACACTGGACTGCAAAAAAAATTGTCAAATACCTAATTTTCATTTTTTTTTTCTCATTTTCAAATGGCCGTCATTTTTACAACTCAATTTTTATACGAATGATTGTAACGCATGGAAGGAAGCATCCTCGACCACATAAAGTATATATACTCTTGATCAGCATGACGAGCTGAGTTGATATGGCCATGTCCGCCTGTCTATCTGTTTCAAAGCTATCTCCTCCGTCAATTTTAAAGCTATCTAAACCAAACTTTGCACGAAGTCTTTTGGTACAAATAAGCTGAACATTTTTTGGAACCAGCCAGATCGGATGACTGTAGCATATAGCTGCCATAGGAACGATCGGTCGAAAAAGTAGTTTTAGTGAGAAAAACTTTTTAGTTTTCAATGGTAGCGTCTTTATACTTTCCAGTTACTACTGTGGGCAAAAAGTAGTCGGAATTTGTTTATAAATCAAAAAACCTTTATTTATTCTTCCAAATCAATTTCATCACCTTCAAAGTAATCCCCTCCCGATACAATGCACTTATGCCAACGTTTTTTCCAGTCCTCGATGCATGCCAAAAAGTCACTTTCAGGTATGGCCTTCAGAGCGCGTGGCGATTCACGTTTAATCTCTTCAATCGACTCGAAACGGTGTGCTCGGAGTGGTCTTTTGAGTTTGGAGAATAGTTAGAAGTCACACGGAGCTAAATCAGGCGAATAAGGTGGTTGCGGAACGACGATGGTGTTGTTTTTGGCCAAATGATCGCGAATAACGTGCCCAGTGTGAGATGGTGCATTGTCGTGGTGCAAAAGCCAGGAGTTTTCTTCCCATAAATCTGGCCTCTTTTTGCGAATAGCTTCACGCAAAAGACGCATAACACTTAAATAATATTCCTTGTTGACAGTTTGGCCCGGCGGAAGGAAGTCATAATGCACGACACCACGATAATCGAAGAAAACAGTAAGCATGACCTTGATTTTTGAGCGACTTTGGCGTGATTTTTTCGGCCTTCTTTAAACCATTTGTACCAGTCAAATGTTGTTGATTTTGGCAGAGCTTAGTCGCCGTAAGCCTTCTGAAACATTCTCAACGGTTCCGCAGCGGTAATTCCATTCAGGAAGCAAAATTTAATCGCACTTCTTTGTTGAATAATTTCAGACATTTCAAAAATCGCCGAAACCACTTTTTGCGTGTCACAAAACCAAGCGTAACTCAAAAAATAATGAATATTTTGACATGAAATTTGACATGTAAGTCAGTGACAGTGCTGCCAACTAAAAAAATATCCGGGGGAAAATATTAGCCCGCTTGATTTAAATCGACAAATTCCGACTACTTTTTGCCCACAGTAGTATGAATATTATCTGTTTCAACATAATTTTAAAAAGTTTAATGAAAATCGGATGAATATATAGCTGGCATATAACAAACTGGCAGGCATATATCATGCTCGGTCGAGCCGAAGTTAGTTTTTTCTCTTTTTTTTTCTATGATTTTGCTTCGGGGCATAAACACATTCAAATTAACCAATTTCCCGCTTTCCGTTTTGCTTTGAGATAATGGTGACTCCCGGAAAGTTGAGATCCATCAACACACCTTTGGAGGCCGATAACTTTTTGAGCACCCCTCGCACACACACATTTTTAATTTTGTAGCCAACCAAGTATAATAAACAAAATTACAAAATCTTTTCCCCATTTTTTCCCACAGGTTTTTGAAAAATCGTATATCGTTGTTATGCTGTTGCTCATCTTAAAAATATGTTTCGTCCAGAAGAATTGATGAACTGACTAATCTTTCGAAGTTCCATTTTATGGCACATGCAACGTTGGATAATTACAAAAATGTTGTCTGTTTGGTAGTTCTATAAAGAGAAACACCACTTCGTGAGTTGCTGGCCTTATCTTAAGCTACAGGCAGGCATCTCACTGTGATTACGTCTACGCCCTGGTAAACAAAATAAATCACTTGCCGACAACAACGCCTCCATTACGAAACAGCGGCCAAATACAACGAAAATTCTTAACTAATTTATAGGGGAGTGTTGATTATTATTTGGGGAATGATGTATGTCATCCTGCACCGCTTCCTCATTGGTTAACTGCTGCACAAGCCTTGCTGTTCCATTTATTCAAATGCAAACACATGGGAGTTTCGTAAGAACAATCAATGGACGGGGAGTGAGACTTTTGGGTAGAATGATAACCTTGTTTCGCATATCATTCAATGAGACTGTCGCTGATGTGAATTCCATCTGTGTGTATATGGGAATAACCGGTTTGAAAACGAAACTCGGTGTTCTACTTGCAAATTGAAGGGCTAAATGTTCCCAACTCTACGCCGCTCATGAATTAATGGGAATAGACTTGACGAGCAAACGATTTATGGGTCATTCTCTAGCTGCGAGTGTGTGTACACGATCGCTTCATTACCCATGTTGGCCTTTACATTCAGAAAAAACTGTCCAAATAACTGTTAATTATAATTAATCGTACATATGTATACACACAACCAAATAAAAAGTAACACAACAAGCTGCTGACGCGTCACAAAGTTACAAAACATATTTGCATTTGGTGCAATGTGCTTTTCGCCAGGGGCTGATTTACCTTTGTCTGTCGGCGGGAGATTAGGCTCAGTACCGGCATATTTATCCGCAGACTTGACGAGCTGCGCTTACTGCGCCTCGCTGGCAGTGGTCTGGCAGTGGCCGCAGTGATCCAAGGTAGCACGTGCATCCAGAGCCGGGTCCTAAATACCGATGGCCAATTGTCAGCCGTTAATACTGATGGTGGTGGAGCGGGACTGAGACGCGTTCAACTTCAAATTCGAGACCGCAAAACTTTCAGCGACAACACCAACCCCAACGGCTGTTCACTTGTTATTTATTCACTAATATCGAGGAGCTTGCTGCTGTATTATTTGCTTTGCGCGAAATGCGAGCGAGTTTATAATATTTTTTATTATTATTTCGTGTATTTGTATAAGCTCAGCGTGACGACTACGTCACGTCCAATCGAGGCCAAACCGGCACCAGCCACTACTCCTCTTGCCACGAAATACAGTGTGCTACTGAAAACCATTCACCGTTTGCATTTCGAATCAGCTTTCAGTGGAAAAATACGATATTCTGATCGACGACGTTATTGTTGTGATCGCGACAGCAAAACAATTGTATAAAAAATACCAAAAAGCCACCGGCGTATAAAAGCTCTCTAGCTCCACGAACAACAAGTTATCGGCTATCCGAAGCTTGTTACACTTAAAGCGTAGGGTATGCACGGAGTGAACAGATTAAATACGTTTCTGTTTTAAGATTCTTAAGTATAATAAAATTTTCCAAGTGTTTCTAACGTATAGAAGATAGCATCTCCAACCGAGTGATGGAACGGTCCTCATTTTTATTGCCTAGGTAAGGTACAAGGTAACAGTAAGAAAATATACCTAGCTAGGTAAAGTAAAAAGTGGAATTCCCAGAATGTAGGTAAAGGTACAAACATAAGGTACTTTTTATGTCTTTGCAAAGGTAATTATAATATTGCCTGGAACCTCCTAATTTATTTATATTCTTCATCAGGGCGATAAAAGCTATTTAGCTTTGCCCGTCTGTCTGTTTCTGCGCCAACTAGTCTCTCAGTTTTACAGATATCAAGCTGAAACTTTGCGAAGAGTCTTCTTTTTACTACACCCAGCTGGCTATATCAACTCATGATAATTATTACTATTTGATGGAATTGAATACCTATTATTGTTTGTTTGTTTAATTGGCAGGACATCCTGGCGCTACAATACAATATACTTATGAATTATTGCGCCAGTCACAACGGTTGAAAATTACTTAAATATTTTAGATTACCCACTTTATTGCTAAATTATAACTAAACATGTATTAATATCATCATTTAACGTTAACAAAAATTAAACAGTTCAAATATATAATTTATATTAATTGTTATTAATATGTTATTGAATTGTTTGGCAAGCATTATCAACTCGTCTTCACTTATCGAGTTTAACTCAGGGAAACTAACCGGAACCGTATACCGGAAAAATAGATTAAAGCTCGGAAAGGAACCGAAACCGGAACCGATATTTTAAATTTTTTAAATACCGGTATTCGAGATCCGATATTTTTAGAACCGAAAAGAAAAGGTGATTCACTCATTTGATCATAACTTGACAACCGCTCATCCGATCTTTATCATTTCTTCGGCAAATCGATCCATATTGCTAATGACTAACCATCTCTAGAATTTACTATCTATCTAAAACACTGTGGGAGATATGAGGTTTTTTCTCGTGGCATGGCAAAAATTGAAAATAAACCTGATCTGCCTGCAAGTATAAGTAGCATTTGTCTCATGCATGTCAAATCTCTATCTCTTACCATCTCTGAGATCTGTTTGTTCATACGGACGGACGAACGCACAGACGGACGACTATATCGACTCTGCTGTTGATGTTGATCTTCTATAGGGTCGGAAATGATTCCTTCTCCCTCTTACATACTTTTGCACAAACTTATTATTTTATATGTACCTTCGGTACAGAGTATAAAAAAGCTTGACAGTTAAGTCAATCAGCAAAACACGAATCAAGCACAGGAAAAGAAAACTGTTGGTTTCAGGTGCTTTGATGAATTGTTTAAGCCAGGGAAATAAACTGAAACGAATTTCGGTTCCGGTTCCGGCTTCGGTACGTACCGAAACGTTAGGTTCTGTTTTGGTTCTGCTACTGTTTCGGTATTCGATTCCGGTTCCGGTACCTGCATTTTTATTTCGGTATACCGGTACGTACTGGTATGGACCGGCAAACCTAACAGACATTTTAAAACTTAAGTCCACAAAATTTCACATGTTTGATGTTTGTATTCATAAGATGATTAAAATAATATTTATTTTACAATGTCTTCACCAAACTTAACGTTACTTAAAATATAAAAAAATTAGTTACAAAGAAGGTAAATTAAGAAGCATGATAGCGGTTAATGTATTTCTGTCCATCTGATTTCTTTGCGGAGTCATAATAATCTCCACACCGAAAAATAAACGTTCTACGCTTACTTGACGAATTTTCTGATCACCATGTAAATTCATTATCTTTATTTTGTAAACGTTTCAAGCTTAATAGATGCCATTAAACTGTTTTGTGAAAATACTTAAGTTTTTGTATTGTCCTGTTTCTTTTCATGGAAATTCATATATAAATCGATTTCATCTCCACCATCAGACAAAGTAGTTGGGTCCTCAATTGAACAGAAGTGGATCAAATTCCTGAATATATATCAGTCAAAGCGGTTACACATGTACTTTTCTGTTGAGAGGTTAGCCTGACATTATAACGAATGTCTAAGAAAAGGCTACATAGGATTGCATTATTTTCATACAGACTGGTCTCTCGATTTTTTATTTCACTGAACAAAAGTTTTGCTAAGCCAGAATCTTTTTTATTTGAAGCTAATCCGCCAAATCTAACTGCTCGCTTCGCAGTCTAGTGGTTGCAATCAGAACCGAAACCGTTTCGGTTCAACGTTTAGGTTCTTTTCGGTTCGGTTTTAAAAATATCGGTTCTCGGATAGCGGTCAGAAAAAAATTTTCAAAGAAAAATATTGATAAATAAGCCGGTGACGGTGAATCTCCAGAGGTGCCTTGAAAAAAAGTAGTTTTGCGGTGTACATCAGAACTCAAAATTTACTGAACCGATCCAAAAAAGTTGATACGCATTTTAAAGGTGATGTATTTCTTGAGGTAATCATGAAGAGTTTTTTTGTTTTTTCTTTTTTTCTATTTTTTACAGCATTTCGAAGTGAAAAACTCGATTTTAGCTGAAAAAATCGCGGTTAATTTGATATTAAAATTTAGAAAAAGATGAAAACAAAAAAAATCTCTTCCTGATTACCTCGATAAATACATCACCTTTAAAATGCGTATCAACTATTTTGGATCGGTTCAGTAGATTTTGAGTTCTGATGTACACGAACTTCAAAAAATACGTTTTCGGGAAAATCGATTTAAAGTTTTTCATACGGGAGCAATCAGGTAGCGCGGCCGGTCGTTTGAAACGCTACAACTCTGTTAGTTTTACTCGGATTGACTTCAAATTTGCACACAATATTCTCGACATATTGTTCATTCAGAAAAAAATTAAAAAAAAATTTAAAAAAAAATTATTTTAAAACTTGCAGTCGATATTGCCCAAACATACTTCGGCTTTTAGTTTAAACATTATATTTTCAAATTTTATTGAGCATTTTCCATTCATAATATTTTACTAGATTAACGCGAAACTTAAATAACCACTTTTTCTGGGATAAGTCCATTGAGAACTTTAAAGGCGTTTTTCTCAAAATGGATTATTTTAAGTTATGCTAATATTGAAGTAATTGAGCGATATGATCTTTACTAATTGTTCGTCGGATTAATAAATCAATTTCTTTACTTAATATGTCTAGGAGATCCCAACCTAAAAAAAACCTAAGTACTGTGAAAATAATCTTTATCTGCCTGCCAGTATATGAAGTGTTCGTTCCATATCCAATGGATGACGCCACTTCTTTGACCCATCATGCCAGCGCTGAGAGCGAACTTTCTTTTAGTCATAACTTGAGTATTGTTCATCCGATCTATATCGTTCCTTCAGCAAATCGATAAATAATCTTGATAACTAAATATCTCTAGAAGTTACGAGCCATATATTCAAAATAAATGCCTGAAGCCCTTGGCGAAATATAAAAATGATGTCTTTATCGATGGCAATAAAACCGTTAATTTGTCCCACGAAAACGAACTAATGCGATAACTTTTGGGGTCGATGAACAAAATCATTGGAGAATTTAAAGATAGGTTTCGGCAGTTGTTGGTCATGGCGAGTAAAGTTTACTACATCTTCACTGCTATTTTTCTGGATTCGGACGAGTTTTATTTGGATGATAAGGTATTTTTTTGTAGAACAGAGAGACGAATTTGGCGCCCTCATATTATCATCTATATAGATAAAACAAGTAAGAGTGATGCGGTCGAGTGCCCCGACAGCAAAATACCCTGTTCCAAAAATGTGGTTCCTTTAGCATTGAACTCCTTAATTTTAAAATTTATTTGAATAAATGGAGAGGCGCACTTGCATATCTTCGGTGTTTTTGCTCGGATCTTATAGTGGTATACAGAATAGACAGATATTGGGTCTTACTGAATATATATTAAGTCACTAGGTTCAAGCTCAAAAATTGTAGCTCTGACAGTTTTTCGCAGAAAGAGGAGGAGGAATTTGCCAAATCTGGAGCAAACTTGATCTGGGTACAGTATACACCAACATACATGCAAAAATTTGCAAATTTGCATGCAAATCTTATAGTCTGTGAGATCCACGCGTTTATACAGAGAGAAAGACAGATTTTCGCTGTTTAAAGATGGAGGAGAAGGAATTTTCCGAATCTGAAACAAACTCGATGTGGGTTCAGTATACACCATCATACATGCCAATTGAGGCTCTATCTGTTACAGTCTCTGAGATCGACGCGTTCATACAGACAGACAGACAGACGGACAGACAGACAGACAGACAGACAGACGGACATGGCTAAATCGACTCGGCTGTTGATGCTGATCAAGAATATATATACTTTATGGGGTCGGAGGTGCTTCCTTCTGGCTGTTACATACATTTGCACAACTTCATGATCCCCTTTTTCCCATTTTTAATGAGAACAGGGTATAACAAAGTCGGGTTAGCCACACCATTTATAACTCAAGAACAACTGCACCAATTTTAATTATCTCTGATTTGTCCGATTCGTCTCCGCCCAGAACAGAAAATTACTCTTTAAAAAATATTTAAATGGTCCAAAAGACCGTGAAATTTGACAATTTTATTACGAATATTAAATGGCAATTGTAGACGTCTAAATAGGATGTGAAGGTCAATCGGACCAAAAAAATTTGAAAATTCGGTTGACAAAACCAGAGAAAATGGCGTTTTAGTAGACCTACCTTTTTTCAAAACACTAAAATTTAAAATTTAGCTATATCTCAAAAACCGTTCTACTTTCCACATATCTGAGAGCAGATTTGAATTCAGCGTGAAATTTTACATAGGGATCAACTATTTAGAAGCCGGGATCAAAAAATTGTTGCATAGTGTTATCGTCAAGATTTAAAAGTTGGCAATTGAAGACGGGTGAATAGGAGCTGTAATCAATCAATCAGCTTAAAAAATCGCCTAAATTCAAAAATTCTTATATGAATTCAGATAGTTATGAAGACAGGTAAATAGATAGATAGGTAGATAGGTTAGGTTAGGTTGCGATGGCTGAGAGCGACAAGTCGCTTTCCCACTTCGGCCACTTTGGGCCCATTACGATGCCATATTTATTCCCTATTAACCCTTCAACTTCTGAAGAAATCATGGTTAGTTGCGTGTCTGCCAATAAGACAGTGACCCGTGAGGGTCCCCACCAGAAGTAGTGATCTGGCCCCTTCTGTGTTAGATTTGGCTGAAGCCTCGCTACTGCACAGGAGGAAAGGTTTTTCCACCGCTTCGTAGCGAGTCTAAGTGTTACAGCGTATGTGTGAAGCTTATATGTCGCTGTAGGCATCATTATCGTACCCTTCTCTGAAAGGAGCTCGATGGTGGTACCTGCCCAGTTTGTCCCCAGACTCATTTCCTTCTATGTTAAGGTGTAGATGAAATGGTCCAGAAAAACGGGAAATTTTCAAAATTGTATATTGAGTTTAGATCATATCATGAAATAAGGCTACAAACAAACACTCAAGTGTGCGCATTAAGACTAGCGGCGCGCCGCAGCATTTTGACTTCCTATCCCACGGGGTATAAAAAAATTGTTTTGTGCACCACTGGTTTAGATTATCATGAGATGAAGAGAAAAGGTGTAAAAAATTGGCGGGAAATTGCTAAATTTTCGTATAAGTTGATATTATTATGAACAATGGCAAATACATGTATGGATGGTCAAGATCGAAAGGTCCACCAATTCGCGATATTCGCTCATTTTTATAATGAGTTTAGAACAATTGTAAGACAGTGGAACACTTAAAATAGCCTGGGAACTGTACCAATAAACCAGCTTCACCAAAATTATGGCTTCAGAGTAGGATTAACGATTCCATATCTCGTAAACTATTTTGAATTTAGCTTTTATGTCTTTAGCAAAGTTGTTGCTCTTGGCTTGGCCTACAAACCATTTCTTAGTAGTAAATAAAAAAAAATTACATCTTCATACTGAAAATAACAAAAGTTGTCAGAAAAAACCCAGTTTTCACCACTTTTTTTTTACAGTTTTTATACCCTGTTCTCATTAAAAATGAGAAAAAGGGGATCATGAAGTTGTGCAAATGTATGTAACAGCCAGAAGGAAGCACCTCCGACACCATAAAGTATATATATTCTTGATCAGCATCAACAACCGAGTCGATTAAGCCATGTCCGTCTGTCCGTCTGTCTGTCTGTATGAATGCGTCGATCTCAGAGACTGTAACAGATAGAGCCACAATTTTTGGCATGTATGTAGGTGTATACTGTACCCACATCGAGTTTGTTTTAGATTTGGAAAATTCCTCCTCCTCCATCTTTTAACAGCGAAAAACTGTCTCTCTCTTTATGAACGCGTTGATCTGAGAGACTTTAAGAGGTGGAGCCACAAATTTTTGCATGTATGTAGGTGTATACTGTACCCAGATTAAGTTTGCTCCAGATTTGGCAAATTCCTCCTCCTCCTTGTTCTAACCGCGACCGTCAGAGCTACAATTTTTAAGCTTGAACCTAGTGACTTAATATATATTCAGTAAGGCCCAATATCTGTCTATTCTGTATACTACTATAAGATCGAAGCAAAAACACCGATATACAAGTGCGGCTCTCCATTTATTCAAATAAATTTTAAAATAAAAGGAGTTCAAAGCTATAGGTACCACATTACTTGGAACAGGGTATTTTGCTATCGGGGCACTCGACCGCAACACTCTTACTTGTTTAAGTTATATTTTTTCGCTATTTTATTGATTTAATACAACACAATCGAAATTTTTGATTGTGTCAGCCAATTTCTACCAAAAACTGTCATTTTTCGAGTTTTGCTTGAAATTATACATGCCTTAGGGCCCGTAACTATATGAGGGACCCATCAAATGAAGTTGGTATGTTCCAATCGATTCTTTATTTATTCTAAGCTACGTTTTTGTCCTTCATTGCTTAGTCATGTTCGTTACAGTTTTCAAGACAAAGTTGAAATACCGTACAAAATGAGAGAAAAACATTATGATTTTACATTTTTGCAATTTTTAGCTTAAAGATGTAACTATTTTGACTTGCTACCTAGAAATGTCTTGTAAACCAAGTCAAGAGCAACAACCTTTTTTAAGACGTCAAAGCGAAATTCCAAATAGTTTACGAGATATAGAGTTACAAGTCCCAATCATAAGCTTAAAACTTCAAAGTGCAATAAAAAGAAAACGGCAGCTAACAAAGAAAATCTAACATAGAAGCGCACGTTGCTGCGTCGTCAACATTTCACTCAGATATTAGTCAGCTGATTGCTGTCATTTTGGCTCTCTGAGTAATTTTTTGAGTATTTGAGTAATTTTTGTGACTATGTGCGTTTCCCTCTAACAAACTTGGTTTCCTATGTCGACAAAAATTTTGAGTAAAATTTTGAGTTGTCACAATGAATGTTCTCTTTGTCAGGATGGAGTTAACATCACTCAAAAAAGAGAGGCGTTTCAAAGTGCGCTTCTATGTTAGATTTTCTTTGCAGCTAACCAGACCAAACCCAGCGAAAGTTTTTTGTACTACCATCAACCCTTTTAGAATTTGTTGGTCTCGACTTTATCAACTTTATTTGTTAGTGTTGCACAGTGTAATTGGTGCTGTCAAATATGGTACCTACTATCGCGGTTTTTCGCGGTTTACCATTTCTTAAGGAGGTATTAAAGTGGTCAGTTTCTCAATATATTTAAAATCTTATAAAATTCTATCGTGTGGTTTTCCATTGAATCCATTTTCTAAGTCAGACCTCTCTGGGCCGGGTCCTAACCGCGTGTCAATTTGAAGGCGGGAATTTGGTATTGCAATTGTGGTGACGCCCTTCATCTTTGGTGAATTTTCCATAATTTTAATAAAATACAGGAGATTGCGTAGCAAACCACTCCGGGTATCTGCTAGTAGACGTATGAATCGAATTTTTCGCACCCAACTTATCATAGATACATAAGTTTGGAGGGGGCAATGTCGACTACCGAAACAAACTTGATCTGATCTGCGTGCAGACAACTCGAGTCTACATTTAATATTGGTTTGCTGTAGCTCTTCTAGTCTTTTTGTGTCGATTAACACAGTGAAATTTTAAAAACTAATTAAATCGATTAGAATCGATGTTTTTCCTTAAATGTTAAAAAATCGATGCCGGCATATCGATTATATGCCACCTCTACCGTGTAACAGAATATAAAAACTTAGAACTTTAAACAAGCTCAATATTTGGGTACCGCAAATTCACCTCACCAATCGTATTCATATCTGCGATTCCTTGTTTAAAGGTAACGAAAACAATCCGTTTTGGAAACGAATCGTGACGCGGAATTAAAAATCGTGATTTTACATTAGCGTCGATCATCAAAGACCGACGTTAACCAGAAACAACTAATGCCGTCTGTTCGTGTAATTGAACTGGGCACAGGTATCGTTCAAAGCTGTAATCTTGGTCAGAAACCCAAAGTGGGAACATATCAGTTTGTTTTGTAAACCCGCTCAATTAAAAAGTCTTTGACTCGAAATTGATCAAGCGAAACATTTAGGTAGGGGAAATATTTCTAGCCGAACAGGTGCGTGGCAAAGTCAGAAATAGGAATACATAAAAAATTGTGTGTCTCGCTTACCTCCGAAGCACTTGTCGCCACAGAGCTCAAGCTTGGTGACATGGGAGCCGATGTCGACTGCAGGGGACTCGCTGTACTGGCACCAGAAAAATTGGAGCTGCGCATGGCATTAAGCATACCAGTGGTAGTTCGAGAAGCCATTGATGAGTTAAGGCTTGAGGTCCCTTTCGTGTACGGATGGGATTTATTTGGCGCGTGGGTCCCATCTATACCACACTGATGGTCCAGGCCACTAACAGAGAATTGCTCGTTTCGAGTGCAGCCGGCACTGCCACCGAAAGGGGATAGCTGCATTGAATCATCGGAATGCATTGTTCGCTTGTTGCTACTGGGCTTATCCAGCTGAAGACTTCGGTTGGCCAAGGAGGCGCTCTGCAGATTCCCAGTTGAGGCTGAGGTAAGGGCGTTGGAAGACTTGTCCTGTAGAAATTAAGCGAATTAGTGGATAATTCCGAGATTGAGCCAATCCAATAATGTTCACTTACATCGAAATTGTGGCCACCCCAAATCGATGGCTGGAAGGACTCACTTAGATATTGGCGAACTTGATTCTTCTGCTTCTGTATGACATGATATCTTGTAGGATTCTCCAGCACGGTGCTCACCTGCAAAAATGAAATACTTTTGAGCAAAACTTCAACAGAACACAATAAGTGGTTGTTGTCGTAATGAGACCATTTATGTCGAGTTCGTCCAATTGAAAGTAAGTAAAAATTAAAGTTTTATAGCACCCAAATGGAATACGGATACCGGAAGAGTCCTCTTAATCCCTATAATTTTGTAAATATATACATAATCAGCTTAAGCGTCTCACAGATGGTAGTAACTACAGTTAAAGGGATGCACATTAGAGTGCATTTTTATACCCTGTACCCATTAAAAATATACTTTCAAAAAGACTGGTTTCGAGTTTTTCTATTTCTAGTATGATTTAAAATCGAGAAAACCAGGCTAACTTCGTCTGTGCCGAAGCTTGTATACCCTTGCAAATGATGGTTTTGAAATAACAGAGTTTAATAGTGATATTGACATAATTTCGCGAAAGCAATCACCGAGTTCAAAAACAATCAAATTATAAACAAAGTTTTTCTGACAAGACCTATTTTCCTTCCGATGGTTCCTATGGCTGCTATAAGATATAGTAACATATAGTCCGACATATTAGAAGTAGGCAGTAAAGAGGAGCATCGGTGCAAAGTTTCAGCTCGATGTTGCACACAGAACCGAAAGAGGTTCCGGTCTTGGTGCTGCGCTTTAATCTCTTTTTTCGGGATACGGTTCCGGTTCTGGTTCCGATTTGATTCCCTGATTATATGTTTTCAAACTGATCTGCGAAATTTGGTCGAATTCACTAACCGTTGAAGCGAGCTTTATTAAATGTATTAAAACATCGGCACAGACGAAACCCTCATTTCGAAATATTTTTGATCTTTGTATTTTTCAAACCACCACACCAATTTGAAGACAATGTTTTATGCGACTATTAGGAATTTAATAAACTATTCATATCTGGCATTACTTCATCTAAAGTTTCTGAATTGAGATATGGAATAAATAGCCTTTTGGAAAAACCGCACAACTCTTGCCACACTCTAGTCAGGATAATGGGCTTTGTGATCAGCTACCTGGCGAAGATGAATCTTTTGAGCTCTCCTAATATGCCTACTCAAGTAACCCCCCTATAACCCCTGATATTTTCCCAACACTTTCCGGCGATGCGGAGTGACACGGAAATGCATTCCTTAGCAATTATAGAGCGTTCCAGGGCTTGTCGTAGTGAATGTGGCAAAAATTTTAAAGATTGATCTGACTTTTGCTCTATCCTGACTAAAATGTCAGTGCACTGTAATGTAAAATGTATCTATCGGTCCTCGGCGCTTTACTAAAAGCATTTACCTGAAGCACTTGCGGCGGCACATCCACTCCAATGCTCTGCAACGGCATCTTCAATGTTACAGGACTCGACGAGGGCAAGCGATCCTTTGCCACCAGCTGTGACATTTGATCCAGACTGGAGGCACTGGTGCTGTGGCTGTCGATAATCTCTGAATCGGTGCCAAACATATGCTGCAGTGTTGGATCCGGCGCATGTAGCATTTGTTGTTGCTGCTGCATCATCATTTGGTGTTGCTGCTGTTCCTGTTGCTGCTGCTCCCTTTGCAGTTGAAGTTTCAGTTGTGTGCGCGAAGTGGGAGTGGCCGTCTTGAAGGTGGGTCTGTAAAGAATGAGTAAGACGATGGACGATTAGTGGCGTGCAAAAGAGGTTTTTTTTACAAATTAACAGTCGATCAAATGATACATACCCACCCGTGAGTGGAGGCAACCCCACCACGCGGGGCTCCGTCGTTTCGGTGACGGCAATGTCACCCAAATCAACAATACTGGGATCCATCTCCAGTATCATTTCCAAGTCTTTGTCTATACCGACTGTAACCCGAATGTTTGTAGTGCTTTGAACTGATTTTGTTCGTGACGCGGCGAAAGTCGGGGATATATCATCAAATTCCATTACAGTTGATGGTTCAACGCCAACCTCTGCTGGCTCATCGCAGGGATCGAGGGAAGACATTTGCAACGTTTGCACGCGTCTCAAGAACTCTTGGAACTCCTGGACCCGCTCCTGCCCACCATTCGCAGCCATATGGGCATCCGTAGTCGGTGATTGCTCGTCGGTCATTGAAACGGTCTGAATGCCTTTCTTGCTCCAGTAGGAAAACATGATAAGATTGTTCGTCCTGTCAGCGCAATGTATAGCAAAGGCCTTGATCTTGTGTATCCATCGCCCGAGTTGTATTAGCAAATGCGGAAAAAGTGAGCTTTTACTGAGCGAATGAGGGACACCCACCAGAAGCAGAGCAATTGTACTTATGTACACACACATGTATACAGGGTAATGTGCTTTGCCAACAAACACTGCAGAGCGAGCAGCGTGAACCACAGCCAACTAGACTCTTAAGGGAAAACAACTAGTTGATCTGGGTCTGTTGATCTCCGCGCATCTTTTTATAAGCACGAAGTGGCCAGCCAATATACGTATACATAATTCAAAACGCAACTCGAGAAACTCTCAGATTGATCACCCTGTAGTCCTTCTCCAAACATACACATGCAGATCTCAGAACTTGGCAATGAAACGCACCTGCGCCGTCGCCTACGACAACAAAGTCAGTTCGTTTAGTTTCATTCATTCTCGTTTCTCTTAATTGCTCTTCGCTTGGTTACGGCAAACTCGAAGCACAGAGGCACCTCCATTCTAACTCATTGCGTGATCAAAATCTACGCACAGTGTGGTGGATTTTTTAAATTGAGGTGAATAAGTTATAGCCAGTAAGCTAGTCGGTTCAGTTGCCAAGATTTTACTAGCACAGTGTTGTCACTATCGTATCTACAAATCGCAGTTTTAATTAATAATAATAATATTTCGTGTGGCGATATTGTCGATAATGGATTTTTTTCAGAGCTGCAAACCCAATCCTTTTTATCGGAATAAAATGTGAAAGTTTTTTGCAATGTTAAGGTTCAAGGTTTTACCTGAAGGTTTTGGTTGGGCTTTATTTGAGCGGTTATACATATTTCATTTTTTTGGAAAATCGATTTACATATATTTAAGTACACACACAGAAGCGAAAATACACGCATAATTGCATAGACGGTTTTTCTCAAAACCGTGTGTCAAGGTCGGTGACCACAAATTTTCGAAAACGGCTGAACCGATTTTTTTGCCTATTTTTTCAATTATTTTGAAGATTTCACAATACTTAAACGAAATCTGACTGATCTTGGATCAGCTGTAGCAACTTTCAAAATTAAAATTTTCACCCAATAAAACATTTTAAAATACGAAAATACAAAATTAAGTAGTTTTTCCAACTACACACACAGGAAAATATTGAAATTATCTATAGATTTTAGTCTAAGCGATTGCGTTTTGAACTAAGTTTTCATGACTTTTTATTGCGTAGAAAAGAAGTTTATGAAAGCAATAGACAGCAATAAACAAATATCAAATATAGAATGGTCAATAAAACGAGGACCTAAAAAATATTGCCTTGCTGTTCCAGCATCTCGGGTATCAGTTGAACGATCCTTTTCAAGTGTTAAAAGTGATTTTCTTTCTTTTCTAAGAGCTAGTAGAGATGGACAGCTTCTACAAGTTGTTAATGTCAGCTAATGAATTTAATAATTAAAATTACATTATAGCGCCTATTTCCACCAATGAAAAAAATGATATAATTTCTTCCATACGATTTGCCTTTTCATAATTTGTTGATTTGAATTTAAAAAGTAGACGCAAAAAGATGACGATTTAAAAATTCGAAATTTTAAGACTAACTGATGCCAGTGGAAAGGGGCTAACAGATATAAAGAATATTATTTAAAAAATTATGTATATATAAATCGAAACTATTCTTCTATGCTCAAGCGAACCGAGGTTCAAACCAAAACCTTAGGTTCAGTGAACCGAACCTTAGACTTTACCACGGATTCGAGAAAATTTTTTTTATATTTGCGTAAATATTTAAAGTAGAACTACAATCAAAACGAGAAAGCAAAGCTAACTTTGTATAAGCCGAAGATTAAATACACTTCAAAAAGTTCGCATCAACGGTTAGCGGTTACGACCAAACTTCACAGATAAGCTTAAAAACACATAATATTAACCATGACCGAATTTAAGAGCGCTATTATGGAAAACAAAAAAGGTTTTATCACTCAAATCCATTCCGACCGATCATTTTTATGGCAGCTACAAGAAGTAATCATCCGATCCCGGCGGTTTTGATATATTAGCAGAGTGCAGTTAAAAGAGGACTCTGCGCAAAATTTCAGCAGTTTGCGTAGAAACGGATGGACGGAGAAAGCTCAATCGACTCAGCTCGTCATGCTGATCAAGAATGTATATTCTTTATGTGGTCGGAGATGATTCCATCTATGAGTTGCAAACTTCTGGGCAAAAACTTCAATCGACCATATCAACCAAGATATATGCAAAAATGCATGCAGGTGTGTCGTTACAAAAAAATTTAGTGGGTCTTGACTTGTATTACTAAATTGCGAAACTCTGCGAATTTGACAAAGCCTTTTATAAATAATTTTTTTTAAAGTAGGATTTGAAACGTGTATTTTCCAAGCTATTTTGTTCAAAAAACTGTTCTCGATTGTTTTTATTGGCATGAGTATCTGTCGTGACGTTACGTTACTTGGGTTACATTACAAGATATATGGGCATTTCCACAGAAAGGTCCACGGAGATTGAAAAAAATTGTTTTTTTTTTAAATGATTTTTCTGAACATAACATTGAAAATATAAATAAATACTAAAATGTATGTGCAGCTTTCTGATTCTTTTCTATAAGAAAATTGGCCTGAATACCGAAGATATGTCCATTTCACTGTTAGCTTTTTTTAAGATGTCGCGTGCTAAATGTCTCGTTCCTCATAATTATAAAAACTATATGAAATATTATAAAAAGCTTATAAAAACAAAGCTAATGTAAATAACTGAATATGGTTGCACTCAATAAAAGCAACAGCCGAATCGATTTAGCCATGTTCGTCTGTCTGTCTGTATGAACGCGTCGATCTCAGAGACTGTAACAGATAGAGCCTCATTTTTGGCATGTATGTAGGTGTATACTGTACCCACATCGAGTTTGTTTCAGATGTGGAAAATTCGTCCTCCTCCATCTTTAAACAGCGAAAAACTGTCTGTTTCTCTCTGTATATTCGGGTGGATCCCACAGACTATAAGAGGTGGAGCCACAAATTTTTTTTAATTACTTGAAGCAGGGTATTTTGCTGTCGGGGCACTCGACCGCAACACTCTTACTTGTTTTTTTTTTATATATACCAGTACGATAAAATACAATCTGCGTCCGTCTAATTTATGTTAACATTTTGGCAATTCCGGCCAGTGTGCGAGGCTATAAGCCGGTCTTCAAATGAACCCCGACTGGTTCGGGTCGGGTCCTTCAAACCGGACTCAGAACAGAACCTAACAAATTGCTAGACTCCTGTACCCAAACCTGCCCCTAAGCTGGAAAAAGTTCACAGAATAAATTAAGTCAGTTTTTTAGATCTTATGCAAATATCACAATATATTGACCGGATAAAGTCGGTGCTGAATCGAAGCATTATCATTTCAAAAGCATATTCAAAGTCGACGTATTGCGACTTCGAGAAGAAATACAGCATAAGTTAAGTTGTTAAATGGTAAAACAAATCCGTATAATAAACTTTGTAATCTGTGGTAGAAGGATGTTTAAATTATAACTTTAGCTTCTCAACAAAAAATGTCTCATATTTCAACAAAAATTGGGTCAGCGTTCTAAGAATCCATGAATCAATTATCTAAGGTTCGAAAAGTAAAAGAATCGGTCCGTGAACCGAAATTTAAAACCTTAGAACCGAACCGAACGTGCCAAAGATTTGCAGCCTTGTTCTAAACTGTTTTTAGTCAGTGGTCCTACTTGTTGTTAGTTTTTTACAAGTGAAAAGCTTGTCAAATTCATAGTATAATTATGATCATCGAACAGTGGAAACGAATCTCCACCACTTCGGCTCACAGCTTGAGAAATTTGGAATTCCGGTTTCGAACCGGTTTAAATTTCGAATCAAAGTCAATCAGCATATGTTAATAAAAGATTAATTTCGAATTCTAAATTCGCTTTCAAATTCGCGTTGCAACAGCAGTCCTGTAGTCTAGTCATATTAGCCATAAAATATCGACAACAGTGAGCTGTTAGCTTCTGCAGTGCTGTTAAACGCCGAAACGTTTGTTTTCATTTATTCGTATTACTTAATGACAAAATGTCGTTTACACATATGTTAGCTATGTTAAGTATCTGCAGACGTTAGGAGCCCGTTTGCTGTGATAAGATAATAAAAGAGCGCTAATCATGCGCAAAATAAAATCGCGTTGCTCATACACACACACACACGCATGCACTTGCGTATGCATGTAGATAATGTAGAAGCACATTCATCGTATCTAATTGTTTATTTGTAGACTTGTACTCACATTTCGTCGCTTCGCAGAGAGCGCGTCGACTTCAATTCATAAAATTCCATATTTTCGCTGCTGTCGTTGAGCAAATTCAGATTTAAGTCAAACTCCATGTCAAAGCCAAGATCAATGCCCGACTCCGCCATGATTGTAGTGGCGGCCGCTCCGGCAGTAGCAGCAGCTTAGCAGTTAAAGGGGAATTTAGTAATAAAATCTGATTGAAACTAATTGAATACGTTTCCACATTTTCGCACATACGCGATCGACGACATACGCGAATGAGAGTCTAGCCATCTCGATTCATCCCTATTATTATCGTAGTCGTATATCGTATATCGATATCGATACGTATATCGTACGTAACAGTCGGGTCACACTATTTTGCACAGACAATTTCAATTTCAATTGCAAAAATAAATTAAAAATAAACTTTTATGGATTTAGAAGACATCTCAAGCGGTGAAGATGCGGTGGCATTCATGGAGTTGGAAGACATCTCCAGCGATGAAGAGCTTCTCGATGAAGATGCCGCCATAAATTCGTGTCACTTGGAAAT
This sequence comes from Lordiphosa stackelbergi, assembly GCA_018904235.1. Taxonomy (NCBI): domain Eukaryota; kingdom Metazoa; phylum Arthropoda; class Insecta; order Diptera; family Drosophilidae; genus Lordiphosa; species Lordiphosa stackelbergi. Next base: position 189,411 of record JAEIFU010000007.1, read on the forward strand.
AATAAAAAATGTGTAAGTTTTTGGACAATTTTATTTTCTATTTACATTTATAAATGTTATTATAAGTGATTATTTATTAAAATCTTCTGATTAATTGAAGAAGACTTTGCTTATAAAAATTGTGTGTAAAAATGCCGCAGCGGAGAGTGCGTGGACATGTTCAAACGCGCTTATTACAGTTTTATAGTTATACCCTTGAAAAGGAGGGTATATTGAAATTGACCAGATGTTTGTAACGCAGTTAGTTTAATTTCTGTGATGGTTAAGTTTTAAGTTTTTCTGTGGCTATTTCGGTTAAGTGATTTCACTTTTTCGGTTTAGTTATTCTAACTATTTCGGTTAAGTGTTTTCACTTCTTCGGTTTAATTTCTGTGGTATTGATTCTTAGCAAAAAAGGTCAAGAATGGGAAGATTCAACTAACTAAACTTTTTACTGTGTCTTCTTTTGAACAGCGAAATGAGGTCCCGACGCTCAAAATATAGAGAGCGCAGGAAAAAAAGGACTTTGAATGGTCAGCCTTACATCACACCCCCCGTCCTAAACGTTCCAAAAATACCAGGAATGGGTCAATGCCAGAAAACTATGCTCATAATGTTGAACAGGATCAACGGCATAGCCGGGGAATGGATTATTCAGCATCAGGAACACCAACTGTGGCTATGGAAATGGCTGGTCAACCGAGTAGAATGAATATACCAAATATGAACAGCTGTGCCTCAGCAGCAGGTTATGCATCAAGGGAAAACATGAGCGGTGGCTATTCTGCTATTCAGTTGGATGCTCCACCAGCAGCTTCGAACTCACAACCATCTCCCCCCATTCAGCTCGTTGATGATAATTCTGCTATTCAGTTGGATGCTCCACCAGCAGCTTCGAACTCACAACCATCTCCCCCCATTCAGCTCGTTGATGATAATTCTGCTATTCAGTTGGATGCTCCACCAGCAGCTTCGAACTCACAACCATCTCCCCCCATTCAGCTCGTTGATGATAATTCTGCTATTCAGTTGGATGCTCCACCAGCAGCTTCGATCTCACAACCATCTCCCCCCATTCAGCTCGTTGATGATAATTCTGCTATTCAGTTGGATGCTCCACCAGCAGCTTCGAACTCACAACCATCTCCCCCCATTCAGCTCGTTGATGATAATTCTGCTATTCAGTTGGATGCTCCACCAGCAGCTTCGAACTCACAACCATCTCCCCCCATTCAGCTCGTTGATGATTATTCTGCTATTCAGTTAGATGCTCCACCAGCTTCCCCAGCAGCTTCGAGCTCACAACCATCTGCCATTCCGCTAGCTTCAAAACGGTCCAAACACACCATGTTGGTGACCGATTTTAGCCGCAGTAAGTGTTTCTTTTTATTAGAGATGCAAACCACTCGGAAATAAGCGGCCCTGTTCCGAATTCCGAGTCGGTTCCCGTGTAAACGTTGTCTTTTCTTATTTAAAATTTACAAATCAAAATGGAAGGTGCGAAGAATGTCTGTGGTTACTAGATCGGGTCGTTTCTTTTTGACGAATTGATTCCACTTTACATTGAGCAGTCGGTTTCAATTGCTTAAGAAATTCTGATTTTCTTCAAACCGGATCTAGTAACCATAGATCTGATTGTCAACTTCCATGTAAAATTGTTCAATTGGTATTCCACTTGCAAACGTTTACACGAAAACCGACTCGGAATTCGGAACAGGGCCGAAGGACTTAGTTTATTACAATATAATAAGATTGATATTATTAGCTTTTTTACAAAACTTCAGCTTTTCCAAGTATTTTCCTAATATTTTAAAGCTAATTGCTGCTCACTATTCGCCAGTAACTCAATACCTAGCTGAAGTGAACCGAACCGAACCATTTTTTTTATTTAGACACCGTTTGGGTTTAAGGTTCGGTTCACGTGAGCCAAAAGCGGTTCGGTTTAAAACCGGTTTGCATACCTGCTTTTTATGTTTATTTTCAAATTATTATTTTGTTTAATTTATTTTACTTTTACAGATGAAGACCCTCTACTTCCTGCACCCGGAGCAACCAACCCAAGACTATATTATAAGTATAATATATTAGAGCTGGATTCTACCGGGAAACGCATTTGTCGGAGGACATTTACAGGTGTCGACCATTTTGTGGTTGTGAAACGCGAAATCGACACCTACCTTTGCTCCTGCGGCAAAGAGTTTAGAAATCGTTGGCATACGGAGAGCCACATTCTATGTGACACTGATTTCATACCTCCAAAGGCACTGGCCGACTGGTGGGAATATGCGGTAGAATACCATCTGAGAAGATTTAACCGTACAGCCACTTTACCACATCTGTCTGCTGCCCTCCAACCATACTCAAAGAAAATTGGTCATCTCTTTGCCAACGATGTAAAAAATTTCGTTATTCTCTCACAGCCATTGTCTGCTATACCGCGTAGAGTAATGTATGCCATGTGGTTAAGGCAAGCAGCCAATGAAAAGGTATCAGAGCAAATCCTTTGCAAGGTTATTGGCGACGCCTACAAGCAAAGGGTTGTTAGCAAATATCTAAATTTTGATATAATTGAATAATAAAATAAAACAACTGATTATGCCAAGCACAACCGTTTTCGAGTCTTATGTCAAAATTATAATGATCTCTATCACCTGCTCTCAACAGATCTTCTCTCTTCTCTCTATAAACGTTTCTCTTTAATTATCTCCGGGAAAATCTCTGACCACTCCTGACTGTGAGCTTGGCGGACTGGCAGAAAAATCTCTCAGAGATTTTCTGTTTATTTAATTTTAAGTTTTACGTATAAGTCTTATATTATTTTTATTTTTATCCTAGAGATCTAATATTTAAGAAATGTACATAGGTGCGCACTAGGGTGGACGCCGATAAGAAAGTTCACTGATACCATCTTAAATGAAAAATTCCTGCTTACGCTTCTGATTCCAGACATCCATCAAACGCGGACCTCGTCTTCACTATTTGCTTTGAAGAATTTAAAAAGGATAAGTCAATAACTGAATTATACGTTCCAAGAATACCTTCATAAATTGAACGAAAAGAAATATTAAAAAAGTAAATTATAAAATTATACCTAAAATATTATCTTATTAATCAGTATTTATTGAAATTTAGATTTCGGACCCACACCGATCATTTCAAAGCAAAGGATGGAAGATTTTTTTTTGACAACGCAACTAATGTGTTGGAAAATAAGTGCCCACATAAGAGGTACAAAATTATGCTGGATGAAATGGGGCATCTTAATATAAGGGTAATGTTTGTTTATCTCAACTAAGGAAATTTAAAAACTTTTTTTTTAGTTTTTGCTGATTTCCATAGCGGAACTGGGAAGTTTGAATATAGAACTACTTTGTGCCAGTGCATATACTACAATGAATCATCGAACTATGTTGGAAGATATTGAAGATGCGTGGAGCAAAATTAGAGCCAAAAGTTTTCACCTATCCATAGTGGCCCTTATAGCAGATGGAAACCACATTAACTGGGCAGCCTTCAAGTTAGGAGCTTCATTGGAGCTACCACCAGTAAGCAACAAAAGCTTTATCTAAGCTTTGTATAACATTTTAAAATAAATTGTCTTTCAGCTCCTTCATTGCTATTCGCACCTCTATTTGCGTGTAATACAAAATCACAACAGGGAGGCAGTAAAAGCTTTAAATGTTTTTTCTGTGTACAATAACACATTAATTACAGGTAATTTTTATTTTTCGATAACCACTTAAGACCTATATCCAGCACTCCGGAAAACTTATTTCGTTACAGTATTTCATATCATTAGAAACGCTTTGGCTTTGTTTTGAAACTCATGAACTTTTACAAAGTGTTTCTATTTGTCTGAAATACTGTAAAAACGAGATATTTTTGAGTAAATAAATTTACAATTTAATCATTTTAAAATAAATCACCTTTTTCAGCTCAGAACTTTGAAAACCTTATTGATAAGGCCATTTCGGAATTTCCGGAATCAGAACCGAAAGAAGATCATAGAAAAATTATATCAGAAAATCATTTGAGGGGCAAAATGATGCGATCTATACAATGACATCATTTAATAATGATCAATTGGAAAACATGATAAAAATTACTAAGACTAATTTTAATCAATTCTTTAAGAATAGAATACTAAGACTTTCAAGTAGGAGTATCAATAGAAATCCTCAACTGTGGTTAATGGTCCTTGTACTGGTGTGGGACCTGTATTACATATATCAAATGTCAAAATAGTGGCGGCCCGGCTAAATAATGGATAACTTTAGCTATGGATGGTCTTTTTATGGCTGCCATTAGGAACCATCGGTAGAAATAGAATTCTTTTGGTTTTAGTATAAAAGACGTGATTATTTCTGAACATATCTTTAGCAAACTCACCACAAATGCGTGTGACGATGTACTCAAGATTCTGACCAAATTTGGTGGAAAAAAAATGACCAAATCTTCTGCAGAATTTAATATATTTTCGTAAAAAAACAAATATGTGCACCAAATGTAAAAAACAAATTTTATTTAATGATTAAATTTTAAACCAATGCCCACTGTTTGACGGTTCGCTGGTCATGCTCTCGAAACAAAGACCCTAATATGAAATGAAGCCGTACAATTTTATGCTTCTGATAATACTTTTCCCGTATATTAATATAAGTGCCTCGTGCGTGAGTGCATTAATTGACATGAAACTGTAAGTAGAATGGTAAGTAGAATGGTAAGTAGAAAAAATAGTCAGACAGGTAGAAATTAGTGAGGAGACAGACGAAAAAACTAGTGTAGAGACAGTCTGATAGATACATTGTAAATAGAAAACCGTGTGTAAATAAAAAAGTCGTGTAATAGCCCCATCGACTAGAGATGAGCAGAATGTCCACACACGAACCTGTTATGAGTAACGAATGTTTTTTGGGTAACGAGTCACAGTCACAAATATATATTAGAATTTGCTTTTGACTTGATTTGAATTTCGTGGTCAATTCGGTCAAACTTTTCAAATAAATTTTTGCTTGCTAATGTGACCGTTCTCTTAAAAGAAAATTAAGCTGCGCCCTTAGTGTTTGTTTTAAGATCCAGCCCCCATCCCACTCTCTCATCACCCAATTCCCACCAATTTTCCATCCAAATTCCACCCACTTACCACCCACTTGCCACCCACATACCACCAACTTCCCACCTACATCTCATCTACATTTCATCTGCATCCCATCTACATCCCACACTCCCGCCCATACCACCCGACTTCCCAACCACATACGGGCACCCACTTCCCATCCACTTACCACCCACATCCCACCCACTTGCCACCCCCTCTCCCACCCACTTCCCGCCCCCCCCACCCACCCCCCACCCACACCACCCACTCCCACCCACTTACCCCCCACCCCACCCACACCCACCATATCCCCCACTCCCACCCACATCCCCCTCTGCCCTCATCCACGCACCGACTCATTGACCAAACCGAGTTCAGTCAACGTGAAATTCCATGATCTTCCATTTTCCCACATTCCACCCACTTCACAACCACTTACCACCCACTTTCTACCAACTTCTAAAACAACTAACCACCCACTTCCCACCCACATCCCATTCACTTCCCAGTGGGCATACCGACGTTATTTCCAACATCAGGAAATGAAATCACAAATGAAATCCCATTTTGACGTTACAAACCGAGTTTTAAGTTAATCGGATGAAAAAAAGTTATTTTGCGTAGAATTTTCCGGTCATTTTCACGCAGAGTTTTCCGGCAATTTTCAGACAGTCGGTCAAATTTTCCATCTTCAGAAAATCACAAATCAACTATTTCGTATTCTATCTTTACAAACCGATTTTGAAGACACTCGGATGAAAAATAGTTTTTTCCATGCAGAATTTTCCAGCCATTTTCCTCGTGGGCGGATTTTCCAAAATCGGGAAATCACATGTCGAATTATTTCGCGTACTTTGCATACAAACCAAGTTTCGACTTTTCCGGGTGGAACTTTCCAAAACTCCGTCTTAGTACGCAATTTCACCACTAAAAGAAACTGCTGTCCAAATTTCAGCATTCTATCTCTTACCGTTTAGGCTGTGCGATGATTGCCAATCAGTGAATCAGTGAATCAGTCAGTCAGTCAGGACACTCTCTTTTATATTTATAGAGATAACTAGCAAATAACCCGACCCGCTTCGCTGCGCCTTCAACAGTATAAAACCAAACAATATTGGATATAATAATTCCAAGTAGAACCCAGAAATCGAACTTTGCTGATGGGTTTTCCCTCGAACTCCCACCCCCATCCCACCCACTCTACACCCAATTCCCACCCACCTCCTTCCCCCAGTTCCCACTCACTTCCCGCCCACATCCCTTATTTCCAGCATGGGAAAATTAAATCACAAATAAATTTTCATTTTGACCGTACAAACTGAGTTTCAAGACAATCGGATGAAAAATAGTTATTTTGCATGTACAATTTTGGGGCGGATCTTCCGACATTGAAAATCGCATTTTTTAATTATTTCGTACTCTGTCCTTACAAACCGAGTTTTAAGCCAATCGGATGAAAAATAGTCTATTTGCATGCAGAATTTTCCGGGAATTTTCCAACCGTCAGGTCAAATTTTCCAACTTCAGAAAATCATATTTCAAAATATTTCGAATTTTGTCCTTGCAAACCGAGTTTCAAGCCAATCGGGTGAAAAATTGTTTTTTCATGCAGAATTTTCCGACCGTTGGGTCAAATTCTCCAACATCGGAAAATCACAATTCAATTTATTTCGTATTCTATCCTTACAAACCGAGTTTCAAGCCAATCAGATGAAAAATAGTTGTTTTCAAGCAGAATTTTCCGGGAATTTTCCTCGTGGGCGGATTTTCCAAAATCGGGAAAACACGTGTCGAATTATTTCGCGTACTATGCTTACAAACCAAGTTTCAAGTCAATCGGATGAAATGTAACATTTATCCCATACAAACTTTTCCGACGCTTTTCCGACATTTCCGGGTGGAATTTTCTAAAACCCCGTCTTAGTACGCACTTTTACCACTAACAGAAACTCCTGTCCAAATTTCAGCTTTATATCTCTTACCGTTTAGGCTGTGCGATGATTGCCAATCAGTCAGTGAATCAGTCAGCCAGTCAGTCAGGACACTCTCTTTTATATTTATAGAGATAAATTTGTTAAGTGGCAAGTTTTTCGTTTTGAAAAGTAAAGCTTTTTGGTTAAAATTGCCAAATTACGCACTCGTACAGTTGCTAGATGTACAAAAAGTGAATTTTCCTGAATTCTGTGATCAATTTAGAAATTGTTAGAGATTTCAGAAATTGATTTTCATTATTATTAGATTAAAACCGAAACGAATAACGGTTAGAGTGATGGGTAATGTTTTGGCCGATCGCTTTTTTTCGGGTACGGTTATATTACGGTTGCGGGATATCGGTTACGGTATGGGATGCGGTTATTAGCCTAATTGTGTTCCGGGTTTTGGTTACGGTTACGGTTTAATATTAAATACTATTATTAAATGTACTAAGTTCAAAATTTCATACAAAAGTATTTTCGCCTATTTACAATATTATAAGTTTTAACTAAAAGATAAGAAACCATTTCATTCACAAAAGTATAATGTTAAGTTTAATTACAAGTTAAATTTGCGTTGGTTAACGTACTTTATTTCTTAAATATTTTTATATTTGAACCGGAAAATAGATAGTCAGATATCGCAGTGTCTTAAATATTCCAAACTGTACATTCACTTAAATTGTAGGAGGAATTCAAAATTAATGAGCGTTAAGTAAAAAAAATATTATTTTTCTCAATTTTTATTGTTAATTTTCATAGCATACTTTGAAGTGCATTTATCATGATATTTATTTTGTTTATAAACAGGGTATATGTATGTACTTTCATGAAACAAATGTTTATGAAATGACTTCTTAGTCGAGATTGTAATTAGATAGCATAATAGCATTTACAGTTTGATAGCCAAGCAAACCCTGCGAGAATTCATTATACATTTTACTTCTGGAAACAAAAGCTAAACACTCACTAGCACAACTTTTGATAATTCAAGAAAGATCTGGAAATTTTGTTGAATTTTCCATCCATAAAAATCGCTCTGCATTCTTGTTGAAACTGTAACAATTTCGCTAGTCTTATCCCACATCGTAGGTTACAAAGAAAAAAAATCTGAGCTAGCTGCTGCCAAATTTGAGCAGAAGCCGTGAATTTTTGCATCGATATATTACATATGGGCATTTCCTCTATGTCGAAGGTGAAAAGTGTATTATAATTTTGCCCAGAAGTTTGGAACGCATAAAAGAAATGATCTCATAGTTTATGTATTCTTGATCAGCATGACGACCTGAGTCGATTGAGCTTTGTTAGTCTGTCTGTCTGTCCGTCTGTTTCTAAGCGAACTAGTCCCTCGGTTTTTAAGCTATCGAGCTGAAATTTTGCATAGAGTCCTCTTTTGACTGTACGCTGCTAATATGTGGGAAACGCCCAGATCACTTGACTACTTCTTGTAGCTGCAAACGAAACGATCGTTCGAATAGAATTAATATCTTATGAATGAATAGTTCATTGAAATGAATTTTGTTTGACTTTAAAATCTTGAGTTCTTGTTTTTTAAATAAATATCTGTCGATACGTGACGTCGAACTTTACATTTTTTCTAGAACGAATCAAGTGGTAAATTCTTATGTATATATAATATTTATGTAATGTATCTTTATTGAATAACTAAGTCATAAAATTTTCACCTACTATGTCGAACTTGGCCAACTTTGATCAGCTTAAAAACCAAACAAAAATTGCTTATTTCAATTGTGATTTTTATAATACCCTGGCAAAGGGTATTATAATTTTGCCCAGAAGTTTGCAGGGTTGCCAGGGTATTATAATTTTGCCCAGAAGTTTGCAACGCATAGAAATATTAATTTCCGACCCTATTAACCATATATATATATATTCTTGATCAGGGCGACGAGCTGAGTCGATTAAACTTTGTCCGTCCGTCTGTCTGTTTTAACGCAAACTAGTCTCTCAGTTATAAAGCTATCGAGCTGAAACTTTGCACAGAGTCGCTGCCATAGGAACCATCGGTTCGAAAATAGGTTTTATTTAGAAAATTTTTTGATTTGAATGCTAGCGTTCTTAAATTCTGATTCACAACATTTGCAAGGGTATAAAAACTTGGGCACAGACGAAGTTAGCTTGGCCTTCTCGATAAGTAATAAATTGATTACTTTAAACTCTGTTTGTGCTCAATTTTCGGCGCACTTACTGCTTTGATTTGCGACACATTGGGCGTGTTCATCAGAATAATTGAACCCTGAGCCAGGTATCAGAAATAATGATGCATCGAATAGTTTCTGCTTTTGGCGGGAGCAGAATCAGTATCACTTTAATTCTTTGATACATGCTCCTGTATCATGATACCTCGAATTGACTATTATGATGCCGCATCACTCGAGTTCAGAAGAAAGATTATTGCACATTTATACATGATCAGGGAGCAAGTTGTTCTGCTGAACACGGCCGCTGATAGCCAATGATCCTTTTCAATTTCGCACGTGACATTAAAAAGTGGACAAAATCAATTAAAAAATTTTCAGTTGATCGAGATTGCATTGTACCTACTACTCGCAATTGTTTGGGTACACGGATTTTTTACCGTAGAGAAAATTTTTACCGTAAAGGAATCGTTCGACAATGATGTGTCATCAAAAGAAGCTTCCGAACTCATTCCAAAGGTTTAGAGATGGTGTCACCAAGCTCCTTTTTTGTGAAAAAGGAGTCAAAACTTCGACGAAAGTGTATCAATCCGAAAAGTTTGTGAAGCCTCTCAACAAGACATTATTTGCAACCAAGCCGTGAATCTTCCAACAATTCTTCGCTCCAGCTCACAAGGCAAAAAGGACACAAACATGGCTTAAATAAGTAATTTCGAATAAGTTGTTCCTCGACTTGTAGCCATTGAGTAAAAGGAAGAAAACGGTTTTGTAAATGATTCATTCGTTTTCATTTTATTACCAAAAAACCTGGTCCCAAAAAATTGCAAGCATTTGCATTTTATTAGAGTGTTTGTTGCCTGAGTGACAATCTGTGGAACACTCTTTACATGTATAACACAGCCCAACAGTGTTTTTGGTGCAGGTCTATTTTAATCTGATTATGTTAATATTGATTGCACTGAACAAAACTGTATCATTGGTTTAGCTCCATCAGCTCTTGTTTCCAAGATATGGCGGAAAAACGAAAAAATTGAATTGTTGGCACTCTAGGATTTATGGAGGCCACACTAGGCAAAAATATTAGAGTTTATGAGCTATGTGTGATAAAGTACATAACAATGCATTTTATAAAAATCAAAGGCGCTTTTTAAGTTCAGCGGAAAGTGTGTAAATTGGCCTCTAAAGACAGAAATTTTTCGATTTATAGCATTTTTATCAAAATAAATCATCCCGTTCAGGCTAGCGCGGTTCTTGGATTAATATATATTTGCCATCTAAGCATATAGTCCAACATATGATCTAATTTTGTGATTTTTATGACATTTTAATCAGTTTATTTGGCAAAGTTATAGCCTGTTTAAGACGAAAATACATATTTAAATTTATGGGAGGAAAACTAGATTGTCAGTAAAAAAATTTATAGGAACAGTGAAAAGGCTACTTGTTTCAAAATAGAATTTATCATCTACATGTAAACATATAACACCTTAGGGCTAATCAAGTAGCCTCTTTACAGTTCCTATACAGATTTGGAGTGACAATCTAGTTTTCCTCCCATAAATTTAAATATGTATTTTTGTCTTTAGCAGGCTATAACTTTGCCAAATAAACTGATTTGAATGCTATAAAAATCACAAAATTAGATCAAATGTTTGACCATATGCTCAGATGGCGAAAATAATTATCAAATAACCGCGCTTGCTTAAACGGGATGATTTATTTTGATAAAAATGCCATAAATCGAAAGATGTCTGTCTTTAAAGACCAAATTAGACACTTTCCGCTCAACTTATATAGCGCCTTTGATTTTTTAAAAATGCAGTGATATGTACTTTATCACAAATAGCTTATAAACTCACATATTTATGCATAGTGTGGCCTCCATAAATCCTTGAGTGCCAAAAATTCAACTTTTTCGTTTTTCCGCCATATCTTGGAAACAAGAGCTGATGGAGCTAATCCGAAACCAGTTTTGGAATCATTGAGCATAAACTTATCATATTTTTAAATCAATAGGGCTGCACCTCACAAAGTTGGTCATTTTGTTGGCCTGTGTAATCTATCTTACCGAAGATCATATTAAGGGTACTGTTTACCTTCAGGTGTCATTTTTTAATGGGTTACAAAAAATTAAATTACACAAAAACTATGAGTAATATTAACAAACGGTTTCTTATATTCGATAGGTAATCGGTTAAATTAAATTTTCACAAGCTTGGAAAGTCCCAAACTAGTCCAGACTCTTACAGAACGATAAGCCTGCTTCCCTCATTGTCTAAATTTTTTAAAGGTGCATGTTGCACAGAATCTTGCAGGACGATAGGATTAAAAAAGCAATCCCACCCTTGCAGTTCGGTTTTCGAAAGAGCCATGGAACGCCGGTGCAGCCCAATGGAGTTGTAATCTTTATACTAGAAGGATTTGAATCAAAGGAGTATACAGTAGCTGTGTTCCTTGATGTGAATCAGGCATTCGACAGAGTCTGACATGATGGCCTGTTATACAAAATAAAATCACTGCTCTCAGCTCAAATGTACCTGTGCCTGTTAAGAGCTTTCTGACTGGAAGGACCTTCACGGTAGTGCAAGAGGGAGAAACCTCAGAGACAAAGCTAATCAGCGCTGGTGTCCCACAAGGAAGTGTCCTAGGCCCAACGCTCTACACCCTCTTCACTCACGATATGCCATCTAATCGAAATCCCCAATTCGTCGACAGAAACGATTTTAAGATCGCTACCTTTGCAGACGACACTGCACTGTTGGCAAGGGATCCCCGCAAATATACCGCCTTTGACATGATGCAAGAGTATTTAAGAAGAATCGGAAATTGGTGCTCAAATTGGAATATAGGACTAAATCACTCAAAGTGTGATAGTGATACCTACACTCTGAGGAAAGACGGTTGTCCAGGAGTTTTTCTCCAATGAGAGCTGTTGGACCACTTTGCAGGTTACAGATACCTAGGATTATACCTTGATCGAAGGCTCACCTTCAAAAGAAGACTCTGTGCAAAGTTTCAGCTCGATAGCTCCAAAACTGAGGGACTAGTTCGCGTAGAAACAGACTGACGGACGGACAAAGCTTAATCGACTCAGCTCGTTATGCTGATCAGGAATAAATATACTTTATGTGGTCGGAGATGATTATAATACACTTTTCAAGTGTATAACGAGAGCGTAAGTTAAAGTCGGCTCTTACGACTTCGATATACCCGTTACTCATGAAAAAAACATGTTTAACAGTGGTCCTGCGTTCCTTAGTGTGACCATCCGTAAAGTATGCAATATACAATATACGAAATGTCAATCTTTAAAACTGCAGGAGATATAACGCACTTGTGCAACTTTGCAGTCGATATATGATGAGCATCATGGGTAATTAATATATGTTCAAGTGATTTTTTGTGCAATCTGAATGTTTCTTGGCACAGATATACTTTAAACATTACATTTACATTTTCAATGTGTACAGGTTATTAAATAACGGGGACGACGCAACTAGAATTCAGTGCTTTGCAGGACTTACCAGATTCGTCGGCAAGCCGTTAAATAAAATCAATTATGTTAATTATTCACAGCGCCCACAATTTTTATTTCCGCGGACAGCTCCTTTGAAAGTGAGAATACAAAAATAAGATATTTCGTTTCCAATTTCCTACTCAATTAAAATAGTTGTAGTGCACCCCCACATTTGGCACACCTACATTGGTTGGCACGTAGGTCGACCCCGGAGCACACTTCAAGCAGTTGCGTTTCAACGCTGGTCTTTGTTTGGACTTTGAACCATGGCAGTGCAAAGCGAAGCGCAGTTCCTCTGCCATTTCCGAGCACAGCGACTGGTTCTCGGTGTGCAAGTTCTTTTTCGAGTTCCAACAGAACTCAAATATGGCCACAACCACGGCGAGCGCCAAACCGCAGAGAAGGACAACGAACACGCCACCTGGAGGAAAGAACGCACTAATGTTAAGCCGAAAACCGATCGGGGACGGTCAATGTCAATCGTACCAATGTTCTCAACGCCCAGGGCATTGGCTTTTGATTCCTTGCTCTTGTCGTCCCTGTTGCACACGTCCCCTGTGTTCTTCCACCACTTGTCATACAGTATCTGGATAATGCCCTTCTCCTGCAGCTCCAATATGGCAAGAGAAATCTTGTCCCTCCAAGGGGAGCCTTTTGGCGTGGCAATGCCGTACCCCTTGGAGTCCAGCAAGCCACCGATTTGCGTCAGATTGCAATCACGCTGCACGGCATAGTCCAGCATGGTGGATTCCATCAGGAACGCATAGTTGCCTTCCATAACACGCTTGATGCCGTCCTCGTAGGTCTTCACAAACACGGCTGACTTTCGGTTTTCCATGTAACGCCACATTTTTTGGTATATCCCAATTTTTGAGTCCTATTGAAGGGGAAATCAATGTAAATACGCTAATCCACTTCGGTTACTCACCCTAAAAAAGGTCATGGTGGAACCGCCCTCCAAAGTGCCGTACGATATTTCCGTTTGCTCGGCCAAATCAGAGGCGCTTTCAATCGGCGATATCATTCGCTCAACCGTAAGGAATGCAGCCAGATTTGCAGTATACGATGATATGATGATTAGACAAAAGAAGAACCAGCAGCCGCCGACAATTCTGGTAGACGTGGCCTGCGCGAATGGCGGAGTCAATTAATATTAGGAAAATACGATACTCGCTGGGAACTGAATTATTGTGCTCTCCAATTTGCCCCCTTCGCACTACTTTTCGGAGACGATTTGGTCAATTGAAAATAAAAGTAAAGTTAAATAAAACACATACTGAACCGAAACAGAGTACGACACTGGTCTCGTCAACTGTATACTAGGGTGTCCCAAAAAAATTTTTTTTTATATTTTCACGGGTGCACCGGCATTTTCTGAAAGCTTATGGAGTAAAGTATTTTTGAGATTTTTTTTCAGATTTTTTCTAAAGACGTTTAGAGGTCGCACAAATCGAGTTTCCCCCAAAAATGGGGTTTTCCGTATTGATTTCGATTCTTAGTTATTACATGGTAAATAACCACTATTATCTTAGTTTAAAAATCAACATTTTAAAGAAAAATGTCAAAATTTTACGTTTATGAGCATAAACCGTGAATTTTGGCTTTGCATTTGCTTGTTTAGGTACCATATATTACATTTTTTCGTAAATTTTTCATAAATTTTGTTAAAAACGCATTAAAACTTTTAAAATTTCTATGAAAGTTGAAAAAACTAATGATGCAGTTTAAAAGTTGGTTAAATTTTTAAAAAACTGAAACCAAGAAATTCAAATTTGCTCTTACCGTTCCAGAGTTATACTCTTTTAAAGCTATGTACCCATTTGATGAAATTAATAATATTAAAATATGTTTGCCAGTTTTGTACCGGATTTGCTTTAAACATTGAATTATGATTTCGAACTGTGTTTTCATATTCACCACGAATGCTTTGCTTCGCGTTTAATAGCAAATTTTGTATTAGCAATTCCGTTTGAACAACATTTACCATTTGGGATTTACAAGCTACCGAAAAATTATACCATAAATCGTATGAGTAAAATTCGTCGTTGCCACCAAGAAGAAGTAAAATTTTAATCAAAAATGGCTTTGATGGACAAATCGTGGTACGCCAAGATGCCATGAACTAAAGTATTTTAATGATATGATCTGTTTTTCTGCTCCTTATAAAGCACTTTATTAATAAAATTTATATCTTAATTTTGGTGAAGCTTGTTTTACCCTAAATGGTCTAGTTGTTTTAAGGCAATTGCTAGTACAAAATTGTCTATATTTTCCGAACCAAGTCTTTGTTGGCAAAACTGAAAACGCAGATCTGTATATTATTAGATCTGGCTTATGGATATGAATTGATTTGTGGGTGAGTCTAAGAATGGTACTTAAACTCACGGTTTTTTGGCTGTTGAGTAAAATTTCTTTTGGTTATGCAATAGCCCATTATATTATATTATCACAAAAAAACGATTTTAATGAAAATCTACCTTAAGTTATAAGTTTAAAGTTATTTTCGTTTTATATTCAAAAATTCAGGTTTACCTTCTTCGGGAGGTACCATTATCTATTGCACGATTGAAGTGAATTTTTTATATTGCGTTCCCAATGACACTGTCCACATTTGCTGAGTTTTAGAGAATTTTATCTTAAACCATTTAAATCTAAGTTAAATTGTTGTCGTTGTGTGTTGTAAGTACAAAAGTACCCGTAAAACGCGAACCGAAGCTTCATTTGAAAAACTGGGTATGAGGTTATGAGTACAGAGGTCCCTTTTGTCATAATTAAAGGGTCTTATGCCGGGGTTTATTTAGTGTTTGTACTGTGTTGCATGATTTGTCCGCAAAAGAAAAAAATAGCAGGAATATTGGACTAACCAACTAAGCAGGGAAAAAAATCAGTAAACGCGAAAAACATCACAATTCAAAGTTTAAAGCAAATCTGATGCAAAACTGGCAAAAATCTTTTAATATTATTAATTTTATGAAATGGGTACAATGCTTTAAGAGAGTATAACTCTGGAACGGTAAGAGCAAATATGTGTATCTTAGTACCAGTTTTTTTTTAAAATTTAACCATCTTTTAAACTGCATCATTAGTTTTTTCAACTTTCATAGAAATTTTAAAAGTTTTAATGCGTTTTTAACAAAATTTATGAAAAATTTACGAAAAAATGTAATATATGGTACCTAAACAAGCAAATGCAAAGCCAAAATTCACGGTTTATGCTCATAAGCGTAAAGTTTTGACAGTTTTCTTAAAAATGTTGATTTTAAAACTAAGAAAATAGTGGTTATTTACCATGTGATAAGTTAGAATCGAAATAAATGCGGAAAACCCCATTTTTGGGGGAAACTCGATTTGTGCGACCTCTAAACGTCTTTCGAAAAATCTGAAAAAAATCTCAAAAATACTTTACTCCATAAGCTTTCAGAAAATGCCGGTGCGCAAGAAAAATTTTTTTTGGGACACCCTACTGTATACCCCAGAAAACCGAAACAAGCAACAATCAAGAGCGTAGGTACATTGGTATACCCGTCAATATGAGAGGAAAGTATTGGTAAGGGCTTAGTATAGGCTATGGACCCCCCAAAAATTCAAAAAGAAAATGTAATCGATGGGCGAAGAATTTTTGTGCCGAATAATTGGCGGAAATCCGTTTTTTCTTGGTAATTGCAATTTGAATTTTGGGCTTGAGTATCATTCATCCGATCTTCATTATTCCTTCGGCAAATCCATAAATAATATTGACTGGTAAATATTTTTAGATCACCTTTCTACAAAACTGTGGGAAACCTATCTTCACCTATCTAATAAACTTGATTTGCCTGCAAGTAGAAGAAGTTTATGTCAGATATGTTTGTTCATACGGACAGACGGACATGGCTATATCGACTCGGCTGTTGATGCTTATCAAGAATATATATTCTTTATAGGGTCGGAAACGATTCCTTCTCCCTGTTACATACTTTTGCACAAAAAATGATGAATAATAATCATTTTACTCACACGACGATTACACTAGTTTACAGCCAAAAAGACCCATTTCTACTGAAACTCTATTTTAGTGTAGTTTGGAATGCTGATCTCAAAAATCGATTTCAAAAATTTTTCCATGGCTCCGTTTTTGAAATATGAATTTTTTCATTTTTCTGGTAGGTTCTCTTACATTCAAAGCCATATCTCACTTCGTAATTGTTAGATAGAGTCATGCAAGATACGAATCGAAAGCTTTATAAGCTGTCAATAATCGCGTAGAACATTGTTTTCAAATCGGCTTAGTAGTTTGAATTCAACGATCAAGAATATTTCAAAAAATGGATTTTTTGCTTGAAAATTCAAGATTTAAACGCATAGGAAAAATATAAGAAAATCAAAAAAAAATATTTTTATTATTTCTACTTAAGAATCCCACTTTAACGAACACAACAAGGTATTGGTGAGGAAAATCATGTCTCTCGTACCGTAGATATATCAAATTGAGCAGAGAAACTAACAGTCAAATTTGAGTATTTAGTGAGTTCACCAAAAAATTTTTTTCTGTTTTTCTTCATCTTTTGGTCAATTTATGAAGTGAGCGAAAAGTCAGAACAAAAATAATGATCAAGAACGGAACAAAAGTCGAAGCAAACGAAAATTTATTTTTAAATAATCACGAAAATACCACATTTTTTTGCACTAAATTGCTCACAGCTCCTGTGTTTGTTCATAGATCTTGATAATCGATATCTGGTTTTCTTCGTAGAAGTGCGACTCTTAAGTAGAAAAAATAAAAATAATTTATTTGGATTTATTTATATTTTTCCTATGCGTTTAAATCTTGAATTTTTAAGCAAAAAATCAATTTTTTGAAATATTCTTGGTCGTTGAATTCAAACTACTCAACCGATTTGAAAACAATGTTCTACGCGATTATTGACAGCTTATAAAGCTTTCGATTCGTATCTTGTATGACTCTATTTAACAATTACAAAGTGAGATATGGCTTTGAATGTAAGAGAACCTACCAGAAAAATTAAAAAATTCATATCTCAAAAACGGAGCCATGGAAAAATTTTTAAAATCAATTTTTGAGATCACCGTTCCAAGCTATACTAAAAAAATATTTCAGTGGAAATGGGTCATTTATTTTTTTTATTTTTGTAAACTAGTGTTATTATACACTTGAAAAGTGTATTATAATTTTGCCCAGAAGTTTGCAACGCATGGAAGGAATCATCTCCGATATACAAACACAGTGTTCAGGGAGCTTTACAATTTTTTCTACAACTACGATTTTTTCAAAACTTGGACGCGGACGAAGTCGCGGCGGGTTCAGCTAGTAAAGTATATATATTCTTGATCAGGACGACGAGCTGAGTCGATTAAGCTTTGTCCGTCCGTCTGTCCATCCGTCCGTCTGTCCGTCTGTCCGTTTCTGCACGCTGCTAATATGTCGGAACCGACCGGATCGGATGACTACTTCTTGTAGTTGCGATACAAATGTTTGGTCGGAAAATGGGATTTAGTGAGAAAAACTGTTTTGTTGTTGAGAGCGGTAAGCTCTCAAACACGGTCAGGGGTAATATTGAATGTTTTTAAGCTGATCTGCGAAGTTTGGTCGAAGTCGCTAACCGTTGAGACAAGCTATTTCAAGTGTATCAGAACTTCGGCACAGACGAAGTTAGCTTTGCCTTTCTCGTTTTTACTCGTAATGGTACGATTCCGGAAACAATCAGGTCTCTAGTTTCCACACAATTTTGGGGAGTTTTGAGGATATCGTATAGCTGACATATAACAATCTGGCTAAAAAATTGTCGAAGTTGTGGAGCCATCTATTGCTGAGTTTGAGAAATCACTCGGCTGACATTATGCAAAGCGAAATTCAAACGTGAAGTTATAATCATTAAAAATCTTCAATTATATAAATTGTACAGGCCGAGCCGAAGCTAGTTTCCCACTATTTTTCCCACTATTTCTTATGGTAAAAACTCTCAACTCTAAAACAAAAAACTAACCTTGAGCGCCCCCATAAATTGAGCCAACCAAAAAATATATGTTTACCAATTTTCTTAAATATTGTCAAGCGTCCCTTTCATAGTAGAAAGCGAATAAGAAGAGGGCAAATATCAAACTTATAGAAAATTTGTATAAAATGTATATTGAATCGAAAACATAATTTAAAAAAAACGAGAAGGCCAAGCTAACTTCGTCTTTGCCGAAGTTCTTATACCCTTGCAAATGTTTTAATACATCAGAGTTTAAGAACGCCAGCATTAAAAAAAAACAATTTTTCTAAATTAATCCCACTTTTCGACCGATAGTTCCTATGACTGCTATAAAATATAGTCATCCGATTTTGACAAAAACTTCCTAATCTGTATAAAAGCGTATAATATTAATAATCGCTGAAGTGAGACACGTTAACATTAAAAACAAAAAAGTTTTTCTCATTAAAACCCACTTTTCGACCGATAGTTCCTATGGCAGCTATAAGATATAGTCATCCGATCCAGTTGGTTCCGACATATTGGCAGTGTGCAGTAAAAAGAAGACTCTGTGCAAAGTTTCAGCTCGATTGCTTTAAAACTGAGAGACTAGTTTGCGTAGAAACAGACAGACAGACGGACAGACAGACGGACAGATAGACGGACAGACAGAAGGACAGACAGACGGACGGACAAAGCTCAATCGACTCAGCTCGTCACCGTGATCAAGAATATATATAGTTTATAGGGTCGGAAATGAATATTTCTATGCGTTGCAAACTTCTGGGCAAAATTATAATACCCTTTGCAAGGGTATAAAAATCACATATTTTGAGTGTGCAAACCTGTAAAATGTATTTAAAAAGAAACCGCGGATTTCCGCAAATTAATTTCTGCACCTAAATTCTTTTGTGACATCTTTTTTAAAATTGATGGGGAA
Organism: Lordiphosa stackelbergi; assembly: GCA_018904235.1. Lineage (NCBI taxonomy): Eukaryota > Metazoa > Arthropoda > Insecta > Diptera > Drosophilidae > Lordiphosa > Lordiphosa stackelbergi. The sequence goes on from JAEIFU010000007.1 coordinate 209,031, forward strand.
AGAATTTGGAGTATTTATATGTTATGAAATCGGTGAAAATCTGATTCGTAGCACGATATGCCCACCGAAGTTGGATGCTAATTACTTTTATCTCCCGGGTGGAAAGACAATTCCATCTGTCCAGTAGTTCGATTCCTAAGTCGATTGTCCTTTACCTACGAGACGCGGTCTGAGTTGAGTAGTTTATGTGTATGAGAACCCTTAAGCAAATGAGTAAATCGTACCCTGGGATACAAATCGGACCCCTGCTGCATAAGAGCGCCAATTGCAAACCAAAAACTATTCTTCAAAGTGAAATCGTTTTGTATGCTGACTAGCTCCACTGTATCTGAATTATCAGATGCGAGTTCGTCCGGCACCTCATCGGCCCCCACATCAAAGTCTTTGACGTCCTTGGCTTCCTCGATTTCGAGGTGGTTCGTCTGCGACGGCTCGTTCAGGCTATTGGCGTGGGCGCCGTTCTCCATTTCCGCTAGTTCCAATTGCTCGTCTATGTAATTAGCCTCACGAATTTTGTTTATGATGTGGTCACAGGCCATCGAGCAGGGCGGCTTGGAATGGACCCATTCAACGGGCGACAATCGCGCCACTATCCAAATGGAGATGGACACCAGAATATAACCGAATGCGATATAGAACCAAATTTCAATGGCCAGCGGATTCATGAACGAGAAAAACTTGGTTTGAGCTCGATCTGATATCTGGAAAACAGGATTAAATGATTTACAGCGCGTTGAACGGAGCAGCGGAAGGGGTATCCATGGGAGAATAAGCACAATGGTGTTCAGGTGCGTTGAATTGATACTACCTTCGGATTCAGTCCGGAGCCTTGCCGCAAGAAGGTGCCAGTTATGAACCAGAAACTATTTGATATGGAAAACTGGTTTTCCACAATATCCGTCTCCTTGTAGCAGGGATGAGGGTTCTTCCACTCATAAGGCGAGAATCTGGCCATCACGAAAAGCGCGAAGGACACTAATATATAAGCAGCTAGCACATAAAGCCATATCTCGATGGCCAACGGGTTCATGAAGGAAAACAGCCGTGTGGGTTGACTGGTCGGCACCTGGGGGGAATGCGATTAATTCTACGCAGGGAATGAAAGGAAACGCAGGGGAACGGAACGGAAATCAAGTTACCTTGAAGAGTATGCCAATGCCCAGATTCATGAATGGCTTGGTAAAGTCTATGACGCTCTCGCGCGCATAGTTGATGGTCATTGAGGCTACAGCCAGGTCCGCGCGCTGCCAGTTGGGAAGCAAAATTACTCAGCAACATAAGACACTCGAGAAACCACTCACCCGCTCCATTAGCTCCTGGACAATGCCATTCCAGGAATTGGTTTCCGGTATGTACACCCCGTACATGTTGTCCGGCACCAATTCTATCTTGTACTGAAAGCCCACCTGTTGAGCGATCGCTTTGAGCAGATCAATACAGAATCCCTCGAACCGCGCATTTCCAGTGAGGTTTGCGTCCTCCTTTACCATAACATAAGGACGCTCCTGAAACATGATCTTGGACGTAAGTAGGGCAAAAGGTTAGGTAGAAGTGCGCACACCTCTCTGGTCATAACCACCAAGGTAATGTTCGCGATATTCGAGTCGTAAAATGCGGTTGGATCCGAAATATTCACTCCCACGTCGGGATCCCAATAGCCAACCTTCTGGATTTGCTCCTGCTTCAGTTTCAAAATGTCTATCTTGAACTTACTGCGACGCCCTTCGATAAAGTTGACACCGCCAGTCAATCCGTCAATGGCGGCCTGCGGAAGAGGTGGGGGAGGGGGGGAAATAAAGTCAAGTCGAAGTAAATAACAAAGGGCAAAGCTCAAGGGCGTAGCCAGCTTTCCGAAAAGGTGGGGGCATCTGTGCCTGAACTTTTCTTAAATTATTCTTAAATTATTTTTTCCAACATTAAATAATTAGATCAAGATGCAGTTGATATGAAATGCGAAACAATCTTCAAAATAATGGAGGAAAACTTAAGATATAAATGAAAAAGTGATTTTTTCGGTGCAAAATCTATTTAATGGTCTTTTTTGCTCATAACTTGAGAACCGCTCATCCGACCTTTATCATTTAGGCAAATCGATACTTTATGCTAATTACTAACTATCTCTAAAAGGTACAAACCATTTACCTACAAATGACACAGACTGATGGACATGGCTATATCGACTAGGCTGTTGATGCTGATCAAGAATCTCTATAAATATAATAGAGAGTGTCCTGACTGACTGACTGATTCGCAATCATCGCACAGCCTAAACGGTAAGAGATAGAAAGGTGAATTTTGGACTGTTAGTGGTGAAAGTGAGTACTTAGACGGGGCTTTGGAAAATTCCAGCCGGAAAAGTCGGAAAAGCGTCGGAAAAGTTTGCATGGGAAAAATGTTATTTTTCATCCGATTGACTTGAAACTTGGTTTGTAAGCATGTTCAATGTTTGTTGAAATAATTCGACACGTGTTTTCCCGATTTTGGTAAATCTGCCCACGAGGAAAATGGCCGGAAAATTGAGCATGCAAAAAATGATTTTTCATCCGATTGGCTTAAAATTCGGTTTGTAAGGATGGGATACGAAATAAATTGAAATGTGATTTTTTTCATCCGATTGGCTTCAAACTCGGTTTGTAAGGGCTGAATACGAGATAGTTTGAAATGTGATTTTCCGATGTTGGAAAATTTGACCCAACGGTCGGAAAATTCCCGGAAAATTCTGCATGAAAAAAAAACTAGTTTTCATCCGATTTGCTTGAAACTCGGTTTGTAAGGACAGACTACGAAATAATTAAAAATGTGATTTTTCAATGTTGGAAAATCCCCCGCCAGGCGTGAAAATGCCCGGAAAATTCTACATGCGAAATATCTATTTTTCATCCGATTGAATTGAAAATCGGTTTGTGGGGTCAAAATGAGAATTCATTTGTGTTTTCATTTTCCGATGTTGGAAATAACGCCGGGTGCCCACTGGGAAGTGAATCCGATGTGGGTGGGATGTGGGTGGTTAGTTGGTTTGGAAGTGGGTGGAAAATGGGTGGTAAGTGGTTGTGAACTGGGTGGAATGTGGCGGGAAGTGGGAGGGATGTGGGTGGGAAGTGGGAGGTGGGCGGGAAGTGGGCGGAAAGTGGGAGGGATGTGGGTGGGATGTGGTCGGGAAGTGGGCGGGAAGTGGGCGGGAAGCGGGTGGGTGGCAATTGGGTATAGAGTGCTGGAGGGAAAACCCATCACCAGAGTTCGATTTCTGGGTTCTACGGGGTATTATTATATCTAATAATCTATATCTAATAATCTAATCTAATATCTAATATCTAAAAATATTTGGTTCTATACTGTTGAAGGCGCAGCGAAGCGGGACGGGTTATATGCTAGTATATATATATTATAGGGTTGGAAATGATTCCTTCTCCCTGTTACATACTTTTGCACAAACTTAATATACTCTGTGTACCTTTGGTACAGAGTATAAAAATATGGATATTAAAAAAAGGGTTTTTTTCCAAGTTCAAATAGTTCCAAATAACTTTCATCTGATACAAAAAAAATTCAGAAATTACTATTAATTACTTCTAATTGGTATCTCCTATAATTTACCACTATAATTTAACCAGTTTTTAGACTTCATACCGCTGTAAAACTTATAGACCAAAATCTATAGATTATGTCAGACAAAGGTAATTTCGGAAGTTTTTCAGTATTACTTAAACTTTTATGAAATAATAACAATATTTTTCATATTAAATTTCATTAATTTGTATCTATGAACAAAATAAATTCAAGTTTGGTTTTTCCGTAACGTTATTCAATAAAGCTTGCATTAAAACAAATTTTGTTAAAAAAGGTTTCTTAATGTGGCCACAAAACCAACAAATGTAAACAAACCTCGCACAACTCAAGAAATTCTTCTCGGCGGCTAGTCGGAATTAATGCAAACCATATTTTAACGATAGTTCGTAATATTTTAACCTATATTCCAAAAATCTTCATTCGTAAATCTGCTCACTGCTGATGGCTTTGTAAAAATAAATCTAGCTCATTCTAATTAAAATGATTGCTGTGACACTCTGATATATAATTTCTTGTACGCTTCACATTCCCATTACAATGTATATAAATTTGGTTTCATTTTGTAACTAATATTTAGGTATAATATATCCATATCCATTCAGAGTGGGGACTCACAGGGCCAATTATGCCCTTAATGATCCTATATTAAGAGCTCTTCTTATATATAATCGTCTTCCAGTTAGCATGCGGTTCGACTTCGACAGTAACAATGTTACTGTTAAGAAATTACTTAGGGACTTTTTCTTATAGTTTAGTCATTACTGTTAATTTTAAGTTTTATTGTAGTAGCCAGTTAAGTTTATGCGTTGGCGAAATACGCTAAATAAATAAATAAATAAATAATAATTGTTTTTCTGTAATACTGAAATGTAATTTTCTTTTAAATGTCAGTGAAATGACGAAGGCATTACAATTTCAATGTACTTACTGAATTTATATAATTGTATAGGGAGAGACCATCGCCCCAGGTTTGGTCGGAGCTGCAGGAGAGATTTTTGAACGTTAACGCGGGACCACTGTCCGCGTGAAGAGAGTTTAGCCCGTACGCAAAGGCGTACACCGAATCGAACATCAGAGCTGACTCCGTCTGAAAGTATTCAAAATAACATTTGGTCCAAACACGAGGCTCTGCGTAAAACCTGTATATATGGCATTCCGTTAATCATATCCAGCCCGCTGTGCTGCAGCTTTTGCATTTGGTCTATTACTTCCAGGTAGCGCTTACTTCCGACATCGACTAATCGGAAAGCTGTTATGTTTACGCTGTTGTACCTGAAGTCTTCCAGATCATATGTCTCCAGATCCTGTGCAAGAAATTTCCGTATAAAATAAATGTAAATAAAAACAAACGTAGTTGACAGCATTCGGACTTACAAATGTGGTGAACATATAGTGATATCGGTGGTCATTCATTTGGAGTTGTAATATCTGGAAGTAGAGCATTTTATTGAAGATTGACAATCCTAGGCTGTCAATTTAGTCGTGCATCTTTCAAACACCTGTGCAATTCGACTTAAGAATGTGGTCAAGGTTGTTATTCTTCAAAGACGGATGTTGAGCTCTTCACTTAGAAACACAAGGCTTAATGGAAGGAGGTATGTATTTGGAACGCTCCGATTCTAGAAGGGTTCGACTTCGACTCCGAACTGGCTTGCAGCCGTTTTTCACACAAAACTAAGCTTACTTTAAATTTTCATCTATCAAACTCATTATATTAGCATGTTTTAGATAATTGAACCTCTCAATCTTTACAATCCGACTATTTACCCGTCTTCAAGATAATCTAACTAGTATTATCTGCTTCATTAATGGGAAACTTGAAATAACTCAGGAATGGACCATCTGATTTTATATAACTTTGATAATTCGGATAGCGATGAGAAGAGTCTAATACTCTATATTCAATATTTTTACAGATCAGGGATTTTAATTTTTTTTTTTTTTTTTTGGGGAATTTATTCTTTGACCACCACTGGTTTATCTATTTTATTCTATACGATTTCTTCATAAAGTTTATTATAAAAGCCCATTTATTTCTGCGATCAACGATCTATCGTTGAATTCGGTTACCTGATGATGAGGTTGTTTGCGGATATCTATCTCAGTTCGACAATCTGGTATACTTTTTAAGTGTGTTAACAGAAAATCGATTGATTTTACATGAATGCTCCTAAAAGTATACTTTGCTTAAGTTTGGTGAAGAATTTAAATACAGTTTTTCATGTAATCACATAATTGTTTACATATTTGTTTGACAATTTTGGACTTAAATAATTTTTAATGAACAATGTTGTCAAGTCAACAATTAATGCATCTTCACCACAGTAGAACCATATTTGTATTCTGTACCAAACGTACACAGACTATATTAAGTTTGTGCAAATGTATGTAACAGAAAGCATCTCCTACCCTTTAAGGAATATATATTCTTGATCAATAGACGAGTCGATATAGATATATCCGTCTGTTTGCCTGTCCGTATGAACGAACAGATCTCAGAGATTGTAAGTTTTGGCATGTATGGGACATAAACTTCTAATACTTGAAGGCAGATCAAGATTATTTTAAATTATTGCCACGACCCCTACCTCCCCCTCAATTTGGAAAAATCGTCATATCTAACCTAGTTTTGTAGATAGATGGTTTGTACCTTCTTGACACACATATATAGTAACTAGCATTGTATATCCATTCATTGGAAACGATCGGCAGCGCTGCTTTCTGCTTCCTCTGCGGCAGCAAAATACATCCTGAGCATACACTTCCGCAGACTTTCTAACGTGTTTACTATTTATCGTATATTTCAAGCATATGAATTCAAATTCCGTTTATCATAGCCAAATCGTTTTAAGGCTCGAGATGCTCTTAAGAAAATTGGAAAATTACAGGTTTTTATACCCCCTGTATATTAAAATTGTCCGGATGTTTGTAACGCATATAAGATAGCATCTCCGACCACATAAAGTATATATATTCTTGATCAACATGACGAGCTGAGTTGATACGGTCCGTCTGTTTCTATGCTATCTCCTCCGTCCGTTTTAAACCTATTTTAATCAAACATTGCACGAAATCTTTTGGTATAAATACGCTGCACATTTGTCGGAACCTGCCGGATCGGATGACTATAGTATATAGCTGCCATAGGAACGATCGGTCGAAAAACTAGTTTTAGTGAGAAAAACTTTTTTGTTTTCAATGCTATCGCTCCCAACCCTCGTTTTTATGAGTTTTCTATGATTTTACATAGTTTTCCTGCGATTTATCAAAATCGAACAACTATATAGTATAGCTGCCATACAAAAGATAGGTCTGAAAAAAGGACTTAGTGAGAAGAACATTTTTGTTTTCAATGCTATCGCTCCCAAACTTTGTAGAGATCAATATTATATACTACCACACAATTCTGTCAAGTATGATTCAAATCGGATGACTATAGCATACAGCTGTCATAGGAACGATCGGGCGAAAAAGAAGTTCTAGTGAGAAAAACTTTTTATATTTTCCAGATAGTAATATTATATTATCTGTTTCAACATAATTTTGAAGCTTATAGCTTCCATATAAAAAACTGGCTGGCATATATCATGCTCCAAGGGTATATAAAGTTTAGTCGACCCAAAGTTAGCTTTCCTCTATTTTTCTCGATGAAACCGTTCACCTAGCTCGTCGCCAAATCGACCTGGGTTACTTGGAAAAAATCCAAATGGGACAGTACAAATCTTAGGCAAAAATCGTGAAACATATTTGTGAAACTTTTAGTGAATATTATATAATATGTGAATATTACATGAAAACTGTATTTAAATTTCCCACCAAACTTTAACAAAGAATACTTTTAGGGGCATTAATATTAAATCGATTTTCTGTTAACACACTTAAAAAGTGTACTATATTGTCGAAGTGTGCTTAGATAGCCGCGAATAACTTCGTCATCAGGTAACCAAATTCATCGAGACAACATTTATTCAACGGAGAATTAAGTGGGTTTTTATAATATCCTTTAAGGAAAAATCGCATAAAATTAAAATAGTTAAACCAGTGGTGGCCGAAGTGTGAGGAATAGCTATACTTGCCAATACCCACGTTATCTAAATTTTTTGAAGTTTTAAGCACTGTGAAATCGGTTAGATTTTCTATATTTTTCATATATATTGAGAAGAAAAAAGACTTCCGGCGGATATGCTCGTAGCCCCCCTAGGAGGGTCAGCGCACCACCGGACTTCGCTTGTTGGCTGAGAAGAGACTTAAGCTTAGCCCGCCTGCCTGAGAAAATGCACTTTGAAATGGGACTCCGCAGCGTGATTGAAGCTTAAGTGCGTTCCAAAACTCAAACAAATTTTCTTGCCCAGCAATTGATTCAGTGATCTAAGAGTTTGCAGCAAAAGGGGCTACGTACGGATCGAAAAAATGTTTTGATATTGGCTGGATTGGTGTCGACAATTATTTTGTAAATTTCCTTCTGCCGGATTGCGCGCAAAACCTGACGGTACGTATCCGGACTTGCTTGCCGTATATACATTTCTGTCCTCATCTCCGTCGAAGAGTGCATCAAGTTAAAAAGTCCTGCGGGAAGTAGCGTGCGTGAGTAGGGGCGATTGAAATGTTTCGTGGGCGAATTACCATAATCCTCCTCGTAAATAATCGCCACTTTGGTCCAGTTCAAATACATCATCAGGTCGCGGTATGCCACGGTGAGAATGTTGTGCGACGGATATAGATTAATGGAAAACTCCTTGACGCTCATTTCCAAGTCAATGCGCACCTCAATGTGTGGAATGTCATAGGCCTCGCAAATGGATTGCACATGCCCAGCCAGGAGCGAGTCCGTGGGGCCGAAGATAGCCTGCACCCCAGCCTCCAACTGGCGACAGACCTTCTTTGTTGTGCGAAACGAGTCGTCACGCGGCACATACTCTATGTCGTAGACCAGTTGCGTGTTTGGCAACAGAGACTTCTCCTTGTTGATGCGGTAGATGGCGTATTTGAACGCAGATTCGAGGCTGCTCTCGCGTTCGTCTTCTGTGAAAATAGCACCTATTCGGGCAGACACAATTTAGCACAACATTAGCATTAGTGGGCCAAATGGGAGGGGGTGCGACTTACCTATGCGAATTACCGGGGGTAGAGCGTTTACAATCAGAGTCATTGATAGCAGCAAGTGAATCACGCATACCTTGGATGTCCTTCTGCTTAAACAGGAATCGCACTGAACCCACTCTGTTGACATTGTAGATTTTCCACTTTTCTAGAGTTCGAGGCAATCAGCATCGGCTCATGAATCCACTGGGAAGGCGACTGCAGTGTGTTACCAGGCCACAAGCGAGTGGCATCGATTTGCTCACCCACCCTTACCCTTCGTATCGATTTGCGTTCGCTTCAATATTATTGCACTCGTGTCGCTAGCGCACATTACAAATAGAACACCCCGACTTTACTGTCCCGTGGGTCTTTTCCGATAATTAAGACCACGCATATATGTGTATATTTATGGTGTTGTATTGGCCGGAAGACTGTTCAAATTGTGTCGGAGTACAGGTCTCGTCTTGAAAATTGTTAAAGCTTCGCTGAAGCTTTTAGCTCAAGCTTTCGCATTTTGGTCTCACAATTTCGTTTTGCAGCCCACTTGGGTAGGGTTGGGCAACAGCGAATCCTCAAGCTCCGATGTAGCTTTCAACGGTCCTGTTCCTAGCACATCACAAAGCCGATACACTAACAAAAAAATATTCCACGAAAGTTTGAGATTATTTAAACCAAATTTCGAAAATTTGATTTTTTTAAGCTTTGTTTTTAGAGGAAAAAGGCTTTTAATTATTTGAGTTTCTTATAAACAGAGTAAACGTAAACCCTAAAAATCCAGTAACAGTAACAGTAAGAAGGTTCTGAAAATAAACTTCAGGCATGTTCTCAATTACACTACTTTTTAAAAGTAAATCGAGGGTAACACTGCTTCGGTTTCGTTTTCGTGGTCTCAACTCTAAAACAAGTTGGTCTCTTTTTACTTTTTGCAAACCACCGGCCCAAGCGGGATCGGCTTTAGATACATATGAGAGAAACCACAAATCCAAGCGAAACGATCGAAAATGGAACAGAATGACCGATTTCGTTTGCACTGTCAAAATCTGGAATTCTTTATTTGTATTTATTTAATAGAGTTGACAAATTTAGCTGTCAACATAATAATTAAGAGAGGAAAAGAAGAAACAGATCGCATCCACCGAAATTAGGAGAATTTTGTTATGCTCCGACTCACATCAAGTGGGCAGAGGCAAAGATTTACAATTGCTGGGAAGATAAGTGTGACAAAATATTAAATACATTTACCGACATCGAACCCTCAGAAGCTTATAAATGGTACAAATCGTTATATAAGATGCATATGATTCGAAACGGGTCATGAGATTCGAAATTAGATCTACTTATATATAAGAAAATTGGACGGAACTTTCTTGTAGGTCTAGGTGGGATCGACAAATCAATTTGGCTCAGTAGAAAACCAGAGTCAATATGGCTAATATGGCAATAATATTGAATATCAGTTCTACTTCCTTTTTTATGAAGTGGTATAATAAAGGATTCCTTCCTGATATCAGGAAAAAAGCTGTGGTGAAGAGATAATTGGAAAATTTCAGAAAGAGGTTCGCATAAAGCATTTGCACAATTCTTAAGAACACAGCTAGGAACCTCGTCTGGACCAAAAGAAAAGGAGGTTTTTACGAGTTTAAGATATTCCAACACGGTGCTTTCATCAACTACTGGCATGAAAATGCCAGCTGACAATGCCTGCTGAGCGGAATGGAGTAAGGATAATGAGTTGAAGTATTATAAACATAAGAAGAGTATGTTCTTTGGAAAAAATCAGCGAATAAGTTGGATATATCAGCATCGTTGTATGCAGTGGTACTATTGTACCGAAGAGAGGAGGAAAAGGAGAGGTTTTACGCTTAGAGTTCACAAATGAAAAGAATTGCTTAGGGTTTTCTTTAAATTCGTTTTTACACCTATACAGGTAATTGATGGCATTCGGAATTGTGATTGAGAAAGTCCGACTGAGCGGCTAAGTATCGGGAATGATCGACTAGTTGCCCAGTCCTTTTATATTTTTTATGTAGTCTGTTTTTCACATTCTTGAGATTAGACAATCTGCGAGTGAACCAGAGTGGCTTGCGATGTACAACGGATAATGAGGAACAAGGTACGTGCAAGTCGAAAGCGAAATTAAGCGATCGGTAAAACAAGTTAAATTTGACAGAAGTACTTTATAAATCAATTTAAGACTAAAATGCTAATTTAATTTCATTTACAATTTCTATATTGATCTCAGAATTTGGGAAAAATTTTTTATGTACATTTAGCCACTTTAAGAGCAAGTAATTTGACAATTACCTTTTATTCCACCGACCAACAAGCATTACTTTACAAAACGAAAATCATATTCGTTTTTGGAGTGGCGAGAACACGAATCAATTCCAATTTGGAAAAATTGGAAGTGTAATTAAGAACATGCCAGATCATTTTTAGAAAAAACTGCGCAGAATATAAATATATAAAGGCGAGACGCATATTTTTATGATTTTTTTTGCGGCGACATCAATAATATAATTTTATTAAACTTTATTACATATTATTCTACAATTTTTGAAGTATGTCAGAAAAAATTTTCAAAGAAAAATATTGATAAATAAGCCGGTGACGGAGAATCTCCAGAGGTGCCTTGAAAAAAAGTGGTTTTGCTGTGTACATCAGAACTCAAAATCTACTGAACCGATCCAAAACGTTTGATACGAGGTAATCAGAAAGAGTTTTTTTGTTTCTTCTTCTATTTTTTACAGCACTTCGATGTGAATCGATTTTAGCTAAAAAATCAAGGTTAATTTGTTATTAAAAATAGAAAAAGATGAGAACAAAAAAAAACTCTTCCTGATTACCTCGAGAAATACATCACCTTTAAAATGCGTATCAACTTTTTTGGATCGGTTCAGTAGATTTTGAGTTCTGATCTGATGATTGAGTTCTGACGAACTTCAAAAAAGACGTTTTCGGGAAAATCGATTTAAAGTTTTTCATACGGTAGCAATTAGGTAGCACGGCCGGTCGTTTGAAGCGCTGTAACTCCGCTAGTTTTACTCGCATTGACTTCAAATTTGCACACAATATTCTCGACATTCATTCAGAAAAAAAAATAAAAAGAAAAATTTAAAAAAAATAATTTTAAAACCATAGATTTTGAGATTTGCGATTTTGAGGAGAACACAATTGAGCTCGACTCCAATCCTTAGCTCCAAAATTAAAGCTCAAACAATAACCATTGAACTTGGAAATGATAATGGTAATTAAATTTTATAAGTAAGTCGTTAAATTTTTTTATTTATTTGACATTTGACAGTTTTTTAAAAATTCGTTGAAAAAGAAACAATGCACACTGGTCCAAATGTCAAAAATTTTGGCAGATATTAGAAAAATGTAGTTACAGACCTGAAACTTGATAGACTTTATGGTCATAGTATACGTGAAGCTTGAGAAAAAATTTAGACCGATCGGACCACGCCCTCTTTGCCGCCCCATATATGCCAATGTCTTTGAATACAATAAATTCTAAAATTAACAGGCTTTATTCTCTTTACAAACTTCAAAAGTTTATTATTATTTTGCCTAAAAGTTTCCAACCCATACAAGAAATCATCTCCGACAACATAAAGTATTTATATTCTTGATCAGCATGACGAGCTGAGTTGATTAAGCTTTGTCCGTCCGTCTGTCTGTTTCTACACGAACTGGTCCCTCAGATTTGAAGCTATCGAGCTGAAATTTTGCACAGAACCTTCTTTCGACTGCACGCTGCTAATATGTCGGAACCGACCGGATCGAATGACTACTTCTTATAGCTGTCATGGAAATGATTGGTCGGAAAATGGGTTTTGGCGAGAAAAAGTCTTTTGTTCTCAATATTGGCGCTTTTAAACTCGGTAATGATTAATATTCTGTGTTTTTTGATGATTGATAACCTCGCCTTGTCGGGCATCACCTAAACTGCATCAAATGCAAGCTAATGCTTTTTTTTCGCACCAAGCCATATCTTTTCGAGTTCAATATCGATGGGATTCCACTTGAACATATATCTGTGGCTGATGATCTTGGTATACGGTTTGAGCAAAATTTAAGCTTTAATAGCGACATTTCGAATATTTGCAATTGATGGTCCCAATGTCACAAAATATCTGTACGTCTTTTTGGTAAGGCCTATCTTAGAATATGGATTATTATGGGATTGAATAATAATTGGGCATAATTGACACTAAAATAACAAAATAAACTTATCTGTGCCGCTCCGTCGACCTATTTTTTATCACCCGTGCTCATTCTAGTATTCTCCTCATAACCTTAAAAATTCTATAATGCTGAACTTAAAAACCTCCGGTAATTTTAAAATTTAACCCTTGTTTCCTATCCTGTTTAATCTGTTTGCTAATATTTTTCATTCGTTTCGATATCCTTACAATTTGCAATTTCGCCTAAGTTTAGTCTCACCAGTTTAACAGCTTATCGTGGATCTCTAAACAACAACAAGTAAATAAATATAAATATAGTTACGGTAATTGCGTTTTCTAAAATTTTATTGCATTTCTACTTTCCAACTGGCTAGAGCTAGTAACTAAATTGTAAAAATGGCAACACTGTCTAGACACTTTCCCTGCAGGGTTGATGCGAAAGGTTGTACTCTCATTTGGCAATTTTAGGCTGACCGCCATACATTGTAAAGTTGTATCAGGATTGGAGGACTTTAGCTTACGCTCTCGTTAAAAGAAATTAGACATTCAGCCCGTACAAAACCGTACCGTAAGACCGAACTTCAAGATGACAACTGCTCGACTTTTGTTTCACAAATCTCGAAATGGGGACCAAATTTTGCCTGGCCAGTGTAATTCATGGGTCAATCATTTGAATATGTGTGTACGCTCCGACATGTGTGTTTGCGTGCGGTGTCCGTTTTGGTATTTGGTTCAAGTTCAAAATAATGATTATTTGTCGACATCGACAGCGACAGTCTAGAATGACCGTTCTGCGAGTGAAAATGGGTGAGAATGTTAAAGTGGTGGTGCGTTGTCGCCCAATGAATCAAAAAGAAATTGATAGTAAATGCGAAGTAAGTTCCTGCAAAGTGGTTAAGAGTACAATTCCCGTATCTGAATAGTGCACAAGTAGACCTTACTCCCCTGGAGACTTTAGCGCTTCAGCTAAAGCGCATCAGAAATACATATTTGTATACACAAGTATCGATTTCTGCACAACGACCCGAGTTTTCATTGAAATCAACTGACCAAGTATCCGTTCTGATTAAAAGGCAATTGCATTTTCAAAGCATCTCCATCTTAGTGAGCATTAGCTCCCCAAAATGAGGACGATCAGTCAATTTCGAGATAGCACAGCTAAAGATGCTTGATACTTCCGAAAGGAACAAGGGGATTAGCCCTCGTAAAATCATATAATAACAAGTAATAGCGCTGTAGTCAAGAGCCCCGACTCCAAAATACCCAGTGCCCTTGTGCAGAAGGCGCAGCGAGGCTGCCGCACAGTGGCACGTGTTCCAAAAACTAATTGCGAAATCATTTTTCGAAGGGGTTAAATTTTGACAAAACTTTTGATTCACTTTACGTTTGTATGTAATGAAATATTAAAATTGTCCAGATGTTTGTAACGCATAGAAGGAAGCATCTCTGACCACATGAAGTACATATATATATTTTTGATCAGCATGATGAGCTGAGTTGATATAGCCATGTCCGTCTGTCCGTTTGTCAGTTTCTATGCTATCTCCTCCGTCCGTTTCAAATTTAGCGATTATTAATTTTATAAGCTTTTACACAGATTTGCCAATTTTGGTAAAAACCGGATGACTATACAGCTGCTATGTATAGGACCGATCGGTCGGAAAATGAGTCTTAGTGAGAACAACTTTTTATACACTTGAAAAGTGTATTATAATTTTGCCAAGAAGTGTGCAACGCATAGAAGGAATCATCTCCGACCACATAAAGTATATATATTCTTGATATGCATGACGAGCTGAGTCGATTAAGTTTTGTCCGTCCGTCTGTCCGTCTGTCTGTTTCTACGCGAACTAGTCCCTCAGTTTTGGAGCTATCGAGCTGAAACTTTGCACAGAGTCTTCTTTTTACTGCACGCTGCTAATATGTCGGAACCGACCGGATCGGATGACTACTTCTTGTAGCTGCCATACAAATGTTCGTTCGGAAAATGGATTTTAGTAAGAAAAACTGTTTTGTTCTCAATATTACTGCTCTCAAACACGGTCATGGGTAATATGTAATGTTTTTAAGCTGATCTGCGAAGTTTGGTCGAAGTCGCTAACCGTTGAGACAAGCTATTTCAAGTGTATAAAAACTTCGTTACAGACGAAGTTAGCTTTGCCTTTCTCGTTTGTTTTCAATTTGATCGTTCTTAAACTAGGCGATTGATAATTTGATATGTTTTCAAAGAGATTCACGACATTTGGTCGAAGTCAGATGACTTCCTGTCGGAAAATGCGTTTTAGCTAGAAAATTTTTTGATTTTAATGCTAGCGCTGATATTTCACTCTGATATCACACAGTTGAGACCTTTTGTGAGTATCCAGAGAATCTTTAACTAATTACTGCGCGCCTACTCATGCTGATTACGAGTTGGTATGTCAATGCCATATCTTAGTATCCGTTTACAAGATATTCGCGAAAAACTAAATTTCCGACTTCCTGCCATTCTAGAAATTTTGTAGGCCACACTAAGCATTGATTGCTGATTTTATGAAGCTTGTAGGATAGTACACATAACAATGCAACTGAGAAAAATCAAACACACCATATAAGAATTGTCAATAGTGCCGAAATTGGTCTTCAAAGTCAAATTTTACTTGATTTATAGCAATTTTATCAACCTAAACTATTTGCTACAACCCAATCTATTTGTTGAACATTTAGTGGCTCCATATCATCATATAGTTCAACATATGCACTAATTTTGGTAATTTTTTGGCAATTTTGTCAGGACCGCAGGCAAAGTTACAGCCTGTTATATGCAAAAATCAAGATTTAAATTTATGGGAGGAGAACTAGATTGCCACCCCAAATGTTTATAGGAGTTTTAAAAAGGCAACTTGATATAGCATTTATTGAAATGTAAAATATTTTGCGATTAATTTTTGAAGAATAACTGTACACGTCGATAGTGTTCTTCATCACAACTGCTTAACGGTTTTCGCCGCTGCTATTAATGCCCGCCAGTCGTTGCTGTATCGTGCTAGCTGGCACCAAAGCAGGATTGGCTACGTCTTTCCGCACCTGGTCTTCCCATCTCAGTTTTGGTCTCCCAAAGTCTTTTGCCTTCCGCTTCTACACATGTTTTACTGGAGCTTGTTCATGCTTACTGGTAGCATGTCCTTTCCAGCGCAAGCGATGCTGTGTTATGCGCCGATGTTTGTTTTATAGCTGCCTCATCCGCTGCCGCAAATTTCCATACTTCTGACCTATATTGTAGGTCTGGAATGATAATCGACTTTTATAATGCAATTTTTGATTTCGAGAGACGGCTCTGCTCTCTAACTACCTACTGAGCCCGTAGAAACATCAGTTTGCAGAAGTAATTCTTCTGATAGTAACGTAAGAATATCTCTCGTGGACATTCACTAAAAGGATATCAGAAGCTTCCCTGTTGATGGTGTCAACGTTATAGGTCCATATCCTCAAATCGTGGTCCCTTAATCGTTTGCGGGCGTGAAGTTCTTTTGACGGTGGTGGGTACCAAGCCTGCCGCACCAATCCAATTCTTCTTCTTCTTCTATATTGTCATATATAGTCATCTCTAAAAACCCCGCAATTATCCCTAAAATTTTTTTGGACATTTTCATTGGTTTTTTGAGAATCACAGTGAAGGTTTTCCTACTGATAGCTGTTATCCAAGTAGCCTTTTTATAATTCGGCCATAGTTCTACTATCCGTAAACATTAACGTAGCATTCCATGAATGTTGTTATTTTACATTTCAATAAATATTTTGTCAAGCCAATGCTTTATCAAGTTGCCTTTTTAAAACTCCTATAAACATTTGGGGTGGCAATCTAGTTCTCCTCCCATAAATTTAAATCTTGATTTTCGCATATAACAGGCTGTAACTTTGCCTGCGGTCCTGACAAAATTGCCAAAAAATTTCCAAAATTGGTGCATATGTTGAACTATATGATGATATGGCGCCACTAAATGTCCGACAAATAGAATGGGTTGTAGCAAATGGCTATAAATCAAGTAAAATTTGACATTTAAGGCCAATTTCGACACTATTGGCAATACTTATATGGCACTCAGGATACTTTTCGCTGTAGAACAGTGTGTTTCAAAACATTTGCAAGGGTATAAATACTTCGGCACAGACGAAGTTAGCTTGGCCTTCTCGTTCTCCTTCGGATAAGTCTCGCAAATGGCCGTTAAAGAGAATATACTATCCACAATCCCGATTGGTATTCGCTTTACAGGCTGTTTTCTAAAAGCCAATATGTAAGACGATTAAGTGGAATTGAGTTGAACACTTTGACCCGCTATAATTTGCAGATATGGTAGGGACTCCTTTTTATACCCTGTACCCATTAAAAATGGGTAAAAGGGGATCATGAAGTTGTGCAAATGTATGTAACAGGGAGAAGGAAACATTTCCGACCCTATAAAGTATATATATTCTTGATCAACATCAACAGCCAAGTCGATTTAGGCATGTCCGTCTGTCCGTCCGTCCGTCCGTCTGTCCGTCCGTCCGTCTGTCGCGACGCGTCGATCTCAGAGATGGTAAAAGATAGAGGTTTGACATGTATGGGTCAAATGCTTCTTTTAACTGCACGCAGATCAAGTTTGTTTCAAATTTTGGCCACGCCGCCTCCCGCCCCCGCAATTTGGAAAAAGTTTATCTCACGTTTTAAAGATAGAGGACTCGTACCTTCTAGAGATAGTTAGTAATTAGCAAAATGAATCGATTTGCCGAAGAAATGATAAAGATCGAATGAACGGTTCTCAAGTTATGAGCAAAAAAGCAAAACCAAGCCCCACCCGCTACCACCGCTCCCACCCTAAAAAAATGTTGCATACTTTTCGGATGGTCACTGTTAAACATGTTTTTTCATGAGTAACGGGTTTATCGAAGTCGGTTAGAGCCGACTTTAACTTACGCTCTCGTTGTCAATTGTACAGGGTATATTGAAGTCTTGCTACTCGACTGCAACGGTCTTACTTGTTTTAATATGGGATATTTGATGTTTTTCCTGAAGCTTGGTGGTTTTGGAAGTTTTGGTAGCAGTTCGGTATTAACATTTCTTTCATTTTGCATATTGCCGAGTCCGAGAATATTTGAGCTTGAACCAACATATCAGTAGTATAAGAGTGCCAGACACCACTGACTAATCAAAAGTCTATTGTTGAGTTTCCCTGTCCACTAATAAAAGTACAGTTTCCTGATGCGTCGCCTTGCGTTCTACCTGATCAAGAATATATATACTTTATAGGGTCGAGGAAATGATTCCTTCTCCTACCGATCGAAACAGAAACTGGGGCTGCTTGTGACACGTACTCTTAGCACAGTTCGTACCTGCACCACTAACCTCAAGTTTATTTCAACCATCCCATTTTCATTGAACGCTTTTACTACAGAGTATTGTTGAAATCGGGGAGTATGCCGTCTCCGTGCTGAATCCCTTGGCCCGTAACGCCCCCAAAAAAGTGTTCACTTTCGATAGCGTCTATGACATGATCTCGAGCACCGAGACAGTCTACAACGACATGTGCTATTCGCTGGTTGAGAGCACCTTGGAGGGCTACAATGGCACAATATTCGCCTATGGGCAGACCGGTTGTGGAAAAACACACACCATGCAGGGTGAACTGGGAAACTCCAACGATGGCATAATACCCAAATGCTTCGATCACATCTTCGAAAGCATAGCCATGGCCAGCAGCGTTAGGTATTTGGCTTTAGTTAGCTACTTGGAGATCTACAACGAAAACATTCGCGATCTGTTGAGTGCGGACGATGCGGCGAGCATGGCCAGTCACCCACTCAAGGAAGTGCCCGGCCTGGGGGTGACTGTGCCGACGCTGACCACCCAAGCCGTGGTCAATGCAAAGCAATGCTACAATTGGCTAAGTGTGGGCAACAGGAATCGCGCCACTGCCGCCACGCTGATGAACGAGAAGAGCTCGCGCTCACACACAATATTCACCATCAGCCTGGAGCAATTCCAAGGCCCCTTTACATCATCGGCGCCCATTCCACGCGAAGGTATCATGGGCGGAATTCGGCGGGGAAAGCTGAACTTGGTCGATCTGGCGGGCTCCGAGAGGCAGCGCAAGACCGGAGCTTTCGGCGATCGGCTTAAAGAGGCAGCGAAGATCAATTTGTCCCTTTCCGCTTTGGGTAATGTTATCTCTTCGCTGGTTGATGGCAAGACCAAGCACGTGCCGTACAGGGACTCTAAGCTCACGCGGCTTCTGCAGGTAGGTTGCTCGCGCTCCTTCTTCCAATATCCATGCAGCGCACTTTACGTTTTCTTCCCACAGGACTCTCTGGGCGGCAACACGAAAACCATCATGATATCCTGCATCTCGCCAGCAGATTCCAACTACGACGAGACATTGTCGACATTGCGCTACGCCAGCAGAGCTAAGAACATCTCGAACAAGCCCCAAATCAACGAAGACCCAAAAGATGCCCAGCTAAGGCAATATCAATGCGAGATACTGAAATTGAAGCGAATGCTCGAGGATACCCAGCAGCTGACAGAAATCCCCAGGAACTTAGAAGGCGACAGTGCGGACAGGCAGAACCCAGAAGAAGCAGAAGCAGAAGCTGAACGATCCGGCGGGGAGGAACTTCAACTACAGGCACGAACTCGCATCGATCTCATCAAGCAAGCTCTGATTGGAGGCGAACGTGCCCACGATCTACAACTAAGGGAACGGCATAGGGTTCGCAAAATGGAAGCGCAACGGCATCTCAGCGCCCTAGCGCACGCCTTGAGTCGCGTTGAAAGCGAAGATCGCGACCTTCTGCAAGGCCACTATGCTAGTATTTCGCAGGAGATAACCACCAAGAACGAGCACATCAAGATGTGCAGGCAGAAGATCAAGATGCTCGAGCGAGAAGTGTCCGACTTGAACTCCGAGTTCCAGTTGGATCGTGAAGACTATTTGGACGAAATCCGGCATCTCGGTAGAAACATCAAATTTTATCAGCAGCTGTTAGCTAGAGTTCAGCCCGTCTTACGGAAAAATGGAAAAAATTGGTATGCAACAGAATGGCCCTCTACCCTTTAGTAAGGTGTCTAACATGATGATCCACTTAGGAATCCGGATATCATATTACAAAGCTCCACTTGGAACGATGACCTGAAAACCTGGAGAATTCCCGATAGTGACAGCTTCAAACTGCCACCGGCCAACCTGAGCAGCGCATTTCCGACCACCTCTGTCCGGGAGGGAAAGGAGGATACGCTTGGCCGCAAGAGATGGGAAACGGCCGAGTCAGATGAAGGGCGACAGGTAGCCATTGTTAGCTAGGCTTGTATTCATTCTAATTGTATTCTACTTAGGGGTCCGACACGGAGGTTCAAGCTGAAACGTATAAGGTGGATATATTGCAGAATTACTTCCGTCGTAATCGTCAAAAAAGCAAGGACTATACTCAGCGAACTCAGCGTACTAGAAGCTCCCAAGTGTTGAAAGGTACGAAAATTAGGTTGCAAGCGTCGAAATCTTCTGACTGTGTCAGAGGTAAAAGCTTATAGCTTACGGTATTAAAGTTCAGTTGCGGATCAAAAAATAAGATTCGGTAAAAGCCTTTTACTAAAAGGTTCTGTTTTGGTTCTTAATTACTTCGGTATTCAGTTTTGTGTTGGCTTTTAGACTTTTAGTTCTGTAAAACCGGTATAATTTAAAGACCGGTCATTCTTTTGGTGTCCATCCGATTTCTTACGGGAGACAATAAACCTTAACCTAGATATTCTACGCTTACTTGGGTAGCTGGATTAGCATTTAAGTACGTTTTTCTATATATTGTAATCGTTTTTTAATAGAAAAACCTTAATTGATGCCATAGAAATGTTTTCAGAGCACTAAACTGTCTGAACTGTTTGAATTGTCCCATTTCATTTCAAACAAATTCAATTATGAATTGTCTTCGTCTCCACTTTTAGATAAAGTATGGAATCTGAGCTGATTTTCTCAATAAGTTGCAATTGAACAGAAATGGTTACATTTTTTTAATATATATCTGCCAAAGTAGTAACACATGTAGTTTTAGTTAAGCATTTTAGTATTCGTATTTTTTTTTGGAGATGGGATAAATGGTGGGGTTGATTTCCTTTAGTAAATGTGATAAATGTTGGTTTATATATATCATATACATGTTATAGTACCTATATAATTTAAAGTATCTTTGGAAAAAACCTAAATTTAAAATATAAAATATATAATTTTGCCCAGAAGTTTGCAACGCATAGAAGGAATCATCTCCGACCACATAAAGTATATATATTCTTGACCAGCTTGACGAGCTGAGTTGATTAAGCTTTGTCCGTCCGTCCGTCTGTTTCTAAGCGAACTAGTCCCTCAGTTTTGAAGCACAAAATAAAGTGATTCTAACAATAACCTCATTATCCTGAATTGAGCGTTTTTGGATCCAGCCGATACCGAATCTTTTTCTTCCACTATATGCAAATATCGAATCCGTTTTTAGCCGGTCTTAAGTATTTAGTTTTTTATATTTGCAGACTTTATGCCACGTAACACGAGTAGTATAAATGAAATGCGAATTGCTCTTCCCGAGAGAGATTTGGCTGCTGATTATAAATTGTCCAGGTTTAACAATCCGTTGGGAATGGCCTGGAGCAGTGTCGTAATGGAAAAAATGCTCAAGAAGAATTCCTATGTACGTGGACTCGACGAAGAGCAGCATTCAGTAAATGGTAAGTACTTTAGTACCTTTGCCTGTTCGGACTCATTTCCTTACCTTGTTGTTAGATCAATTATAATGATGGGGCTCTAAGAAACGGGGAAATAGCAATTCAATGTGGAGGTAAGTCTATTACATTTCATAATGCGGAACTAACCTACATATTTGCAGTGGAATTTTCCACAGGCGATCAACTAGGATTTTAAGTCTACGTACAAAATTAACTTTAGTGAGCTTTAAATGAACTTAAGTGGGGTGCTTAACAGAATAATAAGACACATACAAGCTTTTTATTGTTTTTATTCCAACTAATGACTTGGTTATTCGAATGTAAGCTTAATAAATATTTCGACTCATCTTTTTTCGACTGTTTTAATGGCAAAATGTCTTGAGCGAATTCTTTTATCGTTTCTTGGAACTCAAGAAGACTTCTTAAATTGACACTCCAGAACTCCAATGGATTAGCTGTAAATTTTCAATAGAAAATATCTAATTTAATGCATTTTGACATGGGGTACTATTTATGTATGTGTCGGGAACTGATGTCAATAGTTAAAATCTGGTAATACCAAAATAAAGTTTGACATTTTTTAGCATAATCGCTCTCACAACGTTTTGATGTATTAGCGCCATGGTACAATAACTACAAGGTAGCACAACCGGAAGTGTCTTTTCGCATGCGCGAGAATTTATCAAACCACACGGTTCTCAGTTCTTAACTACAGTTTTGGACAGCTTTCGATTGTAGTTTCGTACTTCATCAGGAAATCGACAACTTTGAGTCATCGAACCAACCTTGTAGTTATTGTATAATGTACTCGCGCTATTTGTGTTGTTTATAGTGAGTTGAAAAAATAATTTTTTTTATACCACTTTTGAGCGATTGTCAAATTATGCTGAATCCAACGCGAACAAACCATTTTTACGGCAATCTTACATTTTCTGGTGGAACTAATGTTTAGGGATGCCTCAATATTACGGTATGTCACATGACGGTCTTGCATAATCAGTGCAAGTGTTTTCTGGCCCAACAACCGATTTTTGACGACCTTCACGGAATTCGTCGCTTAGCGAACTACGACCACGTTTGCATTCACTATACCAGCGATGTACAACGATTTTTGATGGAGCTTTATCGCCATACAAAGAACTGAGTTCATCGAAAGTTGTGAAAAATATTCCAACGAAAACCTTCTCTTGAAACTTCCATTTAAAAAGCCAAATGAATTGTTTTTGGTATTACCAGATTTTAACTAATGACCAGTTCCCGACATATAAGTACTAAAATCGTCGATTTTCTCGTGAAATTAAAAACCCAATCTAAATTTCCAAGCAAATTACAAGGCCAATGAGTTTTTGAATGTGTTTTACCATTAGTCTTGTTGGTCAAGGTCAAGTTGGTATAGGCAGGGAGGAGCTTTGCTGGTAGACCATCTCTAATATGAAGTACCACGCATAATCTCATCTCATAATATCAGAATTCGAAATTACCGAGCACAGCAAGTACGTACACAGGCAAGCTGCGATATTTTCTCCATATGAAATACATAGGCTGGGTGGCCACCCAAAAACCTATTGGGTGGGATCTATAGTACGTCGATCAAACTGATTCATTTCGAATGATGACTTCCACCACCCTACAAATCAATTTGCATGCACATGCTTGTGGTTTTGGTTTTCTTTCTTCACTTAATTTTCAGCAATTCACAAAAATCTTAGACTAATACTTATTTATGCAAGTGTAATTCATTGTGTGTGTTTACTAGAGCTAAGTTGTCCATGCATCAGTCTGCATACACTACGAAAGGGGCGTGGCCAGAGTCAGAGGCAGCGGAAACCGTATCATGAAGCTCCACTTTAATAAAACTGCCGGAGGCCTCCTCGCTGTGTGGACTGTGTGATTCAGGTTCGTTGCTAGAGCAAGTGCCAGGACGCGCGCTGCCCGCATTCCGCCTGCAAGAAAAGGAGAAGCGTCGTTGGGTATCGAGCTTATGGAGGCGTTTATTACTTACTTGGCCTTTGCATGCGTGAGGATGTGCGACTTAAGATTCGTGGACTGGGCAAATTTCTTGTTGCAAGCATCGAAAGGGCACACAAACGGTCGGTCTCCCGTGTGAATGCGGACATGAGTTCTGTAGGAAGAGAAGACGAATGTTTAGCGATAATCCACTGAAGCCACGCA
Organism: Lordiphosa stackelbergi; assembly: GCA_018904235.1. Taxonomy (NCBI): domain Eukaryota; kingdom Metazoa; phylum Arthropoda; class Insecta; order Diptera; family Drosophilidae; genus Lordiphosa; species Lordiphosa stackelbergi. The sequence continues at coordinate 232,761 of JAEIFU010000007.1, forward strand.
CAACTCACCTTAGATTGAAGTCCAGCGAAAAGCGCTTTCCACACCCCTCAAAGGTACACTGAAACGGCTTTTCACCGGTGTGGACCAACTGGTGACGCTTCAACTTGGAGCTCTCCACGAAAGCTTTGCCGCACTCGGCACAGACATGGACGCGCGGTCCGTGCGTGTGTAGGTGCTTTCGCATGGCGGACGAGTCTCGGAACGTTTTATGGCATCCCTTATGAGGGCAGGCTATTCTTTTATCGGTGTCGGAGGGGAGGGGATCACCCTCTCCATACATAAGTGGGTGTGCAGGAGGCCGAGGCGGGGGTGGTATCTGGCGACAGCACCTGCTGAAGGCCATAGGGCAGGTCGCAGTCAGTGTCAGAGGCCAAGAGCGTTGTATCCGACAACTGTAGACTCGCGTGGACCTGTGGCTCACAACTGGGAAGAGGTTTGCAGGTAATGGGCAGCGGCATTTTCTTTTCCACCTGCTGATGATGCGACTGGTGCGGATGCGCCTGGAACACCTGCTGGTACACCGCATGGTCGGTGCCCTGCGTTGGCAGCGGATGGACATCGTCTGCCTGGTCGCTGGCCCCCAAACGCGCTCCATCATCATCGTCATCATTTTCATCGTCGGAGGCGCCGCCAGATGCCCACATCGTGACGCTGAACTCGCCCTCCATGGTCTTGATTTGCACCAGCTTTTGTTCCCAACGCCTCGACTTGCCGGCAGCAGCGGCAGCGACTGCCGAGGGCGATGCAACGGCCTCCTCCATTTCGTGCTCTTCCGCATACTCTAGGGTCTCGGCCTTCCTCCTGCTACATGTAAAAGCACAACAATTGTTACATTGTAACACAAATACGAGGGAAGCCCACTCCCCATCACGAGCCCACTCACCATTTGGTTGGGGACAGGTAAACACTTTCCGTTGTCTTCAGTAGGGATTTGGCGTCGGCGCTATAGTGCGGCTGTTGGATGAAGGGCGAAACCAACCCGTCTGGCATTAGCACTGCAACGGAAGTAAATTGGTGATCGGCACAAAGGACTGCACAAAGCCATTACAAAAACTCACCATCATTCATATTGTGGATGGTCATCTTGCGCATGTCATCGTCGGCTTTGGCAATTGTGATTTCTTCGTCCTCGACTAGGATGCCGTAGCGTTCGTAAGCCATGCCGGCAAAATGCGGATCAGGATCCATGGCCAATGTTATTCTTTTTGTACTTTAAACATACGCACATCAGTGTGAGTGCAGGTACATGTGTGTAAATGCTTGTAACGTTCTCGATGAGTGTCTGTGTGTGTATTTTCTGAGCAACTGATATTGCTCCTTATTTCGAGCTGAGGCTGAAGCAAACAAAATTAAAAGGGGATGTAAACAGCTTGGCTGCAATGCTCAAAAGCAGACGCACATATCCATACAATGATCAATACAAACACATGCATATGTATACGCATGTATGCACTTAAGTCAGAAAAACCGACACACACAAACGTTCGCTTGGGCGCGCTGAGTAATTAAAACCAAATTACCGTCGCTGGTTTAACACAAATTATTAAGGTAATAAATATATTATATTAATAAATAATATATTAAAAAGAAACGCAGAAAACTAGAAAGATAATGTAATGAGAGAGAAGCCAACTAGAGAAGCGCATTTGCGGCGTAGCTGTAACGAGTACCAAAACATAAGTAACGAGTGAATGAGTCGATAAGAACCTATCGATAGAAACAGTTCACGCCTCCAGAAAAACAGTGCTGAACATATTTAAGGCAGGAATTTTTTGAGCGTTTGTGGAGCAGTTATGTACATATCAATTAAATAACGTCCTTCTTGTTCCAAAGTTCTTTTCTTTTGAAGTAGTCAGAAGCACGATAAAACTTACGAAGATTCCAAAATTTTAGAAACATCTATATTTATAAAAGAGTTCAACCTGACTGACTGACTGACTGACTGGTGACCGTCGCACAGCCGAAACAATAAGAGATAGGAAGATGAGATTTTCACAGCAGTTTTGTCTTATGCTGAAAGTGAGTACTAAGAACGGTTTTTGGAAAATTCTGTCGGGAAGTGTGGAAAATTCGCGGAAAACAGTTGTATGAAACTTTTTTGTTTTTCATTCGATCAAGTTCAAACTCATTTTCAAAGATCTTTATGAAAATTCAACAACAACTGCATACCAATCTTCCGGAAAATTCACCCCCCCTGTGTGGAAAGTGGGTGGTCAAGGTTGTATGGGCGAAACTTTAGTTCCCAGCGATTTGCTCCAAACTCGTTTTTAAAGTTACACATAATAAAATATAGGAAACGTTACTTTAAAATTTTGGAAAATCTATCCATTAAGTCGGAAAATTCACGGAAAACTGTTGTATGAAACTTTTTTGTTTATTATCCGATCAGATTCAAACTCATTTTCAAAGATCTATATGAAAATTCAACAACAACTGTGTATCAATTTTCCGGATAATCCCACCCGGAAAAGTCGGAAAAGCGTCGGAAAAGTTTGTATGGTAAAATTTTTTTTCATCCGATTGACTTGAAACTTGGTTTGCAAGCATAGTAAGAAAAATTATTCGACACGTGTTTTCCGGATTTTGGAAAACCCGCACACGAGTAATATGGCCGGAAACTTCTGCATGCAAAGATGTATGTCGGAGGTAGGTGAGTGGGAAGTGGGCGCGAAGTGGGTGGGAATGGGAAGGGATGTGGGTGAGAAGTGGGTAGGATGTTATTGAAAAGTGGATGGGATGTGGGTGGGAATGGGAAGGGATGTGGGTGAGAAGTGGGTGGGAAGTGGGTGTGAAGTGGGTGTGAAGTGGGTGGGAATCGGGAGGGAAGTAGGTGGGAAGTCGGAGGGATCTGGGCGGGAAGTGGGTGGAGTGTAGGTGGGTGGTAAGTGGTCAGTGGGCGCGAAGTGGGTTGGAAGTGGGTGGGAAGAGGGAGGGATATGGGTGGGATGTTGGTGGAAAGTAGGTGGGAGGTGGGTGGAAATTGTGAAAGAAGTGGATGGGTAGTGGGTGGGGTGTACGGAAAAATTAATTTAAAATTTTTTCAAATTTGCTAAATATTTTACTCTCACGATTCACTTCAAACTGAATCTGATATTGGTTCTATACTGTTCAAGGCGCAGCGAAGCGCGACGGGCTTTTTGCTAGTATTTTATAGAAAAATACATTTTAAAATTTTGGGAGTACTGCAAGACTTATATTCACGAGTTCACGCACGAAACACGCACAGAACACGGATGCTCAAGGAGGAAACTCTGTCTTTGCTCACGATCACGTCGTGACAAACCGTGACAAGTTCAAAATTCACGTTACGAGTACACCTCTTCTTCTTACACTGCTGTTCGTTTGACACTTGTTTGTGCGTTTAGCATATGTCAAGGCACGTGTGATCCGCCACATTGCGAAAATAAAGAATTACTGTTTCTGGACAATTTGCTAAACGTCCAAACTTTGCTGTCTTCAATTACCAAAAGACAGTTTAAACCCAAAAAAGAAGTACATTTTAAGCAACAGTTGCTTATTCACTCGAGCTAAATCATGATAAATGACACTTTAGGGTATGCAATATATTTTTAAGAAAAGATAAAATAGAATAAGTTTTATATATTACCTTGCAGCTGGAATAATTTATATAAACGTTTTAAACTATTTTCATTCCTTAATTTTATTTTAATAGTCTATTTGGTGGCCACCAAAGAAGATAATTTTTAATTAAGTACTCGTGACTCTCAGCCAGTACTCGATACTCTCAGGAACCAAAAGTGTCTGTAAAATTTAAAGATCTGAAAATGTTAAGAAATTATGTCATGAATGATGATGAAAAAGGCTATAAGTCGTCAAGTCGAATTGGACCACATTCTTTATTCTTATCATCATAGGCCCTCCAAAACGACTTTCAAAAGTGCCTGGTTTATGCTGGCGGACGAAAATTCAACTCAACTAAGGAGCTTCGAAAAGCTCTTAGCGAGGAATGGGTTAAAATACCAGATTCAGAGTTCGAAATAATGAATGAGGTTTAATCCATTATTAATTGATTTTTATTATCCTTATTCTCATACTTTTTTTAGGACTGGCTTTAATTTAGTTTCGCAGTAAAAACATGGGTTGTCGAAAATATTATCGATATATCGAAATATCGATATTTTGCCCAAAATGAAAAATATCATTATGGAATATTTTTCGGAGGCGATATATCGGATATCGAATATTTTTTGGTGATATTTTTCGGGGATATTTTTGTTTTAGCGTTCGGTCACACTGTTGTGAATAATTGTTTCGTGTGCGCTGAACATTTAAGGTAAAATGTTTAAAGTTGATGCACAGAATCGCAGTGTAGGCTGTGCAATAAAGTTGAAAGACCAGTGGCAACTCAACAAATATAAAGGTGCACTTAAAAGCAATGCATAGAGATGCTTGGCAGAAGTGCAACTTATCAACGGCAAATGTAAGTATATGTATATCATTTTGATTTCTGGGAATTTGCGTTCTTCGTGCGTGGAACTGGCGGCTATTTATGCATTTTTTATATTGCGGCTGCACATTAAATGTACTGGCCAAGCCAAGCTTCTCTCAATCTCTTGGCGTGTGTTTAAATTGTTCGCACAAGAGAAAGAAGACCTACAGTTTAACGCCGGATCCGAACGGCGAAGTTTGAGAATTGCTTTTTCATGGCTATAGCCATGAAAACTATAGTTACTTCACAGCTGGCGCCAATAGCTGCGCTGATTGTATGTGTAAAAGCTATTTTTCTAAAGAAAGAAAAAACCTTTTATTATTATATGTTCAGAGGCGGGATCGAACACACAACCTCCCGCCCAGCAGTCCAGCACACTAACCGCTGGGCCACAGACGGCCAATGTACTGGTATTGAAAATAAATACATATGTGCATGCTTGTATATGGGTGATTCCATGAAAAATCGCCCACTGGGATTTTGAATGGATCGAATTAATTTTTTTCGTATTCCTTGTTGTGAAATAGTAAATACGTATTTTCAGCATTTTGCTGAAATTCACGTAATTCGCGGGAAAAAGCGATTTGAAAATTTACATATTTAAAATATTTAATTAATTTCAATTGCTTGCTATCCAAAGCCATTGGTGATAATAATATTTTAAAAATCTGTAAATTAACATCTGAACCCAAACTTTCAAATTATTCACACTTAAAAATTTTAACAATTTTTTTGGTTTCCAAATCGCGAAAATAAGTAAACAAAAATTAATTGCCGCGAAAGGGACGTTTTTTTTTCTTCATTTTTTTCTCAAAAATTAGGTCTTGTATCCAGGAATTTACTGCATTAAGCTGTAAATGGGCAATCCATTCCTTCCTTCTTCATTTATTTAAATTCACTTTTCAGTAACGATATCAGATTTAGTATGTTTTAATTTTAAGAGGGCAATATTTTGTGGTTGAATATAGTTAAGATTTTGTACCCATTGTAAGTTTAGCAGTTGGAAAACCGCGATTTTAAAAATTCAGCCGTATTATAGTGACTTGTGTGAATTTAAATAAATGAAGAAGGCCATAACTCTGGAACTATTGGATTGCCCATTTACAGCTTAATGCAGTAAATTCCTGGATACAAGACCTAATTTTGAGAAAAAAACGTCCCTTTCGCGGCAATTAATTTTTGTTTACTTATTTTCGCGATTTGGAAACCAAAAAAAATTGTTAAAATTTTTAAGTGTGAATAATTTGAAAGTTTGGGTTCAGATGTTAATTTACAGATTTTTAAAATATTATTATCACCAATGGCTTTGGATAGCAAGCAATTGAAATTAATTAAATATTTTAAATATGTAAGTTTTCAAATCGCTTTTTCCCGCGAATTACGTGAATTTCAGCAAAATGCTGAAAATACGTATATACTATTTTACAACAAGGAATACAAAAAAAATTAATTCGATCCATTCAAAATCCCAGTGGGCGATTTTTCATGGAATCACCCATATACATATGTTTGTAAGGCTATAAAAATAGAGGAAAGCTAACTTCGGCTCGACCGAAGTTTATATACTCTTGGAGCATGATATTTTCCTGCCAGTTTTTTATATGGCAGCTATACGATATATTCATCCGATTTTTATCAAACTCTCTAAAATTGTGTTGAGACCGATAATGTTTATAATTGGAACGTAAAAATACGCTACCATTGAAAACAAAAAAGTTTTTCTCCCTAAAACTATTTTTTCGACCGATCTTTCCTATGGCAGCTATATGCTATAGTCGTCCGATTTGGATCAGACTTGACAGAATTATGTGTTAGCATATCATATTGATCCGTAACGAGTTTGGGAGCGATAGCATTGAAAACAAAAAAGTTTTTCATACTTATCTTCAGACCTATCTTTTGTATGGCAGCTATACTATATAGTTGCCCGATTTGCATAAAACTTGCTGAAATTATGTGAAAGCATAAAGAACTCATAAATATGAGGGTTGGGAGCGATAGCACTGAAAACAAAAAAGTTTTTCTCACTAAAACTACTTTTTCAACCGATCGTTCCTATGGCAGCTATATGCTATAGTCATCCGATCCGGCCGGTTCCGACAAATGTGCAGCGTATTTGTACCAAATGACTTTGTGCAAAGTTTGGTTACGATAGCTTTAAAACTTACGGAGGAGATAGCATAGAAACAGACGGACAGACGGACGGACAGACGGACATGGCTATATCAACTCAGCTCGTCACGCTGATCAAGAATATATATACTTTATGTGGTCGGAGATGCTTCCTTCTGTGCGTTACAAACATCCGGACAATTTTAATATACCCTCTCCAAGGGTATAAAAAGGGCATAAACAGGCTCGGACTTGTTCAATCTCCGGAAGCTCTAATGTAAATCTATAATTTTATTTAAAATCTTGGAATTTTTTTGGACGAAAACTCCACCAAACCAGACATTAGTAGTGGATGCGTTAAAGATTATGGGAGCCTTCAAAGGTAAATATGGAAATGAAATAATTGAATTTTCTTAACAAATAATGTACGTGTATCTGTTTGCAGATAATGGACGTAAATCAAATGAAATATCGGAAGCTGTGTTACGTATGATATGCAAGGACTATCTTCCTGTCCGCTGTGTGGAAAAGGAAGGGTTTATGTACTTTATGAGCAAATGCGTGCCCTTGCATAAAATGTCAAGTCGCTCAAAGGTGTGTATTTTTAATTACAATAGTATACTCTATCCATGGGTAATATGTAAAATCATTAAAATGTATTATCTCGTCTTTATTTACAGGTAACAGTATTGATTGAAGAAAAGTATGATAATTGTAAGGATAAAATGAAACAGGCGTTTCAGCAAATCTATAGTTTTGCATTCACCTGCGATGCCGTTACTATTACCAACTCTAACATTTTGTGAGAAATGGATCAATTGATTCTATTTGTCTTCAAGCCGATGGATGATAACTCAACAATCATCAGGACAGGGGAATAAATTATTGGATCTGTACTTTAATTTACCGTTGTTTGCCCTTGAACGGGACCCTATTAAGTTCAGGATTGCAGAGAATGACGCATTGCCAGTGCTTTCTGACTTGGCATTGTCATATCTTATTACACCGGGAAGCTCCGTGCCAACGGAGTGGTTTCTGAAACCAGAAGCAGAATGACCGATGATCACATAACTCAACGCGTCTTCCTAAAGTCTTTGTCTAGCGATAATTGTTATAATCAGAAGATTTTAAGTTTCGTAGATTTAACTAAATAAGTTCTTTTATGCTTTGAAATTCGAATGCTCTAGTTTAAAAGGTAATGAATTAAAAAAGTAAACACTGCATTCGTTCCATAAATTTAAATTCATGAATAAGATTTCAGAACTTCTTATGTTATACATGAAATAAAAAATAAATATATTTTGTTAATTTAATAAATATACATTAAATCTTTATTTTGGAGCAGTCAGATTGTAGTTCTTATTACGCGTCAAATGACGCCTTAATATACCTGTTCATTGTTAAGATCCGGGCTATTATTGAAAAATATCAAAAATATCGATAATATCGATGTTTTTGACACCAAAATATTAATATGGAAATGATACTTTTCAATATCGCCAAAAATATCGATATAGATATTTCTGAAATATTCGACGACCCTAGTAAAACTGATTTATTTTGTAAAAAATGGAACAACAATTGAACGAACCAACAAATTTTGAAACATATTGTTCTGAACAAAATGTAAGAGTGGCTTTGATTTAATTTCGGGGAGTGTATGTCCTTAATAATATTAAGAAAGTAATAAAAGTTCTTAAGAAATTGATTTAAATGATGGCTTTAAACAAAACCTTCATTTGTATACTTTGGGTCTGGCTTGGGTTCGGGAGGATAAATAATTGAAAGGTTCGGTTCATGGTCCGGTTCGAGGGGCCCCAAAAACCAAATCGAATGAATATATCGATTAGCAAATAACAAACTATGGCGCCATCCATTGCTCAGATTGTAAACATTTTTCAAAGCCATAATTAAATGGTTAAATGAAAATCATTAAAAACCATCATTTATATTAATTATTCGAGCTGCTATGCCCCTCGTATAGTTTATATAAATAATGGATTAACGTTCAGTTTAACTGATTTTCGACTTAAAAAAGGATCTCGTCAAACTTGTCCTTCATGTCCCATTGTAAATAACTTGCATCGGATTCATATTAAAAATGCCGTGTTTAGATCGTACCATGTTTTTGTTTTTAATTAGAGATTGTTAATAATATACAATATATATATATTATACAACAAGATTCACAATAACTTCGTAAGTTACATAAGTTGATATTCTTTATATGGTGTTTAAGTATTCCTCGTCGAAACACCAACCATGCGTAGACAACTTCACGTTGGCTTAATTTGATATACAATGGAGTGTGTGTACATTTGTATGTGTGTGTGTATATAGTGGCTACGACTATTCTAGTAGGTAGGTGTATCATAAAATTGTTTCATTATTGTCACGGAACTCACAATCAGATTTATTGTCACTTTTGCTTGTATTATTGTAGGTATGTAAGACTGTTTACACTTAGGACTAAGTACGATTATGTGTATATGTAGGTGTGCAGGGACTTACTGCTGCGTATGTACAAACATTTTCCAATTCAATAAGGTACATTAACTTAATAACGGTAGTTAAATTCAGGCAAAGTTCAATTGAATTAAATGAACTCACTTATGCATCCGACATTTGGTTACATATTGAATTCGTAAACCATATATAAGTACATAAAGATACAATGTGTAAGTTCGATATGTTGAATTGACATACAAGTGAAGGTCTGCATATTTTCATAATAAATTCTCGTTAGCCCCGTACAAGTCCACCGGTACTGGGCCATGCTGTAGGATTAAAGTTCACAAACCGTCAATCTGGTTCGATTTGCTCCTGTGTGCAATTGCAAATGGTTGGAGTTATCCTTACACGCTGGGGCATTAAGTGCCTCTGGAACGCTTAAATATTACAGGACACTTATGTAGGTCCAGATAGCCAGTTTTCTTGAAACAACACGGATTGTGGGGAATAGGTGCGGGTACTGACTAACTGATCAAGTATCATATTTAAAGAATTTAATGCTGATTCTGATTGTATTGCGTTAACGGCGTATGTGTTTAGAAATAGGCACAAACACATGTGTGAAGCTTAACCCATGTCACTTCTGAGTGTCGGTTTTCCAGTAGGTACGTTTTAAGCTATTTTATTGATATGCACCAAATCAAAATGCCATCCGTGTTCTGTAGGTACTTCAAATATTGAACATTGATATGGGAAGCATCCTCCAATCTCGTTCTCGTTCTAATTGGGGCTTGATTGTTTTGTGTTGGAAGCATTTGATTAATCGAATGCCATCTATCTAGGCATTCGTTCCGCCGTCCATGTCTGCGTGTAGATATGGCATGCTAAATCTTAATATACAAATATACAATACATAGTCAACACCGTTGGGTATGTCAACCCGAGGGATAAAGATTGATTATCCATTCCGATTTGGATAGAGGGGGAAGCGAATGAACAGTTGAAAGATGTGTTAGTCGGGTTTAGTCACTTAATAGCCAGTGAAGTCGTCGAGCTCGAATCGAAACGGTTCCGTCAACTGTTCATTATCTCCCCAGGCCCAGGCATTGCCACCATTCAGCAAAAATCCACCGTTTGGCTTCGCGTCGTATCCAATGATTGGAGATAGACTCATCCGGCTTACAGTCGAATCCATTCTAGCCTTGGGCAATTCCATTTGCCATGTCGTTGGCTCCCTCGCGTCTCGCTGGAATTGCTCGTTGGGTGAAAACTACAAAAATTGACAAACAGTTTGAGAATGCACAGTGTCAGAAGTATTTTGGCAAATTAAAATGAAAACATTAAAACCAGCCAGTCTATTCTTTACATTCAAATAATCCATCAGATGAACGACAAATAAAATTAAATAAGTAATAACGGGAAGGCCAAGCTAACTTCGTCTGTGCCGAAGTTTTTATACCCTTGCAGCATGCCGCCTACAATAAACCCAACATAAACCTAATCTGTGTATTAAACTAAATAGTTAACGTGGCATAAATAGCCACATGGTGAAAGTTGTAGCGCCATCTATTGGTGAGTTTGGACAATCATGCTGATAGCAGACAATTCCGATTTACGATTTCTGATTTATGATTGCCGATTTTGCCTGCTGAATACAGTGATTGACGATTGGGATTGGGAAATTTGACAATCATGTTTATTGAATAGAAATCGAACAAAACGTATGATTGGTTAACGATTGCTGGGTCAGCCTACCTTTGTACAGACATTCATATGAAATTTTCTATTTAACCAATCCATAAATATTGCAGATCTTGTGTGAGTGTTTTGCATTGATGAAAAGTACTAAAGCCACAGAATATCTTAAAGTATGCAATCAATTCCATTCAGCAGAGACTCATCAGCAATTGTAAATCGGTAATCGCTAATCGGAATTATCTGCTGAATACGCCCATTGTTGAATGAACTCAAAATTAAATTGTTGAATGAAAATCATTTATCGATTCGTCGAAGAAATAGAGAAAGGATAATAAAAGGAACAGAAATAAATAGAGATTGGATGAAAGATACTCAAGTTACGATCAAAAGTCAGTTCCAAAGGTCAGTTTTAAAACGGCTACAGTAGTGCCGCCATTTATCTTTTAGTTTTTAAAATCAACTAGCGGCGCCATCTATTGGTAAAGTTACGACGAAAGAAATTTCGTTGCCCTGTTTTTATTTCTAGTAACATACATACTATCCAGTACTGCAACTGTTGCAATACTATCAAGATAATCGCGATTATTTGACATATCCGTCTATTTGCCCGTCTTCATGATAACCTAAAATCATTAGAAAAATTTGGCAAATTTTGGAATTTTTTTGGTCCGTTAGATCAACACGTCTCATTAACTCAAATAAGAAGTTTTGCAAATCTTTATGATTATCTGATCTCATTATACAATTTTGTAAATTTCGCGATTTTTAGAACAAATTGGTCCACACAACATATATTTAATTTCTATTGCAGTCTATCAACTCTTCATAATAATTTTAGGAATATGAAAATTTTGCATATTTTTTTATTGTTTATTTGATATTTTTGTTGTTAAATTGTTTGGTCTACACCTATTTACCCGTCTACATAGCCATTTCCAAACTTTGCAATATTTTGGACTGGTCAATCTGTCGTAAATACTTAAAGGAAAATTTTGAAAATTTTTGCGATTTGTTTGACCGTTTGACTTACAACTCCTATTTACCGTTGGATCGTTTATTTTACTCCTTTTATGTTTAACCGTCTATCTAGTCCGTTCAATCTACACATTTCATTACTGAACAGCTCTTGTATGGGTCATGCTTTTATAAACCGAACAGTTTTAAAACCCACCATTTTTGATTTCAATAAACAAAACTCCGAAACTAGATTTCTACATGTTACTATCCCAACTTTGATACTGTTCATCGGGGTGAAGTTAACTTGTTTATTTACCTGCTTAAAAAGCGACCGGTTTCTTTCCCTAAAGTGGGATTGACGAATTGGATATGTCCTAGGTATGCCGATTACAGCTCGGTCACCGTTTTCTGGCAAATCTTCAGAGAAGGCATCCGTTGCCGGTATCTTGATGCGAGCCGATCGGCCCGAATTGCCAGAGAAAATGCTCTCCTTGTAGGTTTGCCTACCAGCTCCACCCCCGCCACCTCCACTGTTCCCAATTCGTCGCGTAGATGCCCGACCACCATTAAAGCTGTGTCTATGGCTGTTCCTATTGGTCTGCTCGCTGGCAATCGGAATTCGATCAATGTCAACATACTGGTGACCGCTTCCGTCCGGACTGCGATTCTCATCCATCACATAATCTGTATGGCTGTTGAGCTGTGGCTTGTATGAGGGCTGGATGCTGTAACAATTTACATCAGATTTGGTGTACGATTTGCCCGGGAAGAGCTTACTTTTGTCCATTCGCAATTTCTTTGAGTACGGCAGCGCGGGCGGCCATCTCCTCGTCCCGCCGTTGTTGGGTCAGCTCCTTGGCCCGCTCTGTCCAAATTAGCTCCTTGAGTTTTTGGAAACTTCCCTGCACTGCGACAGCGTTCTGACTACCGCCGGCTGCTGCGTTCGCTGCCGGCACGTTGGTCGCTGGCACCCCCATGTACCGGTTTTTGCTCGATCGCCGCGAGGATGAGCCGCTGTTTTGCGGTCGTGATTCAGCGCCATAAAAGCGTGCTGGACCCACGGGGTCGCCAAAACGCTGACGCTGTTCAAATGGCATACGCTGGGGCAGTATGGGTTCGCGACTCACCACACGACCAAACACCGGCGAGCGGGCTCTTTCTCGAGCGCCCATTCGTATGCTGCGAGTTCATGTTTATGTCTGGGTAAGTGGCTTAGGGTCGAATAGCTGGATGGGGATACTTACGATCCAAGCAGGCGGGAGTTGGAATAAAGCGGCTCCCACACATTGTAGGCGAAGGGATCCCGATATGTGGGTATCTCGTTGGTGATCTCCGCTGCACGGGATTGCCGCTTTGAAAAGCTAAGTAAATGCGGTTATAGAGTACATAGGTATAGGAGGAGACGCTAAACTTACATCCACATAGCGCGCAGTTGCTCGCATGTCGGCTCCTGAGAGCTGAGTGGAAACGTTTTCGGCACAAACACCTCCCCCACTGCCCTGACGTTAGAGGAATCCTCGTCCCCCTTGACTGCGTGGCTGCTGTCAGCTGTCCTGCGGGTGTTTAAGTAGTTTGCATTTCCGAACCTTAGGCAAAGGCAAATCAAAATCACTGCGACGTCTACGTGGATAAGCTTGACCTGCAAAATGGCACATGGCAAATGGCAAACACTCTGGCAATGTGTGGGTTTACTCACCATCTTTGTCGAATCTACTTGAGGACCAGAACTGCAATGCTTATGTATCATGTAAAGCGTGACAAATCTGTTTGGTATATCCTCGCATCGGACGGATGTGTTTGCGGTATCTAACGGTGCGGGTACAGTCGAGAGTAATTTGATTAGTAAATAAGCCCAAAACCAAAGCATTTCAAGAACTCTACAAAAACATGCAAGTGGGACTGACGGAACAAGTTCTTGATGTTCAACTACAAGAAAGGAACCTATTGTAGATGCAACTTGCATCTGCCCCTTGTGAAGTAATAAAGTGCCTCAAGACACTTGTCATATTGTTTCCATTTTCAAATGAACTTGGGGGAACGCTCAGCGAGCTCTTAACGGTACTTATTTTATGTTTTGCACAAGCGATGTCTTCTTATGCGTAAATGGATGATTTTACATCTTAAATTGCATCATTGAATCAATCCAGCTTCGTAAGGTGTTATTTAGAACTTGAAGCTTTAGATTTAATTGAGTAAAGGCTGCAAATTGTTCGCTGAAGTGAGAGTCCTTTCAGCACTCTTGACTAACACGGCAAAACATGGCGAAAGCGCAAAACACGTTACGGTTTTCAACAAAACCGTAAGTTTCTGAGATAGTGAGGGCTGGAGGGCTGTTGGGCTGGAAGGAAGAAGCAAATGTAATCTGCCCTTCTGCTGCACAAATAATATTTATTTCTTTAAATTAGCCGAATTATCAATTGAATTGATTTTTCACTTAAAGACCCACGAGTGCCTTGAGAGAGATACTAGTTCAGAATTTCTTCCTTTCTGCGCTCTTTCGGTTAATTTACACGGCACAATTAACAGCAAAATAAAATAGTTCAACTCATTTGTTTTCGATTAGCTAACTACAGAAGTAGTCTCGGCTATAAATAAAAGCAAAAATAGTTTTCGGATTTGAAATAAGGTAATTATCTTAAAAGTAACTTTTATTTAGTTAAGGAGTATGTACACGTTGGTCTTAACTAAAATTGAGCCCATTCAGCAGATAATTCCGATTGCACTATGCGAAATATTCCCGTTTTTTAGGCATAAACCCCTTCTGCAAAAGTGTTTGAAACTTAAAACCAGTTAAAGTCAGCTAATGCTAAGGAATGATTGTTAAAACCTGAGAGTATACTTTTCTGCTGCGATATTCAATTGCTAAATAGTTGTGGTGTTTACTATGCATTTGTAATTTTGGTCTGAAGATATGAATCGTGCTGTCCTTGAAATTGTGAGTATTCTTAAGGCTCACACAACAAAAAAAAATTGTGAAGAAAATTTAACTTTGCGAAGCCCCACTAAATTTCGCTGGCTAAGGCTGCGACTTTCTGCACCTTGTAGAGCCCTCAGTTTCGCTTCCGCTTTACTTCGTCTCAATCAGAGAAGTGACGCATACGTATAAATACAAATGCGTCAATGCTTCAATGCGTATCCTATCAAAAAACGAAGATCGATCGGGTTAGAATTTATACCGTTTTGTACTTGAAATTTCAAGGATGTTTCGTTCTTGGACGTAATTAAATTAAGTACAAAACATTTTTGAATAGAAAAACGACGGTTAAAATTATTTACTCGTACTTGCAGTTAGCCTAAAAATTTTAGAAAAGATCGTACTTAGTTCAAGTACAATATTTATTGGATTAAGGACAAAATAGACTTACAATGCAGGCTCCAAAAAGTGTGCTACGGAAAATGCGAGTTCTTTTAAGTTGAATATGTTCTTGAAATTCGGTACTGGTTCTAACACTTTGGTTATGAGATTTCCGACCTACAGTATAAAAGTCTTGGTCTTTTGTTAATTAATATCCTTTGGATTTTATTATTATACATAGACCTAGTTTTAAAGTCAAATTGGTAAAGCTTAGAATTTTATGGGCTTAAACCAAGAACATTTTGTACTTATTATTTGAGGTACTATTTTGCTTCAAAAATGGTTTGGGCTTGACTTTAGAATTTATTAGACTTCGATAAAGAACCTTTTTGCACTTATTTTGAGAGTAAATCGGGCCTTAGTGTGTTAGCAGAAGTTACCTCATGACAGAATTGCTATGACTGCTTTGGAATCCCAAGGGCAGGCTTGTAGCAAAATCCGACATCAGCAGCAAACGCCAAAAACACTAAGGCTTTGAGTGTGTGTGCATCCCGTTATCGGCTAACACACTAAGACTAAGGACAGGCGCAGAAGGCTGAAGATGATCATGAAAGAGCGCTATACTGTCAACCAGCCTCCTTTGTGGTGTTGTGCGTGTCTTGTTTTAGAAAAGTTATGGACAATATCCATAACTTAATGACCTAGAGCCTGCCTAAAAAAGTTCTACGATTTTCAATCAAAAAGGTCACTAAAACGAGATAGGCAAAGCTAACTTCGTCTGTACCGAAGTTTTGATACACTTGAAATAGCTTGTCACAACGGTTAGCGACTTCGACCAAACTTCGCAAGCCAGCTTCAAAACATGACTTATTTCCCATGACCGTGTTTGAGAGCGAAAATATTGAGAACAAACCAGTTTTTCTCACTAAAACCCATTTCCGAACGAACATTTGTATGGCAGCTACAAGAAGTAGTCATCCGATCCGGTCGGTTCCGACATATTAGCAGCGTGCAGTAAAAAGAAGACTGTGCAAAGTTTCATCTCGATAGCTCCAAAACTGAGGGACTAGTTCGCGTAGAAACAGACAGACAGAGAGACGGACGGACAAAGCTTAATCGACTCAGCTCGTCATGCTGTCAAGAATATATATACTTTATGTGGTCGGAGATGATTCCTTCTATGCGTTACAAACTTCTGGGCAAAATTATAATACACTTTTCAAGTGTATAACAATCACTTTGAAATTTAAAATGTCTAAAACACCTAAAGACCAGTTTTCAATATTACAGCTTAATAATTTTTGAGATGTGGACTTGAACTACTCTTGAACTGGTTCAGCCGACTGGTTCGGCTAAGTTCCTGGTAAAAGCCCTCACATAAAGTATGCAGTTCATAGCTCAAATAATTTCTGAAATATAGCCATAACTTATTTTTAAACCGGTTCAAAACCGGTTTGATACCGGTCCTGATCCATTTAAATATCAAACTTCTTATTACCAACCTACAAACCAGATATGAAGTTCAAAGCCTAAATAATTTCAGAGATATGGATCTGAACCACTTTACAATCGGTTCGATACCGGTCCTGATCCAGTGAAATATGGCTTAAATAACTTGAATAACCGCCTCAATCCGGTCCTGATCCAGTAAAATATCCAACTCCATATTACCCACATACAGGCCAGATTTAAAGTTCATAGCTTAAATATTTTCAAAGAAATGGGTCTGAAGCACGTTTTAACATTCTACAAAAGGAATTTAGATCGCAATCTTCTTCTTTATTGGCCATCACAACCGTTTGACGGTCTGGGCCTCTGCAAGTAATGCTCTCTAGATCGCCATCTCTCTCAGTTTTAATGCTATCGAGCTGAAACTTTGCACAGAGTCTTCTCTTTACTGCAAGCTGCTAATATGTCTGAACCGACCGAATCGGATGACTATATCTTATAGCTGTCATATGAACTATCGATCGAAAAATGGCACTTAGTGAGAAAAACATTATTGTTTTCATTATTACCGTTTCCAAACTCAGATTTGCAAATTTTTGAATCTCGAAACTCATTTTATATATCTCGATCGGAAAATGGGTCTTAGAGGAAAAATCTTTTTAGTTTTTAATGCTAGCGTCCCCAAACTAAGCCAATACTAATATTATATGCTTTTGCACAGACTTGCAAATTTTGATTAAAATCGGGTGACTATCTTATAGCTGCCATAGGAACCATTGGTCGAAATCTAAGATTTTGTTAGAAAATTGTTTGATTTTAATGCTAGCGTTGCCAGCATTTGCAAGGGTAAAGAAACTTCGGTACAGACGAAGTTAGCTTGGCCTTCTCGGTTTTTATACCCTTGGAGAGGGTATATTAAAATTGTCCGGATGTTTGTAACAGCACGACGAGCTGAGTTGATATAGCCATGTCCGTCTGTCCGTTTGTGGTGGCGCTTGTCACTAACATTTTTCCCTATGTGGAGCCCTCTATCGACCGACACTTGTCCATAGCAACCCTGCCGAAAAAACGTTCGATTTATGGCTAAAATGCAACTCTGTCTGCCACGTACTTCCGGCGCTCAGTTTGCTGGCAGCGACAAAGTTCTGCCCCGTTCTTTTATTTCCGGATCGTCGAGCTGAACAGACGTGCCGAAAAATTTAATTTCGCCAACTCTTGCTTTAATGTTGCTTTTTAATTGCAGAAGCTAACGAAACGCTCTCTTTAAAACCGGATTCATCACCACAAACCGATCTGCCGCTGAGAAATTTTTGTCCAGCCACCCGCGTGGGTGAGCCACCTGGCCTCTTAAAAGGTGGTCTAAATTGTTGAGCCAGGAAAAAGGTAATTAATTAGCAAGACTGTGCTCCTAGGCTTCGTGTACTAATTAGCCCTCCCTCGCTGCATTTTCTTCTACAAAAAAGGTCTGGCCCCATATACCAGTGACCAACTTCATATACCCACATTCCGGAGAACAACGTTGTCTGCACATATCAGCACAGTGCAAGCGTACTTGTGTGTGTGATTCGTGAGCAAACTAGCTCTCGTGCCTCATCAATCCAACGAGGCCATCTCGATCTGAAAGTGCCTCTCTAACTGCATTCGCATTTAACCTTACTCATTTAATAGACGAACTATCTATATTTATCTAACAACCCTCTATTGCAGCATGTTTTGAAATTATCTTGCGCCCAATTTTAAAATATTTTCTTTGTTTAAATACTTGATATGAATAGCGATTAGGAAAAGTTGCAAACATTAATAAACATAAATATTCTTAGGTTAAATTCCCTTGCTTTAAGTTCAATTTTTATCAACTTTCTTTTGTTCAAATTTTCACTATGCCCCTCTTTAATTCCGATAATGTTAATTTTTAAGAATAAAACTTAAAATGAATTTTCAGTAAATCCCTTTTATTTTCCGGAAATCACGAGTAGCGGACGTAATGTAATGTAATAAGCCAATGGCGGGCGAAGGGATCATCAACCGAAACCAATGCTGAACTGCACCTAGGTGATCATGGAAGGGTGGGGAAACTGGCCACTGGACATCACCACAGTGTGCCTATAGAACAGCTAAACTTTTAAATGTACCTTTCTCCTCCATCTCCTTTTCTTTCTCTCTCTCTCTCTCTTTAATCCGAGACTAATTGATAGGCATCGCTTTTTAGCACGTGATATTATAATTAAATACTTAACTAACGTCGTAATACTAACTGGGCCGTCTGTGGCCTAGTGGTTAGTGTGCTGGACTGCTGGGCGGGAGGTTGTGGGTTCGATCCCGCCTCTGAACATCTAATAATAAAAATTTTTTTTCTTTCTTTAGAAACTAGCTTTTACACATACGGTCACCTTCACCAGCTTAGTGGCGCCAGCTGTGAAAAAACTTGCCATGAAAAAGCAATTTCTGAAACTTTGCCGTTCGGATCCGGCGTTAAACTGTAGGTCCCTTTCTCTTGTGCGAAAAATTTAAAGCACACACGCCAAGAGATTGAAAGAAGCTTGGCTTGGCCCCGTTGAGGAGCTGAATAGCCAGTTTTACCTTACCTTACTTAACTAACGAGCAGTAGCATATTTTATTCCCTTGACCCCCCTCAATTGCCGACGAAGATAGCCGGATCAAGCACGTGCTCCTCCGCATATGACTACAACCCCCATCTGCTCGGCTAAGGTACAACTATATCGTTGTATGTTGCACGTTCGTCTGTTTCTATGCTATCTGCTCCGTCAGTTTTAAAGCTATCGTATCCAAACTTTGCACGAATATCCGAACCGGCCGGATCGGAGAGTGAGAAAAACTTTTTTGTTTTCAATACAAATGCCCCTAAATCTCGTATTTACAAGTTTTCTATGCTTTCACATAATTTCACCAAATTTTATTAAAATCGGACTCTTATATAGTATAGCTGCCATACAAAAGAGTGGTCTGAAAATAGACTTAGTAAGAAAAACTTTTTTGTTTTCAATCCTATCGCTCTCAAACTTGTTACTGGTCAAAATTATGTGCTACAACACAATAATTACTAAATATCTTCAGAACTGACTTTTAGTAATCAAGGGTCTGGGTCGAGTGTCTTTGTGATCCTTGAATACTCTAAACATAAATGCTGCAATCCGTAATCGCTCTAGGTAATCAAACTTTTTTGTGATTTCTTTGCTGCCAGCATAAATCACAAATCGCAAGTCGAAATTGTCTGCTGAATGGACCCATTGTTTTTTTACTCCTTGACAAAGGGGGGCAATGGAACACAACAATACATCATATTTATGAGTTGCCATAGAAATCTCTGATGCCTTCGACTTTGGGTCGGATCACACGGGGCAACCATGCGAGTCGCAGCAACAGAGACTTCTACGCCATGATCGCGTGTGTGTGTGCTTTTTAAGTGCAGGTGCTGGACGAACAAGAAAATATTAGTGCATAGATATTCGTTAGAAGGTGCATTGATGCTCGTATTGGCGCTTATAGAGTGCAAGTGGATGAGAGCAGGATGTTGAATTACTTTTCTTCGGCATTGCGGTCGGCGTGCTCCACTTATGCAATGACCTATGGTCAGAACACGGCAGTTCTCCATCGATTGTCTCCTACACCTTGGATGCGCTGGCGTTGGGTAGCGGCAAACACAATTCTCTGCCATTTTGTACTGTAGGGAAAAATAAATTTCAGCGTTACGATATCTGCTGTCCGACAGGAACTCAATATGTGGAGGTGGGCCTGCAGGTGTTGAATCAGTCTGTTGCTCGAACGCACATACATACGAACATTGTATGTACTCCGCCTTGGCATGGGTGGCGTTTCAGGCGGGCCTCTCTCAAATTCTACTACTATTCGTTCGTAAGCAAGCCGAGCTCGTTGGAATACGCCAACGATTAGTTTCCATTCACAAAATGTCCAGTCAGACCATGGGAGGGGGCCTCTGTATGTTGGTATATACATACCCAGTCGGGCCTTGCATAAGGTCCGAAAAAGTGCGCTCTTAGTAACAACCTCGGTAAACAAATAAAAACTAGACGCAGAATGAACAAAGTATGGATACTGCACCGCAAATAAAAAGAGTTTTCTTGGGTTAGTAATAAACATATACATAAATCCAACGACGGCTAATCTTTTAAGGTTAAGGAAATATTAAGAGATATACGAAGAAGTAAGCGTGAAATAATTGGCCACTTTTCCGACTGGGTATTTCTACGCACACACACAGGTCAGAGCCAGGCATGCGCAATTAACGGACTAAGAACATGGAGATGAAGGTACCTCTCAGTGGCACCAGCACCGACACCGAGTGGGCTGAAAATTCTGCAATACTACACATACACAGGAATGTTCCCTAATGCTACATAAGTACTACTTGCCTGTCGTCCGATGGGTGGCTCCACGCCTTTAACTAAAATTCACAAATCCGCTGATTAAATCGCAGTTTTTCTACTCGGCTTTACTGCAATTTGTCGCGCGGAGCGTTTATTCTGATAGTCGGAATTCTTTTGCAAGTGCGGGCGCGTGAATCCTAAAATGCTTTATCCTCAGACTGCTCCGACACTCGCCAGAAACTGAACTAAATGTAGGTAGACGCGGAGCTCGGGCACCGACTTCCTTTCACTTCTCGCGTGTACGCGCGTGGGTATCTGTGCACGCTTTGGTCTCGGGTCTGGCCTCGGCTACCTTCGGCGTTTAAAGCTTACTTGCGTGGGTGTTCGGTCAGGGAGCAAGCAGAAATTGATGAATGTATGCACTCTAGGGTGGACAATTTTTTTCAAAGATGTGTGGATTCTGCCAGAACGCACTACTAGTATATAGTGACACCTCAATTGGTTAATAATTCGAGAAATGCAAGTTTTAGAATTTAAAGTCTATTTTCGCCCACTCGAAGTGTCCACATACACACGAGCCCTTGGCACACACACACACCACCCAAAGTGAAATGTGCGCGGACACATTTGCGCCATGAATGAATTTAGCTGAAACTGTTGCTGGGACTCTTCACACACACACTCACACACACACACAACGACATCATAGCTGAGCTCCCCCACTTTTGGTAAGCGAGGTGAGGTTTTTGGGAAACATTGCTGCGAGGAAGTGGGGGTGTTTTATTCACACGCCCACTAAGAAAAGTTGCACCAGCATCTCACATCTTCCAAATGACGTTATTAAACTCTTTACAAAAACCTTAAAAATTCGAGTAGAGTCGTTTATTTATACAACTTAACTTAAATATACACAGAGTGTATTTATATTGGGTTTGTGCAAATGTAATTTCAGAGAATATATCTCGGTAACGTAAAAGATATTCGGATTTTCTAGTTCTTGACTAAAGTTAACGGTAAAATAAAGGTACTTTTTAAGCCTGGCTTACTCCCTATTATCTGCACGAAAAGTTGCAGGGCTTTTAATGCTTACCTTTCCAGAAAGATTTCTCCCTATCTTTTTTTGTCATATTATAATAATAGGTAGGTAGGCACACTTAGACCTTACGGTCCTTAGTGAGGCCGGGTGCTTTTAAGGGTACCATTTCCTTTAGAAAGGAAAGGAAGAGGATCTTTGACGTTTTGGCAAATGCCAATAGTTGTTTGGGGGAACTCTTGACCGCCTCTTCCAGAAATGTGAACCTTGGGGAGTGCAGATGTTTTAGTCTTGTGGTGGCGATTGCCGGGCAGCTGCAGATGCGGTGTTCTAGAGTTTGTGCTACTCCAGGTTCCCTACATTTCCTGCAGGTGTCTGCCGTCGTGATGCCTAGCTTTATCGCGTGAGCGGCTGCTAGGCAGTGACCAGTTAACATGCCTATAAGCAGTCTACAGTCTCTTCTTTGGAGCTGCAGCGTATAGTGCGTGAGTATTTTGTCTCTCTTCTTGCACATGATTTTAGAGATTCTGCAACCGGTCGTGATTTTCCACTTTTTCTCTGCTTCTTTCTCCGCTATCTCTTTCATCTTCCTCTTTCAGCGTCTGTAGGAAGATAGGTATGTTTGGTGTTGCTTTTTGGCTTAGTGCGACCCCGGCTTTAGCAAGAGTGTCCGCCATTTCGTTTCCATCAATGCCCTGGTGGCTGGGAATCCAGTAGATTTGCACCTTGCTGGAGGTGCTGAGGGAATCTATTGCCTCTCCGCTTGCCAGAACATTTTTGGAGTTGATGGCGTGACTCTGCATTGCTTTGATTGCCGCTTGGCTGTCTACGTATATGTTGATTTGATCGTTTGGTGCGTGTAACTCTGCCAATTCAGCTACTTTCCTTATAGCGAAGACTTCCGCCTGGAATATAGTGCAGTGGTTTGGCAGTTTGTAGGAGAGTCTCAATTCCGGTTCCTTGCAGTACACGGCCGCTCCGAATCGTGAGGCCATCTTTGAGCCGTCCGTAAAAAGGTGCGTTGCTTCCTGAGCCAGTCCTGTACGCCAGTCTTCTGGTCCCAGTAATGCTGATGCGCCTGTAAAGTTGGTTCTTGGGATCATGTAGTCCGTGCTACTGTTGATCTTTCTACCCACTGTGCTGTGTCCATAGCTTTGTAGCGCCATGGTGCCTGCCGCGCAAAGACGTTGGGCAGTCCTGTGTGCAGTGAGGCGTGCTTGGATGTCCAGGGGGTTGACACCTAGGATGTGTTCCAGTGCTATTGTTGGAGTACCGTCTAGTAGTATCGGTCGTATAACTGATATGAAGAGCCAGTGCGTTAGTCTTGGTGATAGGCCCCAAGTGCTGCTTAGCATCTTCTGGGATGCAAATAGCGCATTGGTTGCCTTTTTCACCCTTTCCTCCACATTGAGTCTCCATTATAGTTTTCTGTCGATTACTACTCCACGGTATTTTACGTTGTTTTTTGCCGTTAGCGGTGTTCCATTTATCGTGGGTGGAGTCCATTGCGGTACCTTGTATCTCTTGGTGAAGAGAATGAGGTCCGTCTTCTCCGCATTGATGCTAAGTCCGGCTTCTGTGGCCCACTTTAGTATCTCTCTGAGAGTAGAGTCCATGATTGAGCTGACAGTCGATGGACATTTTCCCACGATAACTATTCTTATGTCGTCGGCATATGCGGTTATCTTGGGTGCTTTCCTGCGAAATTTTTGAAGTAGTTCGTTGACCACAAGGTTCCATAGAAGAGGAACTCCGCCTTGGGGCGTTCCGCCATGTGCCTCTCTTGTCATGGTTGTGATACCCCACTCGGCTTGTACTCTTCTGCAGCTCAGCAGGTTGTATATCCAGGAGTCCAATGCCGTGTATATTGCTAGGGCTCTTAGGCTTCGCATTATTGCTTCTGTAGTGACGTTGTATAATGCACCCGAAATGTCATTCCTGATGGTACAGTGCCTTCTCGATGGTGGCTACTAGGGAGTGTAGCGCTGTTTCCACCGATTTCCCTTTTGTCTCTATGCTGGAGCAGAAGTTTCTCCATGAGTTTTGTTTTGCCTTCCGTACTTCTTTTTTTAAGACGCGAAGTCTAATCTTGTATTCTCCCCAGATTATTTGCTCATCCGCTTGTTTGGCGAGTTTGAAGCATTCTTGCACGTCCTTCCTCTGCTCTTTCAGCGCTCTTTCAGCCAGGGGGGTCTGGTTCTCCTTTTGCCAACTGTGAGTTTCCATTAGGTTTTTTATGCTTCGGTTAGGTTGGATGTGAGCGTTTCCACGGACCTCTAAATGTCGCCTACCGAGCAGATACTCGGTGGCTTTGGTAGTTTAGATTCCACCGTTCTAAGGTACTTCTTCCAGTCTGTGTTCTGGGGGTTCCTAAAGGCATTTCTGGTTTGGTTGTGGTTAAACTCGATCTTAAATTGGATATACTTGTGGTCTTAGAAGGAGTTTCTATCGAGGACTCTCCATTCTGATGCCTGAGTACTGTTCCCTAAGGTCAGAGTTAGGTCTAGGACATTTGCCGATGTTGGTCCCACATATGTGGGCACATCTCCAACGTTTTCTATTTTACAGTTAGATAGTAGGATACAGCTTAAGAGTGACTCACCTCTGTCATTGATGTCTGGGCTACCCCACACGGTGTGATGTGCGTTGGCATCCGTTCCGACGAAGAGTGGTTGTTTTCTCCTGCTCAGCCGTTAGGTGTTCGAGGCCGGTGGCGACTCTCGCTCGTGTGCCATGTAACAGGATGCCAATAGTATTGGCTCATCATCGCGACCCTTCAGGGCCACAACTGTGAGGTCATCCGCGACATCCGTGACTGTGAGTAATTAGACATAAGGTAAGCATAGATGCCTTTTCTTACGAGAATGGCTGTCCTTGACTTACTTACTGCGTTGGAATAAAAAGTGTGACCTTAGCCCTGAGACCTTGTTCCCTGCCGCAATCCAAGGTTCCTGAACTAAGGCCACTTCGGTGGGCCCTGCCTCAAGGGTTATTAGGAGCTCCGCCGAAGCGAGCTTGCATTTATGCAAGTTTGCCTGGAGGACCTTCGACTGCATGGTCGTTGTCGGCGTCCCCCGGCCCGGATGGGTCAACTACCATGGTTGAGTTCTCATCCTCATCGTCCTCCAAACTGGGTGGGTCGGCTACTGTGGCCGGTTCCTCATCCCGTTCGTTCTCAGCAGACTGTACTACCTCCGTGATATCGAGGCTGCTGGCTTTATCGACCATCTCGTCGATGCCAAGGTCTTTCTCGACCTCTACAGCCTCTAACGTGTGCGCGTTTTTATCTTCGGGACTGCGCTTTTTGAGTCGAAGGTGCACGCTGCCTACTCCCCACGCCATCTTCCCGAATCTTGGGTACAACAGATCATCTGCCTCCTTGTTGATCTGGAGGACCATGTTCTGCCCGTTCTTGTCGGGCTTAGCAACGTGTAGTACCTTCCAGTCAGCTGTTGGCACGTCTGGGTTTTGCCACCTTAACAACTTCAGCGCCTGCTCCTTTGGTACAACCCTTCGGAAGAGCACTTTCGCTTTCGGTACTGACGGAATGCATGTTCTGTCAACTACTTCCAGCTGGGCACCCTCCCAGGCTTCCCATGTCTGCAACGACGCTTGTGACCCACTTGGGGGTGAGTTCGTCCATACATTTGAGGGTCTTGACTCCAAACAGCCAGCCTGCTCAGTAAAACAGGTTGTGCTGCTGGGTCGTCCATCCTCTTAAATATTTCCTCGAACAGCTTCCTCTCCACTACCTTCCACTGTTCCAGGGTCATTTTGCGGAAAGGGTCGCTTTTGTCAACGAGGGCTACGGAGAGATGCCGTTTTGCCACGTCACTGCCTGGGAATTTTTGGGAATTTGTGGGAATTTTTCTGTTTGGAGTGGAGCTTGGTGGAGCCTGGCTCTACGGTCTTGGGCGGGGCCGTTTGCTGGCTGGGGCCTCCACCTTCGCTGGCTCAATTATAATAATAATCTGTTTTTGTTTTAATAGAATACATTATAATATAGAATACATTTTAAAATTAACATTTTACAAAAAAAAAAAAAAAAAAAAAAATACAGGGAAGCTAATTTCGGCTCGATCGAAGTTTATATACCCTTGGAGCATGATATATGCCTGCCAGTTTTTTATATGGCAGCTATACGATATATTCATCCGATTTTGATCAAATTCTCTAAAACTATGCTGAGACAGATAATATTCATAACTCGATAGTATAACCGAACCATTTAATACCAAAAGAGGTTTTAGGCAGGGCGATACCTTATCGTGTGACTTCTTCAATCTGCTGATGGAATATATACTGCGCCGGTGCTGACATGCCAACGGGCGCCTTTATTTATAAAGATCTAATGCTACTCGCATATGGGTCATTCTTTTATAAACCGAACAGTTAAAAAATTTTTTATTTTTCATTTTAATAAAAAAAAATCGAAATTAGATCTCGACATGCCCATCAAAACGTAATTTGCGGTTTTACACAAAAATTTTTTGTTAATTTTATACACAATTTCAAAAATCGTCAAAAACGGAAACATGGAAAAAAAGGGTTTTTTAAAAACAGGATTTCTCAGGTTTGGTTTATCGGACAGCTTTCAAGTTGATATTGCTGAAAAGTATTTTACAGTAGCTACTCAAATTATAATTTTAAAGATTTTTAAATTATTTAATAATATTAAGTAATTGTTGCTAAAAATTATTTATAATTTTTTCTCAATGTTAACCACCATGATATAGCTCTAAGCACAAACAATTTATTGTCCTAAACGTAACTTAAATTTTGGAGTTTTCAAAAAGTTGGAGACTTTTATAGTTTAAAAGTTATGAATTTTTGAAGTTATAAACAAATAAAAAGATGCCCTTAAAGACAACAACATCAGTCTGGAAATCCGACGAAGAATCACTCTTGCAAACCGATGCTACTACGGGTTAAGTAGGGAGCTCAAGAGCAGAGACCTCAGGCGAAGAACACAATTAGCCCTATTCAAGTCGCTTATCATCCCAGTCCTGCAATACGACGCAGATGCATGGACAATGACAGCAGGGGTTGAAGCGGCGATTGGCGTGTTTGAACGAAAGATTCTTCGGAGGATTTATGGACCTTTAAAAGTTGGCGATGATTTCCGCATTCGAAATAATGACGAACTGTATGAGCTCTATGGGGACACCTAACAGGTCAAGCGCATAAAGCAACAGCGGCTGCGCTGGTTAGGACATGTCACCAGGATGGACGAAGAAGCTCCAGTAAGGAAAGCTTATTATTCGAAGGCGGCTGACTATGGAGGAAGAGGCAAGCAGGGGAGACCTCGACTAAGATGGGACGACCATTGCGGGCAGACATGTGTGACCAACTGGTGCCAGCTCGCAAGGAACAGAATCGACTGGAGAGCATAATTTGCAGAGGCGCTACCATTGCAAACAAAAAAGTTTTTCTCATTAGAACTTTTTTTTCGACCGATCGCTCCTATGGCAGCTATATGCTATAGTCTTCCGATTTGGATTAAACTTGACAGAATTGTGTTTTAGTATATAATATTGATCAGTAACGAGTTTGGGAGCGATAGCAACGAAAACAAAAAAGTTTTTTTCCACTTTAACTATTATTCGACCGATCGTTCCTATGGCAGCTATATGCTATAGTTATCCGATCCGGCCGGTTCCGACAAATGTGCAGCGTATTTGTACCAAAAGACTTCGTGCAAAGTTTGCTTGAGATAGCTTTAAAACTGACGGAGGAGATAGCATAGAAACAGACAGACGGACAGACGGACATGGCTATATCAACTCAGCTCGTCATGCTGATCAAGAATATATATACTTTATGTGGTCGGAGATGTTTCCTTCTGTGCGTTACAAACATCCGGACAATTTCAATATACACTCAGAAAAAAATTTGCCATGTATTTTAGAAAATCGACCAATGCACAATGTACATATTTAGCGGCGGCTGATGTTATTACGTTAAGCAAGTGACACTCCGTACACTATTTCTGTCCCACTCTGGCGTGCGACTTCCCGTACTGCCATAAATAGGGCGCCCACCACTGACTAACTGTAATACATACACACATATATATATATGTATAATTAATAAAAATTTCCTTTTTTTCTTTTTTGAATAGAAAAAATTTTCTTTTTTGAATAGAAAAACGAGAAAGGCAAAGCTAACTTC
Organism: Lordiphosa stackelbergi; assembly: GCA_018904235.1. Lineage (NCBI taxonomy): Eukaryota > Metazoa > Arthropoda > Insecta > Diptera > Drosophilidae > Lordiphosa > Lordiphosa stackelbergi. The sequence continues at coordinate 260,723 of JAEIFU010000007.1, forward strand.
GTCTGTACCGAAGTTTTGATACACTTGAAATAGCTAGTCTCAACGGTTAGCGACTTCGACCAAACTTCGCAGATCAGATTAAAAACATTACATATTACCCCTGACCGTGTTTGAGAGCAGTTATATTGAGAGCAAAACAGTTTTTCTCACTAAAATCCATTTTCCGACCGAACATTTGTATGGCAGCTACAAGAAGTAGTTATCCGATCCGGTCGGTTCCGACATATTAGCAGCGTGCAGTAAAAAGAAGACTCTGTGCAAAGTTTCAGCTCGATAGCAGACAGACGGACAGACGGACGGACGGACAGACGGACAGACGGACGGACAAAGCTTAATCGACTCAGCTCGTCATGCTGATCAAGAATATATATACTTTATGTGGTCGGAGATGATTCCTTCTATGCGTTGCAAACTTCTGGGCAAAATTATAATACACTTTTCAAGTGTATAAAAATTCAACAATGGAATCAGAAAAAATCAAGGTAAATTATATTGTACAAATATAATTGTACATATAAATAACTTTCTAATTTCAGATTGACAACCTAATTGCCAACTCCAGCAAGGAGGAGGAGGAGCATTATGTTACCTAATTTTGCTAATTAGAAAAAACTGAGTTGCAGAATAAATAAAACAGTTTAAAAAAAAACTCCTTTTATCATTTTTTTTCCTATTTTTAGGAAAATAATTTTCTATATTTTAGAAAAAACATTTTTTAAAGGCGAAACGATTTTTCTAGAACTAGGAAAAATTTGTACTGTATTTTAGAAACATAAATTCTCCTTTTAAAATGTTTTTTTTCTAAAATATTGAAAATTATTTTCTTTGTTTTAAAAAATTTTTAAATTTTTTCTTTGAGTGTACCCTCTCCAAGGGTATAAAAAGCTCTCAACCGTTAACTTGGAACGAGCACATTAATGCTGCTGTCGGAGAAATGTAGTATGCACTTCTCAGACAATTGTATATTACCAAAAACTTCATTCAAACTAAATAAAGCCTCTTGATTCCAGACTTTTTTATGGCATTAGAGGCCTGTCATGCCAGAAGCCAAACACAAAGTTTATTAATATTGCATAATACATATTTGATCGAACTCGCTCTGATAGAATATCTTCGATCTTTCCTTACAATCTTGAAAAAAGGCTTTGATCTTTGATAATGCTTCAAACAATGATTTGCTCAAACGAACATTCGTATCGATATGAGAAATTGAACTTTTGCGCGTCGAGAAGAAGGAATAATATAATCTGCCCGAGAATATCGGTACAGCGGTTTATACTTACAAAGGATCAAACATTCCATAAGTTTGAAAGTTGAGTCAAATTATCTCTTCGACTGCCCTTTTCTCCAAATCATAGCTCATTATTACATATTTACATTTTAAAGTTCTTCAACTCTTGTCGTTAAAGTCTTAAATGAATTGATGTGTTATATTTTTTTTCATTGGTTTCTCATCTCTCAGGTAATCTTATCAGGAAAAATGTAAAAAACGTAAAGACCGGAAACGCTTTTCTGTAAATACGAAACTAACTTTGCCTTGCTCCGTAACATGATGAATCATATATTTTAGAACTATTTTCGACATGCGTTTAACAAATTGGATTTTGCTCTACTAAAAACTGGTACATTTTGTGGCTTTGTGTATTCAAAGGATCAAGAAAGGTAAAAGCCGAAAAGTTTGGTTCCATTTTGAACCTGTTTCTATCTGGTACTAACCGATGAACTCGACCGTCCAAGTCCATCGGCCATCGATAACCGATCGACCGAATCCGTGACTGTGACTGTGACGGTGCAGCCCTGCTGGAGCAGTTTGGCATTTTTTAAGCCATTTCAGCACAGTATTCTTTTCTCTTGCTCTTGAGTGTATCTGTATCTCTATCTTAAAAATGTCGGATAAACATAACCACGACCGATTTTAGTTAAATTGATTGAAATTCGCCTTGCAGTTGTACTGCTCGATGCAACAGCTGTAATATTACCACAGCCAGCCAAAGACTCAAGTAACTGGCAAGCGTAAAGGGCCGCAGATCGAAGTGTTAGTATCGGTATTGATTTTCCAAAATCTGATTCTGTGTGGGAGGTCAGCTTAATTCGAATGGATGGAGCTAGCTGGAAGCGGATGTGAGATTCGGTTGTCATTTGGCTGCAGCTTGGGTACATAACCAGCTCAAGCTGTATGTAGGTGAAGTGTCCTTTGAGTCCATGTGTCGTGTGTATGTATTTGTGTGTTATTCGAGAGTGCATCGAAATCGGAGTAAAACTGTCACAAAATGTGTATCTCATGGATACAAACACATGGATACATATCCGAATGTTCACGCACGCACACTTTTCAGCTCGTACGAGTATATGGCTGCATATATGTGCATATAGTTACATCGCCCATACATATGTATGTAAGCAGGGTCTTACGTACATCAGCATCTGAGAACGTAATTTGTAATGGAATGCGAGTCAAGTGTCAACTGTTGTTTATAAATCGCAGGTTTGCAGTGCAGCGGCTTAAGTGGTGCACATGTCCTGGTTCGGTTAGGGGTCCAACTATAGCTCAATATCAACTTCAGGCGTTGAGAACGATTGTACAATTGAAAGCTGTAAGCTCTTACATATATTTCTGGATCTCAATTAATCCCCTGCTAGCCACAAAGGCAACCTCGCATTCTTGATTTCCTGGCTTATTAACGGTCGGGTGTTTTAATACAAACCCTTTGGATTGCCAAATTTGAAGATTCATTAAAATATTGGTCCGAAAGATGAGGCTGAAAATGCATTGATAAAATTAAAACTTTCGGTCGAATGATAAGATAATAAGAGTACGCATTTAATGATGCGAAAACCTCGAGCGAAAACGGTTTTGTATTTGGAAAATACATTTTACGAGAAGCCTAGAGACTTTAGTAGCTCCATAACATCAGATATTGTCCATCTCCTAAAACGTTCGTCTCTATTCCAAATGCATATTTCTTGAGTTTCCTGAATATGAAACATTCTTCAGTTGGTAATGTTTCTTCATCTTAGTTTAATTTAAGCAATATTTAGTTTTTACGCGCTATTATTCGCACTATTCGCTACGATAGGATATCCGACATAGCTGCTCTTCAATATAATGCTGAAACTTATGAACGGTGTCGGTATATCAGGCCATATTTTATTAAAATTTTTACGTTATTTAAAGGGGCTCTGTGAAATTAGACCGAGTGAATTAAGACCGCCGTGCATTTTGTATTTTCATTTTTCAAAATGAAATTAGACCGCCATCACAAAATGAAATTAGGCCGCGATCACAAAATGAAATTAGACCGCGCGGTCTTGTTCTTACATTAAGTATTTGATGAGAGGAATTTTTGTACAGATGTGCAAAAGTACCGTTTTAAATTAGTTAAGTGATAAGTATGATTGATCAGTTTAGTGATTTAGATTTAATTTTAAAAATTGAGTCCACTTCAGCGCCGCAGGCGAAAATTTATTAAATTTATAGATAGTTTCTTTTATTAAAAAACCAAAAATACATTTCTTTTGTAATGGCGGTCAAAATTAATTTCATTTTCAATTTTTGAAGGCTGTCTAAATTCATTTTGCAGAATGAAATCAGACCGCGCGGCCTATTTTCTTTTTAAGATGGCGCTCTAAATTCATTTTGTAAAATTAAACTAGACCGCGCGGCCTAATATCATTTTGTGATGGCGGTCTAAATTCATTTTGCAGAATGAAATTAGACGGCCGACGGCGGTCTTAATTCACGCGGTCTAATTTCCATCACCCATTTAAAGGTACTGTACATTATACTATACTTAATTCAAAAAATAATAGCTAAAAGTTAAAATGAGCTTTTAGAAGTATAGTGCTCGCTAATTGAGAGTGGACCATAGAACCTAATCGAAATCGCGCTTCAGAAACAATTTAGTAGACCATCGAATAAACCGAAACCTCATTATTTAAACCGAATCGGTGGGTTTTAATCCCTTTGCATGCCTGTTGTCAATGAAATGTTTGTTTAACCGCAGAGTCCTTTGATACGATGGAGCTTCGAATCGAATCGTTTCTCGAAAAAACTCAAAGTGGTTTTCTCATAATATATTATAAATTGCAGACTGACTGCTCTTTCCTGCTGCATCCTAAATCACAAAATTGAACTGTTTCAGAAATCCGCCCTTGAATACAAATAGCTCAGAGCGGATCGGTATCTACTTCTTGGTTATTTTGGTCGGCACAAACAGCCAAAGCGATGGCGTTGTCCAGGATTTTGTATGGCTACGTTTACCTGGGAGCAGTACTTGGTGCTGTGATTGCCTCTTTCTCACTGGCTACGGGGACTGCGCTTTCAAATGAAAACGAAGACGAATATCTTACTCAGAGAGGTAAGTGTGTGAAAAAGCCCTTTAACATCGTTGAATCGTTCGATTACTTTGGTGAGCCGGGAAGCCGGGATAAAAAAGCGTTTGATCTTGGCGATAGAAAAAAAAATTTTTTTTAAGAAAAAAACATTGAAACAAAAAATAGTTCGCATTACTTTATTTAACACTAGCTCCCGGCGACGCTCAGGGCAGGATTTGTATCTTATGAGAGCGCTTTTATCTATTAAATCTTAAGTGGCTACTGCAATAAAACTTATAACTAACATTAACAATTAAACTACAAAAAGGAGAGCTAACTTCGGCTCCACCAAATATTATATACCATTGCAGCTTGTTTAGTTTATATAAAATAGCGTTAAACAATATTAGTTGAGTTCTTTCCCAACCTCAGCAATAGATGGCGACACTACTTTGAACTTGGTTATATGGCAGCTATATGATATATTCATCCGATTTGGATCCAACTCGTCAAAATTTAATAGTTAATATTCATAATGGAAAGTGTGAAGACGCTACTATAGAAAAGAAAAAAGTTTTCCCTAATCGAACTATGTACTTTTTCAACCGATCGTTCCTATTGCAGCTATATGCTATGGTTATCTGACTTGGATAATTATGTGGAAGCAATGGCATTGAAAAAAGTTTTTCTTACAAAAGCTAACGTCCCACGCAGCTGCAGCACTGCATTCAGCTCCTACTCTAGGTACAGAGTATATTATAATCGGGCTTGACCGACTTTCTCACTTGTTTTATATTCAAGAACTGCAATCATGAATATTTATCGAATTAGCATCTAAAATGGGGGCTTAAGACTTTTTTCAGAGCTATGTTTTGGATGGCAGCTTTACTATATATTTGTTTGATTTTCATTAAAATTGGTGGAATTATGAAAAATCATATAAAACTTATAAACACGAGGTTTGGAGACGTTTGCATTGAAATCAAAAAGTTCGTCTTACTAAAACTAGTTTAGCTATATCAACTCAGCTCGTCATGCACAAAGAAGAAAAGATCAAATTCATTTTGATATTCACCTGATTAAAATGAACTTTTCACAAATATCATTTTTAAACACTTGAAAAGTTTACTATAATTTTGCCCAGAAGTTTGCAAAGCTTAGAAGTCAGCATGACGAGCTGAGTCGATTTAGTTTTGTCCGTCTGTCTGTCCGTCTGTTTCTACGGGAACTAGTCGCTTAGTTCGTAAGCTTTCGAGCTGAACTTTTGCACAGAGTCTTCTTTTGACTGCACGCTGCTAGTATGTCGGAACCGCCCGGATCGGATGACTACTTCTTGCAGCTTCCATAGGACCGATCGGTCGGAAAAGGGGTCTTAGTGAGAAAAGCTTTATTCTTTAAATTTTTTTCGTTTCTTTACTCGGTGATTGTTAATTTTTCTATTGCCTCAAAAAGATTCGCGAAATTGGTTGAAATCGGATGACTATCTGTGGGAAAACGGTTTTTAGATGGTATAAATAGTTTGATTTTTCAACTCTGTTCTCGTTTTGTTTTAAGCTATTTTTTAGCAATTATTTGTTGCAAATTTAGTAACTTTTGGATGATGGATCATGTTCTGGAAACACAAGTGGCGGAGCGAGGGGGGCTGCAAATTTTTAGAGGCGGCAATTTCTGGTGGCGTCGAGTTTCAGGGCCGGACAGACGAACGGACAAAGCTTAATCGACTCAGCTCGTCATGCTGATCAAGGATATATATACTTTATGTGGCCGGAGATGATTCCTTCTATGCGTTACAAACTTCTGGGCAAAATTATAATACATTTTTCAAGTGTATAATAACCACATTTTCAGAAAGTTGTTTTCAAATAGACTTTTTTAATACAGAATGAGTTATTAAATGCTTTGTTACATGGAAAAAACACAAATTTATAGTGCCAATTATAAAAGAACAATTAACAAACACCAAATAATATTTTCACATTAATTCTTCATATCCAAGAAAAATTATTTTGGAGTAAAAAACTAAATTCGAAACGCATTTGCCATCAAACCAGAAAACTATGTTCGACCTCGAAATAATTTTTGTTTCGGTCCATCGAATTAAATTTTTTTTTAATTTTGGTTATACATCCCACAGTTAAACAATTTTTTCCGATAATACTTAACGATGTCTATGATAGCAACTTTAGCAAAATAATACCCCTCGAACAATTTGGGTCTTTGTCATCCCTAATCAAAGTTACAGTTACAGAGACATTTTTGATGCAAAGAACAAGAAAAACTTAATTTTAATTATAGAAAGAAGCCACAAAGGCTCGCCACTGCTACAACCTACAGACCAAATATCTAGTTTATAGTTTAAATATTTTTTTAGATATGGCTTTGGGCCACTTTTGAACCGGTTCAGCTGGAACTAAGAAAGTATTTTACTTCATATTAAAAACCTACAACCAAAACAAATTACAAGTTTAAAGCTTAAATAATTTCGTATTTATATGTAAGTACCTACGATTTGCTACAGGAGACAGTTTTCCGACCGATTGTTTTTCTGGAGGTCATATTAAATAGCCGTCTATATGTGAAAACAATGGATATTAATTGAAGCTTTATTATAATTTTAGAAAATATTTTAGAGAAATCCTACCACGGTTTGATACGCGAAAACGAGACTCTGGTGGAGATAACGCCCTTGATCAAAGTGGACGAAGAGAAAATTTGCAACTTTCGCATCCTGAAAAAGCCATATCATGAAATACCGTTTCAGGTAAATGCCGAGTCCCATGCCGCGACTATTCCTTTTGACCATGTTGCATTATCCTTTACAGATCGAATTGGTGAATAACCTGGGCATTTTGCGGGCACGACGCACACTGAACTGCGAGAAGCGCAAGAGCTACCACTTTGAGATCGTGGCCATATATTGCGATGGCACACCGTCGAATACAGCGAATGTTCACATAACCGTCATCGATATCAATGAGTATGCACCAACGTTTCTGGAGCCGTCCTACGTGACGGAAGTGGACGAGGGTCGGCTGTACAACGAGATCATACGGGTCGAGGCCACAGATAAGGACTGCACTCCTCTGTTTGGAGACGTGTGCAAATACGAGATACTCAACAATGACGAGCCATTTGCGATTGACAATGAGGGGACCATAAGGAACACTGAGCCGCTTTCGCACAAGGCATCGCACAATCACATTTTATCCGTGGTGGCGTACGACTGCGCCATGAAGGAGTCCACGCCCATTATGGTGAGCATCAAGGTGCGGCGCGTGTGCGAGGCCAAGTTCCTGGGGATACCGGAGCGGATTGATTACACTGTGAGTATGCCACATGGTGAACTTCGTCGTCATTTCATTCATTTTTATCCAGTCCGGCAGCACTGAGAGCCTGCAGTTGCTCCCGAACGCCCGTTTGGATCTGTGTGATGTCTCTTGCAGCAGCGAGGAGCTCAATATACACGCCTCGATAGCGCTTAAGGTAGGTGAGCTAGTCCGCTATCCGCTCTAACCTAACGCATATTTACACTCGCAGACCAAGCACATTTCTTTTGGATGCGATCGCGACATATCCAACTGCTCAGCAAGCCTTGCCCTGAAGGACCTGTTGCCCCAGGGCGCTGAGTGGACCAAGGAGCTAAGCTATGATGAAGGCGCCGAGCCGATATTCCACTTTGACGGCTCTGCTGGCGTAGTCGTACCAGATGCCTTCATCGGGCACTACGATTTCTCGGTGCGACCGTTTGGCATGGTCACCATATTCCGCCACAGCAGCCAAAGTTCGAGCAACAAGCATGTGAAGGAGCACATCGTCTGCAGCGCTGATGATCACAAGATGAACCGGCACCACATGGCTCTGTTTGTGCGCAATTGTCGACTGATTCTGCTACTGCGCAAGAACTTCAACGAGGGCGATCTGAACATCTTCAGCCCGGCGGAGTGGCGCTGGAAAATACCCCAAGTCTGCGACAACGAGTGGCATCACTACGTGCTCAATGTCGACCAGTCGGCCAAAGTAGAGCTGTTCATTGATGGCGAGCGCTTTGAGAGCTCAGTTGAGGATCGTCATAGCAACCCGGAGGTGATCGATGACTGGCCGCTGCATGCAGCGCACGGAGTGAACACAACACTGGCCGTCGGCGCCTGCTACCAGAGCTCGGAGAATCGCCTTAAGCATGGCTTCACCGGCGACATATCCGAGGTAAAGGTATCTTTCAACGGCGTGTTGTCCGCTGAGGACATCAAGTGCGGCACCAGCTGTGCGGAGCACTTGCTATCGCCCATGGATGCAGCGGACAGCCAAATCCAGACCAATGCTCAAATGAACGAGATTTTGATTGAGGCACCAAGCAAGCACAAAATTGAACAGCTAATGCGCAAGATTCAGTACATCAATATCAAGCAGAACCCTACCATCGGCCGTCGCAACATAGAAGTTCGCACCAGCATGTCGTGCGCCAATCAAAGCGCCATTCGACTGCCCACCATCGAAACGTATATCATGGTTAACGAGCCCATGGCACCAGTGGTCAATGAGAAAGCACTGGACACGTCCGCCATGTATAAAGTGGAGAAGGTGGACGCGCGCCTACAGCCAGACAGAACAGAACCAGGCCTTCAGACGCAGACCAGCGGGAAGATTACCATATCTGGTGGGTGAAATGATTGTATGACCCATTCCCAATAATGACAAGTGAACAATTTTCTCTCGATTTGCAGGCACATCAAACAAATTGGTTTCCTACCAAGAAATCAAATTGGGAGTCCATATTTTGGACAAAGTGCACATTGTTCTTGACACGAAGTTGGTTGCTAAGGAATACCTAGACTCGTGCAGCGTGGTGGTTTTCCCCTCGTTGAATCCCGATCACGAGGAGATTCAGATCGATGGCGATGAGTCACTCTCGTCCACCATGGATATTAAAACCAATATCAACAAGGACGGCGTCGAAATGATTGGAAGCGATTCCATTCACAATTATCTTAATGTGTTCCGTGCTTTGGTGTACAGCAACAAGAAGCCAGCGTATTATCTCAACCGCGTGTTCAAGCTCTCCTGTGCGCAACTCAATTCGCAGTTCAAGAGCGCCGAGTACACGCTGACATTGACGGTGCTGCATCCCAAGCAAACTGTGCCCAACTCTACGAAGGCTCCAGCAGTGTCGTCTTTAACTGGCAATGGGATCGATAATGCCGCATCATCAGTTTACCAACTAAACGGGCGTTCCTCAATCGACGGCAGCGACCAGGCGACAGGTAAATTGATTCCCTTTCATAACAAAAGTAGCAACTTAAAATTACACGTTTTAACTGGAAAAGTCGGAGTCAGTCGCTGACTTAAAAATCGGATTTCTTCCAAGCCATGTTTTAGCGATTTATCGTTCCCGATCGGCATGAAGACCCGAGTTGCCATGCAAGCCATAATCTGTCCGTCCTTCAATCCGGCCTTGTCAGCTATTTCTTTCGTATAAAAATATAGCTGAAGAAAACCTGGCAAATAAATTTTTATTCTAAAGGGTGATTTTTTAAGCATTTGTTTTTTTAAAATTAAAAAACAACAAAATTTCCAATAGCGAATGAAATATCTATTTGGAGCGATTCATCGATGCAAGGCATTTACTTTTTATACCCTTGGAGATGTTTGTAACGCACAGAAGGAAGCATCTCCGACCACATAAAGTAAATATATTCTTGATCAGCAGGACGAGCTGAGTTGATATAGCCATGTCCGTCTGTTTCTATGCTATCTCCTCCGTCAGTTTTAAAGCTATCTTAACCAAACTTTGCACGAAGCCTTTTGGTACAAATACGCTGCACATTTGTCGGAACCGGCAGGATCGGATGACTATAGCATATAGCTGCCATAGGAGCGATCGGTTGAAAAAGTAGTTTTAGTGAGAAAAACTTTTTTGTTTTCAATGTTATCACTCCCTCGTATTTATAAGTTTTCTATAAGTACAACTATATAGTACAGCTGCCATACAAAAGATCGGTCTGGAAAAAAGTCTTAGTGAGAAAAACTTTTTTGTTTTCAATACTATCGCTCCCAAACTTTGTTCAGATCAATATTATATACTACCACACAATTTTGTTAAGTTTGATTCAAATCAGATGACTATAGCATATAGCTGCCATAGGAACGATCGGTCCAAAATGTAGTTCTAGTGAGAAAAACTTTTTTGATGAATATATCGTATAGCCATATATCAAACTGGCAGCATATATCATGCTCCAAGGGTATATAAACTTCGGTACAGCTGAAGTTAGCTTCCCTGAATTTTTTAAAGATTATTCCGTGTAAATGTTCCCGCGAAGTGGTCCATCCGTAAACTTCAATTTTGGCATACTTTGTCCAGCATTTCGGCCGGTATCTCACCAATGCAGTATGGGTTTTTTTTCGTTTTTTTTTGGCATCAACGATAGGAAGTTAAGTTTTTGCACATAAATTTTTCAAATTAAAGTAGAATTTCGGTTTTTGTTTATTTTATGAATCGGCCACGCCATCACCTTCCCCGAACATGATATCTAAAATTATTTGGAAAATTCTAAATAAATATGTTTTTCCTCAGATTGGTGCACTTAATAAAAAAATTATCTATAACCATAGATAAGAACATTTTAAATTACCAATTTGGGCAAATTTATTAAAAAAGAACGAGCTTCTCAATTTTAACAATTTATAACTATATTAATGTTAACAAACTTCAAACATTTTTGTTGAAACAATGCTTTAGTTAAAAAGGTTTTGTTCCTAAACTAGGTGATTTTTATGTTGATGTTGTGTTCTCAAAATAAAAAAAAATTATTGAATTATTTGAATTAAGTTATGTTTAAACAGCTTAGTTAGGATACTTACGACATATGAGAACATAATTTTTTGTATTTTAAAATATTCTTCGTCGAAAGCAATCACTTCAAGTTTCTTCATCAAGATCTTTTCATCTTCTTCGTTTTCGTCGTGATATTCTTCTTCATCAGTATTTGTTAAAAATTCAAATCGTGGTGACTGCAGAAGCGAGAAAACTTGATTTGGTATGATTATTTTTAATTTTTTTATTTTGTCGTTCCTTTATAATAGATACAAGACAGCAACGGGTCCGAAGTATCTAAGGCTCAGCTTTCAAAACAGCAGCCAAAAGCAAGTTAAAGCAGACAAATTTAGTTGCATATTATTCTGGACACTTTAACTACACTCCTGCCCAAAATTATACGACACCCCGTAAATTTTAGTTTCGACCCTCGTAGGAGAATGGGAAAGCATACTACAACGAAATCAAGTATGCAGAATGAAAGCTTAATGAATTCTGCCTAAAATCTGATATTCTTATCTCTGATTGCATCTCGCGTTTTCAAGTAGCGGTTAAACAGCAAAAAAGTTCGATTTTTGTCATGTCTGCAATTGTATCCAAATTATACGACACATGTCAATTTGATGGATTTAGTTAACATTTTATTCTTAGAATGGTATATAAACACTATCTAATTAATAATAGAGCCACCTTGAGCCTTTGCTACCTCGAAAAGTCTCTTAGGCATTGAATTCACCAAATTTGTAAGTAAATTTTGGTCTAAAAGAGACCATTGAGCCAAAATTTAGCTTTTGAGGCTTTCGACATTCTCAAACTTGTTGTTATTGGCGTAAACACGCCTGGCTAAGATACCTACACTGTTCTCAATTGGCTTTAGGTCAGGGGAGCGTGCTGGCCAATCCAAAACATTTATATGGTGATCAATTATAAAGCGCTGGGTCTCTCTTCTCTTGTGAATAGATGCATTATCTTGCGGAAAAACAAGATCTCTTTCCATATTTTTTTCAAAAAATGGCAGAAGACGATCCTCAAATACTTTTTATACACTTGAAAAGTGTCTTATATGCGTCTTCAATCACCATTTATCTAATATTCAGAATAATTTAGATCCTACGAAAATTTTGCCAATTTCGCAGTTTTTTTGCGACAATAGAAATAAAGCTATCAACTATCTGTGTGCAAAGTTTATACTAATCCTTAATACTATTCGGGGGTGCCACCGAAACCTCTTCCAACCAAATTCCAACCGAATTCCAATTCTTAGGTGCCACAGAAATTTCTATCGGTTGGTTTCAAACCTCTAATGTTTTGTTAAAAGATTTTGCAAAGCTCTTTTCTCACTAGCGCCTTTTGTTGAAGTGGCGCCCTCTACAGCTACAGCAGATTAAGGGCTAGCGGATTGCGTGCTGGAAACTAATTCCTCAAGTTTGGCGTTAACAAATTTTTAAATTTTGCATTATATTGGTGGAGAATGCGACTAAAAATTGAATTATTATTTAAAATCATAAACAAATAACACAATCAAAAAATTTCAGTTATTCATTTAATGAACCCATATCTAAAATGAGGAAAATTTTTTGGCGAGAGATTCAGCTCTGTTTTTAGAGATGGAACATCTAATTAGAAAATGAAATCTCTACAAGTTCTGTGGCACCAACGAATTTTTCGAGAGATTTACAAACCAACCGTCGGCAAAATCTCTAGAGATTTCGTGGCACCCCCGATTATAAAAATTTTGCAAATTTCGGCTTTTGGACCATTCACAGACTTGAGATATAGCGTATGACGAACATATTGTGAAAATTTCGTGAAGATCGGTTCAGCGTTTTAGACGCCTATAATACAAACAAACATCCAAAAATACTTTCACTTTTATATGTCGAATATAATTGATTGGAAATTATAAAGTCAAAGACATACACCTTCCATTGACTGATGTGACATATTTCTTCAGAATATCGAAAGCAGTTGCTAAAGGCCGCCGCTGAAAAGATTCGGCTAACTTGAAACCGGAACTAATTGTCTACTCTCGCTGGTTAAGTGGTTATACGCAGTTAGAATTTTCGAAAAATCATTTTTATTCTCTGTACCGAAGGTAAATAGAGTATATTAAGTTTGTGCAAAAGTATGTAACAGGGAGAAGGAATTATTTCCGACCCTATAAAGTATATATATTCTTGATCAGCATCAACAGCCGAGTCGATAGAGCCATGTCCGTCTGTCTGTCCTTCCGTCCGTCCGTCCGTCCGTATGAACAAACAGATCTCAGAGATGGTAAGAGATAGAGGTTTGGCATGTATGGGACAAATGTTTCTTATACTTGCAGGCAGATCAAGTTTATTTTCAATTTTTGCCACGCCCCCTCCCGCCCCCGCAATTTTGAAGATAGATGATTCGTGCCTTCTAGAAAAAGTTAGTCATTAGCAATATGTATCGATTTGCCGAAGAAATGTTAAAGATCGGTTCTCAAGTTATGTTAGTTATTATATTCGGGGGTGTCACAGAAATCTCTAGAGATTTTGGCCTTGGTTGGTTTGCAAATCGCTCGAAAAATCCGTCGGTGTCCCAGAACTTTGAGAGATTTCGTTTTCTTATATGAAAATCGAGTTGGAAGGTTTGTGTCCATTCTAATGGGACATTTCTATCTAATCTGTTAACAGGGTTGCCCTTTTTCGCAAAAAAATTTCCCATCTTCTAGTTATGAGTTAATTTGATGTTTAAATGCAATTTTTTGATAGTGTTATTTGTTTTATGATGCATTTTTAAATTATAATTCAAATTTAAGTCATATTCTCCAAAAACAAGATGCAAAATTTAAAAAATATTTTTGCGCCAATCATAAAATATAACTTGACAACTCTAAGCCCTTGTTGGTGCTAATTTTGGTACACAGATGGCGACTCCATAACTTGAGGGCGCTGTGGATGGCAGGTTTTAATTGTTACGCAGCATAAGGAGAGTTTTTATTAAAACACAAATTTTGATATTAAAACAAATAAAATATTTGCAAAGCTAATTTTGCATATCGAAATTGTTTGGTTGGTGAATTTAGCTAAATCTCCCGACAAAACACGAGAGATTTGAAACCAACCGAAAGAGATTTCTGTGACACCGAGAATTGGTTTTGGGTTGGAATTTGGTTGGAAGAGATTTCTGTGACACCGCTGATTATAATAAGTGAATCACCCCCACCACCCCCTCCCACCCATCACAACCAACGCCGCACAATGTTAGAGAGAGAGAGAGAGGGAGAGGAAGAGAGAGAGAGAGAGAGAGAGAGAGAGAGACAGAGAGGGAGAGGGAGAGAGAGAGAGAAAAGAAACATAGCGATGAGCGCAGCAGCTGCAGTGCATTCAGCTCCTTCTCCAGGTACAGAGTATGTTATAGTCGGGCTTGACCGACTTTCTCACTTGTTTTTTTTAATAATTTTAATTTTCATAATTCTTAAATTACGTAAACACAAAAAAAATTTTGGACGAAAATGCGCTATTTTTAAAAATCGAAATATCGATTATTCCTTCGATCATTACCTGGTTTTATTTATCCACTAAAAGAATCTTTTTGGGTTTTTATTTCGGATTAACTATACCAGAGAAATCGTGGTAACCGCCAAATACCTTTTTTTTGAAGACCTTCAGGAGATCGTCTGCAGGAGCACACTAGATCAATATTATTTCTTTTCAATAATGGTGTTATAAACTTTGTAGTTTTGGTAATTGTAAAACAAAATATTTATCAACAATAAATTTAAACAAGTCAGAGTGTTGCAGTCGAGTGCCCCGACAGCAAAATACCCTGTACGCTTGACTCATTTGCCAAACAGGAAATGCTATGCCTAGGTATTGGGAGGCCATTAAAAGTCATGTGACATATTTATTTATTAAACGTCGAAAAAAAAGCTATATTCAATATTTGCCCTTCTTTCTCTCTGTGAAGCTGCATTCTGTTCCCTCTCAGTATTAGTCCTTTCTATATTCGACCTATTTATCTGATTCCTAGCCCTTTGCCGTTCAGCTCTATTTAATGCAGAAATTCTACTGGTTCTTGGCATTTTTGAGGTTATTATATCGAATACTTGCACTTTGATGAATATAGATTCCAAAGGGCCAAAAACGTCTTATTTTAGTAAATTTTTTAAATTTTCTTTAATTAATTTTGTAGTTGTTAGAGTTGAGCTAACTTTTTCGACTGAATATATTTACATATTACATGAATTTGAATTTTCTGTTTTTTATAGGCCTGCTTTTCTAATAAATATAAATTTCAAATATATGAAGCGGCGCACTTGCATTACTACGGTATTTTTGCCCGGATCTTTTTGTGGTTTTAGAATAGAAAGATCAAATTTCGTACCTATACCTAACTTAATATTATTAAGGTTCAAACTTTAAAATTTTGGCTCTGACAGTTTTTCGCTGTTAAAATAAGGAGGAGGAGGAATTTTCGAAATCTGAAACAAACTTGATCTGGGTACGGTATACTCCTACATACAAGCAACAATTTGTAGCTCTATCTCTTATGGTCTCTGAGATAAACGCGTTCATACAGAAAAAGAGACTGTTTTTCGCCGTTAAAAGATGGAGGAGGGGGAATTTTCCAAATCTGAATCAATCTCGATCTGGGTACGGTATACTCCTACATACAAGCAACAATTTGTAGCTCTATCTCTTATGGTCTCTGAGATAAACGCGTTCATACAGAAAAAGAGACTGTTTTTCGCCGTTAAAAGATGGAGGAGGGGGAATTTTCCAAATCTGAATCAATCTCGATCTGGGTACGGTATACTCCTACATACATGCAACAATTTGTGGCTCTATCTCTTATGGTCTCTGAGATAAACGCGTTCATACAGAGAAAGAGACTGTTTTTCGCCGTTAAAAGATGGAGGAGGGGGAATTTTCCAAATCTGAAACAAACTCGATCTGGGTACGGTATACTCCTACATACATGCAACAATTTGTAGCTCTATCTCTTATGGTCTCTGAGATAAACGCGTTCATACAGAAAAAGAGACTGTTTTTCGCCGTTAAAAGATGGAGGAGGGGGAATTTTCCAAATCTGAATCAATCTCGATCTGGGTACGGTATACTCCTACATACATGCAACAATTTGTGGCTCTATCTCTTATGGTCTCTAAGATAAACGCGTTCATACAGAGAAAGAGACTGTTTTTCGCCGTTAAAAGATGGAGGAGGGGGAATTTTCCAAATCTGAAACAAACTCGATCTGGGTACGGTATACTCCTACATACATGCAACAATTTGTGGCTCTATCTCTTATGGTCTCTGAGATAAACGCGTTCATACAGAAAAAGAGACTGTTTTTCGCCGTTAAAAGATGGAGGAGGGGGAATTTTCCAAATCTGAAACAAACTCGATCTGGGTACGGTATACTCCTACATACATGCAACAATTTGTGGCTCTATCTCTTATGGTCTCTGAGATAAACGCGTTTGTACAGAGAGAAAGACAGTTTTTCGCTGTTAAAAGATGGAGGAGGGGGAATTTTCCAAATCTGAAACAAACTCGATCTGGGTACGGTATACTCCTACATACATGCAACAATTTGTGGCTCTATCTCTTATGGTCTCTAAGATAAACGCGTTCATACAGAGAAAGAGACTGTTTTTCGCCGTTAAAAGATGGAGGAGGGGGAATTTTCCAAATCTGAATGAAAAAACTCGATCTGGGTACGGTATACTCCTACATACATGCAACAATTTGTGGCTCTATCTCTTATGGTCTTTGAGATAAACGCGTTCATACAGAAAAAGAGACTGTTTTTCGCCGTTAAAAGATGGAGGAGGGGGAATTTTCCAAATCTGAATCAATCTCGATCTGGGTACGGTATACTCCTACATACATGCAACAATTTGTGGCTCTATCTCTTATGGTCTCTGAGATAAACGCGTTCATACAGAAAAAGAGACTGTTTTTCGCCGTTAAAAGATGGAGGAGGGGGAATTTTCCAAATCTGAAACAAACTCGATCTGGGTACGGTATACTCCTACATACATGCAACAATTTGTGGCTCTATCTCTTATGGTCTCTGAGATAAACGCGTTCATACAGAAAAAGAGACTGTTTTTCGCCGTTAAAAGATGGAGGAGGGGGAATTTTCCAAATCTGAAACAAACTCGATCTGGGTACGGTATACTCCTACATACATGCAACAATTTGTGGCTCTATCTCTTATGGTCTCTGAGATAAACGCGTTCATACAGAAAAAGAGACTGTTTTTCGCCGTTAAAAAGATGGAGGAGGGGGGAATTTTCCAAATCTGAATCAATCTCGATCTGGGTACGGTATACTCCTACATACATGCAACAATTTGTGGCTCTATCTCTTATGGTCTCTAAGATAAACGCGTTCATACAGAGAAAGAGACTGTTTTTCGCCGTTAAAAGATGGAGGAGGGGGAATTTTCCAAATCTGAAACAAACTCGATCTGGGTACGGTATACCCACAACAGTCTATCTCTTTGGTCTCTAGATAAACGTGTTTTACAAAGAGACTGTTTTCGCGTTAAAGATGGAGGAGGGGCAAACGAACGGGTACGGTATACTCCTACATACATGCAACAATTTGTGGCTCTATCTCTTATGGTCTCTAAGATAAACGCGTTCATACAGAGAAAGAGACTGTTTTTCGCCGTTAAAAGATGGAGGAGGGGGAATTTTCCAAATCTGAAACAAACTCGATCTGGGTACGGTATACTCCTACATACATGCAACAATTTGTGGCTCTATCTCTTATGGTCTCTGAGATAAACGCGTTCATACAGAGAAAGAGACTGTTTTTCGCCGTTAAAAGATGGAGGAGGGGGAATTTTCCAAATCTGAAACAAACTCGATCTGGGTACGGTATACTCCTACATACATGCAACAATTTGTGGCTCTATCTCTTATGGTCTCTAAGATAAACGCGTTCATACAGAGAAAGAGACTGTTTTTCGCCGTTAAAAGATGGAGGAGGGGGAATTTTCCAAATCTGAAACAAACTCGATCTGGGTACGGTATACTCCTACATACATGCAACAATTTGTGGCTCTATCTCTTATGGTCTCTGAGATAAACGCGTTCATACAGAAAAAGAGACTGTTTTTCGCCGTTAAAAGATGGAGGAGGGGGAATTTTCCAAATCTGAAACAAACTCGATCTGGGTACGGTATACTCCTACATACATGCAACAATTTGTGGCTCTATCTCTTATGGTCTCTGAGATAAACGCGTTCATACAGAAAAAGAGACTGTTTTTCGCCGTTAAAAGATGGAGGAGGGGGAATTTTCCAAATCTGAATCAATCTCGATCTGGGTACGGTATACTCCTACATACATGCAACAATTTGTGGCTCTATCTCTTATGGTCTCTGAGATAAACGCGTTCATACAGAAAAAGAGACTGTTTTTCGCCGTTAAAAGATGGAGGAGGGGGAATTTTCCAAATCTGAATCAATCTCGATCTGGGTACGGTATACTCCTACATACATGCAACAATTTGTGGCTCTATCTCTTATGGTCTCTGAGATAAACGCGTTCATACAGAGAAAGAGACTGTTTTTCGCCGTTAAAAGATGGAGGAGGGGGAATTTTCCAAATCTGAAACAAACTCGATCTGGGTACGGTATACTCCTACATACATGCAACAATTTGTGGCTCTATCTCTTATGGTCTTTGAGATAAACGCGTTCATACAGAAAAAGAGACTGTTTTTCGCCGTTAAAAGATGGAGGAGGGGGAATTTTCCAAATCTGAATCAATCTCGATCTGGGTACGGTATACTCCTACATACATGCAACAATTTGTGGCTCTATCTCTTATGGTCTCTAAGATAAACGCGTTTGTACAGAGAGAAAGACAGTTTTTCGCTGTTAAAAGATGGAGGAGGAGGAATTTTTCAAATCTGAAACAAACTCGATGTGGGTACAGTATACACCTACATACATGCCAAAAATTGTGGCTCTATCTATTACAGTCTCTGAGATCGACGCGTTCATACAGACAGACAGACGGACAGACGGACATGGCTAAATCGACTCGGCTGTTGATGCTGATCAAGAATATATATACTTTATGGGGTCGGAGGTGCTTCCTTCTGGCTGTTACATACATTTGCACAACTTCATTATCCCCTTTTCCCATTTTCAATGGGTACAGGGTATAAAAACACATCCTTTTTCGGCCTTCTAACCCCTTCACAAAGCTCAGCAGACTTCCGCGATTTTAAACGCCAACAGATTCACCAACTGAAAACTAAACTATTAAAAATTACGTAATGAAAGTTTACTTACGCCCAAAAAAATAGTCATCAAAATGACACTATTTAGTCATCAATTCAAATATCAAGTATCAATATGATATTTCGAGCATATCAAATTGATACTAACTTGTATCAGGTTGACAATTTGATACTAGATCTTATCAATTCTATATTTCAATTGCCAAATCAAGTATCAATTTGGTACTTGCTTATATCAATTTTATTTATTTTTTCTTATCAAGTACTAATTCAGTTCTCAATAAATTGACATTGAAATTAAAACAAATCATTTTGAAAACTTTTAACTTGTGTGCCTCATGCTGAATACCATACATACAGATCATTACGAATTCGCAGAGAACATGTGTGAAAAACGACTCTCTTGCAGCTGTCTTCGTTTCGAACCTCTCACTTTGGGCGTCATCTTGCAATGCGCAGAAACAGCAACAGCGGCTTTGTGGCATGGTATATGTTCTGTCTAAAGAGTTACATGTTTTATTTGCAAATGACTTCAAATACATACGACGACGAATTACCTTGTTAATATAGAAGTCCTTTTTCCATATAGTTATGAATTACCATTAATTATCTTCGTCTGGGAAAGTGTCCTCCATGTCCTCCATTTACTTTTAACTAAGTCAAAATGAGTGTCCAGAGAGACTTGGGCGTTGCTGAAAGAAACAAGGTGACTATTTCGAATAAGTTGTTCTACGATTAGTTGCCATTGAGTGATTAAAAAGAATTTCGAGTACTAGGTAATATTCTAGGTAAAAATCTAAAACCCACAATATCATTTTGATACTCTCTAGGTCTATATTGATTCAAAGAAAATGATACTAGTTTCAGCTTCAATTTGAGACAATCAAATTGATACTGATACAAATTTTATTTTTTTTGGTGAACCTTTGTACTTTAACCAGGAACCGTTAACCGAAATAAACTGCTTCAAATAAAGTACCGGAACCTGAACCAATACTTATTTTTACCAAATATTTCACTTTAAGTTTTAAAACTGTAACCCGGAGTCAATTTGTAAAGTTGAGCCATCTTTAATATTGATTAAGAATGCCGCATAAGTATACCCTTAAGTATAAGAATATGTAGGCCTTTTTCCGCGTGCGTTTTGTCATAAGACTGAACAAGTACTCGAGATGTTGGATTTTATTAAAAATGTATTTCTATACTTTTCCCAAACAGACACCAAGGTTTTCTCGTACTCACTGCTTCACACCAACGATGTCCAAGAACCCAAGTCACATGTGCATTCCATTGCACACAAAGGTACGTGTAAGTCAATTCCAAAGTCAAAGCATTAAACTATTGAATGCATTTTTTAGCCGAAGCTTCGCATCCGACAATGCTTATAATTCTAATCTGCGTTTTTCTGGTCATTCTGCTATGTGGAGTGTCAATTGCAAGGATAAAAAACAACCAAAAGTACACTGATCGACATCAGCCGTGCCCCAAGGTAAGTTGTTAATCAACACGTTGCATCAATTCGCAGCTGGAATATCTGTTGCAAGATAAGATGCAAATGCTATAGGTCAGAGAATATATTAGTCTGGACCTTATATTATTTTTATACACTTGAAAAGTGTATTATAATTTTGCCCAGAAGTTTGCAACGCATAGAAGGAATCATCTCCGACCACATAAAGTATATATATTCTTGATCAGCATGACGAGCTGAGTCGATTAAGCTTTGTCCGTCCGTCTGTACGTCTGTCCGTCTGTCTGTTTCTACGCGAACTAGTCCCTCAGTTTTGGAGCTATCGAGCTGAAACTTTGCACAGAGTCTTCTTTTTACTGCACGCTGCTAATATGTCAAAACCGACCGGATCGGATGACTACTTCTTGTAGCTGCCATACAAATGTTCGTTCGGAAAATGGATTTTAGTAAGAAAATCTGTTTTATTCTCAATATTACTGCTCTCAAACACGGTCATGGGTAAAATGTAATGTTTTTAAGCTGATCTGCGAAGTTTGGTCGAAGTCGCTAACCGTTGAGACAAGCTATTTCAAGTGTATCAAAACTTCGGTACAGACGAAGTTAGCTTTGCCTTTCTCGATTTTTTTGGTTTCAAATTCTTCTTCTTCATGATTGGCCCGATGCTTGCATCACAACCGTTCGACGGTCTCGGCCGCTGCAATCAATGTCCGCCAGTCGCTTCTGCTCCGTGCGAGCTGGGACCAGTTGGTCACACCAAGCTTGGCAATGTCTGTCCGAACCTGGTCATCCCATCTTAGTCGAGGTCTCCCCTGCTTGCCTCTTCCTCCATAGTCAGCCGCCTTCGAATAATAAGCTTTCCTTACTGGAGCTTCTACGGCCATCCTGGTGACATGTCCTAACCAGCGCAGTCCCTGTTGCTTTATGCGCTTGACCAGACAGGTGTCCCCATAGAGCTCATACAGTTCTTCATTATTTCGAATGCGGAATTCATCGCCTTTAAATGATAAATTACAGAATTTTCGAAGACAGTTTGCAGCTATCATTAAAACTGAATGAGCTGTTTGCCCAAAACTAATGACACCTTTTTTTGGTTGGCACACTTAATTTCAAAAACTTTGAGGGTCCATAAAAAAAAAAGTGCTTCCAATCTAGCCAAACGCTGATAGGGATTTACTCAGTTCGGGTAGCACTATCGATTCCGCATAGTGGTGCTTGGTAGTTTTGAAAAAAGTTGAAATTTGTCGCACAGTGTAATCAACAAATAGATGGTGTGTGTTGATGCCTCTCTCATAGGTCTTCTCCAGGATTTGTCGTAGTGTGAATATCTGGTCTTTGGTGGATTTACCAGGTCTAAAGCCACACTGATAAGGTCCAATCAGTGTGTTAATAAGCGGCTTTAGACGTTCACAAATAATGCGCGACAGAACTGATCCCGCGGTAGTTGGCGCAAACGGCAGGGTCTCCTTTTTTAAAGATTGGTCATAGGACACTTAGATTCCAATCGTCGGGCATGCTTTCGTCAACCCATATACGGCAAAGAAGTTGGTGCATGCACCTTACCAATTCTTCCTCTCCAGCCTTGAACAATTCTGCGGGCAGCTCATCCGCGCATGGTGATTTGTTGTTCTTTAGCCTTTGTATGGCTAAACAGACTTACTGTTGGGTCGGCGGGTCTATCTCTATGTTGTCGATTGGTGGCATCGCTTCTTCTCTAGGGGCGCCATCATGTTTGTCATCGCCTCCCAGTAGGTTGGCTTAATTGGCTTAATTTTTTGGTGAAATTTTTGAGTCTCACTCATGCCGAATAACATCTCAACTTCCTCGCGCATGCGCCTTTCCTGCTCGTTCTTTTTCCTTCTAAAGAAGCGCTTCTGCTCTTTCCTTTTCTCCCGGTATCGCTCTTTAACAGCCCGCGTTGCTCCCGACTGCAGAGTTGTAGGCTGCGTCTTTCTCTGCAGTAGCAAGTCGGCACTCCTCATCGTACCAAGTCCGACTTCGAGGGGACTCGGAGTACCCGAGAATCTCCTTGGCAGCCGTACTCATGGAGTGTGATATACGATTTCACTGTTCGCATATATCGGAAGAAGATGGGGAGGTTTCCCTGAGCAGTTGGGCGAGTTTGGCTTTGTAGGCTTCAGAGGTCCCTTGTGATTGCAGCTTCTCGACATTTAGCTTTCGACGTGTGCCAGAGCGTGAGGCATGTGCCACACTGAGCCGCGTGCGTACCTTGGCTGCAACCAGGCAGTGATCCGAGTCTATGTTGGCTCCTCGAATCGCTCGCACGTCTTGTACACTCGATGAGTGCCTTCCGTCGATCACAACGTCATCAATCTGATTTCGTGTTCGTTGATCAGGGGACTTCCAGGTCGCCTTATGGATCTCGAGGTGTTCAAATCTCTCTCCGTTACCGGAGGTTGTTTCATGAAGGCTAAATCGTCCGACTGTCGAACCAAAGACTCCTTCTCTCCCGATTTTCGCGTAAAAATCGCCTAGCACGATCTTTATGTCGTGATCGGGGCAGCGCTCGTATAGTTGTTCCAGGCGCTCATAGAATTCGTCTTTTGTAGAGGTGTCCTTGTCTTCTGTTGGCGCATGTGCACAGATAAGACTAATATTAAAATATTTTGCCTTAAGTCTGAGCGCGGCACGCCGCTCGTCAACTGGTGTAAAGCTGATGCCTGTGTGGCGTAGTCTATCACTCACTGCAAAGCCGCACCCAAACTCGTGCTTGGAAACATGCCCGCTGTAGTAAATCTTCCAGGGGAGTGGTGGTTTCTGTTCTGACTTCTCTTTTGGTGGCGTTATTATCTTGCTCCCATATCCAATCCATCGCATTTCTTGGAGTGCGGTAACGTCCGATGAGTATTCCTTGAGGACTTTCACCAAGTCGATATCATCACTCTCTCTGTTGAGGGTGCGGACATTCCAGGTGCATATCCTCAAATCGTGGTCCTCAAAACGTTTGCGTGGGTCGTCGTCAGAGGGGGTCCGAGGCATCGTAGCCGCAGTTTTCATTGGTGGAAATTTTTTACGGTGGTGGGAACCAAACCCGACGCACTAACCCTATATATTATACCCTGTATGGAAGGGCGGGTCGCCGCTCACGTTAGCCAGCAGCGTTGCGGATGCATTGCTCTGTTACCGGTGGTCACCACGAGGAGATGTGAGTCGACTTGAGACGCAGTAAACCAGGATCACGCTGGGTCGCCAAGTTGAACCGATCAGCAGCTTTACCTGACCACATACGCCCCCATTAGGTCCAGAAGATCTATGACTAGAAGTTCTGAACCAAATTAACGGGCGGAAAAAGTTTCGTTTTGGTCCAAATAGATATAAGAAAAAGTTTGGTCCTGATATCCGCTCAAATATTTTTAAATTTTTATTTTAAGTGTTAATACTATTTAATTCAGTTAGGGGAGTATGTAAGAACATTTTAAATATGAATGTTGCATATTTTGAGCATACACTTGGTTATAATCATACCAAAACAGCAAATTTTTCAAATTACTTTTATTTTATCTCTTTCGATATAACACTTCTCGATAGCAGTTTTCCTTAACTCATCAAACCAACTTTTTCTAAAGTAACCATGAAAAAAATTCTATCTGCTAGTTATCGGGATAATATCAGTAATAATAATATCTTTGCTGTGCGAATCCTTTAATAAACTTTGAAATCGAGGATCTAAAAACATGGTCTATTATGGGTGCAAATAACAAAACACAAAAAAAGTAAATCACTGGTCAATAGTTCAGAAGCTTTAATGTATAGAAGTCAGAAGTCTGCTTTGTCAAATCTTTTTTATTGTGATACAGAATAATGCGAAACCAGTCTCAATAAAATGTTGCATCTTATATCCTTAGGTCCTCATTATAATGTCATGATGATCTTTGCACAAAAACCTCTGACAAGGCAGCGAACATCTGAAATTCTGCAGAAGGTTCGGTGTGGGGGTTCAAAAGGGTTGGAAGCTCTGATAAAACTGACTAAAGATATTCTTCAAACCAAAGCTTTTTCAAACAGAAGAGGAGGAAGGAAGAGGAAGGCGAGGTTTGGGAGTTTAAAAATTTTATGGTATCGAACAACATAATTTTTCTTGATAAATAAACAAAATAAAGAAGATGAAAACTAGACAAAGTTTCCACATTTGCCTTTAAGAAGGGCAAGTAAGAGTAGAAGGTTTGTTTTTTTGGAGTAAATTATTATGTCATCGCAAAAATTGATGGACCCAAACCTAGCTCATCTTTCTTTATATTAACGTCCATACCCAATATACCGAATTAAAAATCAAGGTACCGGTACGGAACCGGATACCGAAATAATATTAGAACCAAAAACAGAACCTTTATCGTACCAGAACCGGAACCAAAGTACGATTCGGTTTGATTCCCTGGTTTAAGGTAAAAAAATATGTCGGAATTACGGGTTAGACACCGGTTGTACGCTTGCAAAGGACATTGGAAAGGAAACCGTGAAATATGACGTTTCCTTATAATTTGATATGGGGCACATTGGCACCTCACAACCCTTTATACTATCAATATGTAATGCTGAAAAGTAAGCGGTTCATTGAATACTTCCCTTTACTTTGATTAGATTGCGGATGAGGGCTTAATCTGGGATGATTCGGCGCTGACAATTACCATAAATCCGATGCAAACAGACGCCGCTTCTGAGGATAGCTCCGACTCAGAAAACTCGGAATCTGAAGACGAAGAAGGTAAGTCTTTGCGTTTCTGCCTGGTTTCAACAATTGTTGTTCTTTCTCCTCCCCTTGTGCAGTAATGAAGGATGGATTCGCTCACATCAACCAGCTCGAATGGGACAACACGAATATGTTTTCGACGGTAAATTAAGGCGAGGATGTGTTTCGCAGTTTATCTAACAAAGTTGAAATTAAAGATATGTAAATGTGCTTTTAAAATATAAACTACAAGATCAACTACATACTTCGATAGAGGCCCACGAATACTCAGCAAGTCATTTGGTGCAATTGCAAATTGCATCTGCGTATGCACGACGGTGGAGTCGTTGGAGTGGCGCGAAATGCAAAAATACCGATGTACATGTAATCTTAAGGCATAGTACAATTACACTTATGTAAACTCATACCCAACACCCACATTGGTAGAGCCAAACTAAAGGCAATAGACCTATACGCATACCACATAAGAACCAAATGCTACAATTGTATACCCCTATACGTGCATGATCACTTGGAACACATTCTGTTTTGAGCAATCTCCCTTCTCGTAAAATAGGTGCAACATATTTATTGATTACTGTTAACTGCTACCGTGCTTCGACGGGCAGAAGTCCTTACGTATTGTTTCCCATACGGAAACAAGTTGCGCAGTTTGCTTGAATTTGATTGTCAAAGAGTAGCTCGAAAAGGGGTCGTCACATAATAGTTTCGGTGAGCCGAAAACACTATTTCTTCTGTTATACTCGTAGAAACATTCTGTTTATTATTTTGTTCAGTGAAAAACAAAGGTTTCGGTTTCTTTCGAATGGACTTAAGTGGGGGATTTGGTGCTCGTCTGCTCGTGCCACTGCCTGCGCCCGTCTTATGTCTGGACAATGGGTAACGAGAGGAAATCGGAGCCGTGTCCCAGCTATTGCGTAAATATCGATATATATAATATATACATAAGTGATAGCACATATCCTTTTTTTAATGGTTAGTAACTAGCAAATATCGAGTCACAAAATATTGCTGCACTGTAACATGCGATCTCTCGCCGAAAATAGTAGAATCCAATGCTTCAATTCCCTGTCCCGATCCATTGCTTACTAAATTCTGCGACCATTAGTCTATGTCTCGGTTGGGGTTAATTGGCAACCGTTAAACCATCATTTAGCCTCTGCTTATATACCGTCCGCCTTTCGTTTCACTGCATCCAGCACTGCACTGTATGGTGTATGACATAATATTGTGACTCTTTATGAATATATATATATATATATATATGAATTGTATTCCTCGTACAAGCGGCTTTCAAGCGCTTACATTTCGTCCATACATATTTAGATGTATTGTATTGTACCGTAGCCTGTATAGACAAACCCATCATGTTTTTTTAATGTAAGTATGTACTTTTTATTCCGCTGCTTTACTTCGGGTATGAGAGGCCTCATCTGAATCCAACTGGAGTGCAATGGGACTGCATAGACGGGTTAAGGACATGAGCATTGCACAGCCATACCCATGCAATGCAATAGATATAGCCGTAAGGGTGTTTACCATATAAGAACGAGCCTAAGAAATCTGCATGTACGCAAAATAACGATTTGTATGTCGCGGGGCAAGTATTATATGCATATACCACAAACCCACATACAACCGAAATCGAGCATTCGATAAATGAAATCATGAAGAAATAAATGCTTCTACTATATATTGACAAACCGCGATTGTTATGTCTTTCAATCAAAGGTGTCGGAGTCTCCCCTAAATCGTAAGTTGGAAATACATACCAAAAATTGTACCAAGCTGGATTTCCAATCAAAAACACAAACGTAACTTGCAGCCGGTATAGTCGAACCAAAAAAAAAAAATCAAATAGAATCAGTATTTTTTCTTAATATATCATAGAAGATCTTGAAATGAAATTATTTCTTTTTTTTTGAATAATAATCATTTCATTTTAATGCCAATTGAGAATAATGAATTGACATTATTTTTTACACTCTGTACCGAAGCTACATAGAGTATATTAAGTTTGTGCAAAAGTATGTAACAGTGAGAAGGAATCATTTCCGACCCTATACAGTATATATATTCTTTATCAGCATCAACAGCGGAGTCGATATAGCCATATCCATCTGTCCGTCTGTCTGTCCGTCCGTCCGTATGAATAAACAGATCTAAACCAACGCCGCACAATGTTAGAGAGAGAGAGATGAAGCGAGAGAAAGAGAGGAAGAGAGAGAGAGATATGAAGGGAGAGAGAGAAAGAGAGGGAAACTTTGAGATAAGCGCAGCAGCAGCAGTGCATTCAGCTCCTATTTTAGGTACAGAGTAAATTATAGTCGGGCTTGCCCGACTTTCTCACTTGTTTCGATTTCAATTCAGAATTTTTAATTGAAATTATTTCATTTCAATTTTAATTCAGAACTACGAGTTTGCATTGTTTCATTTGAATGTTTTAATTGAAATTGAAATGTTTAATGCCAATTTAAAAATGTTGAATTTGCACTGCCAGAGAATGGCGAATAAGTATTAGAGAGAAACTTTGCTCAGTCGACACCGCTTCTGTCAGAAATAAGTCAGCTGTTCTCTTACGCTTTCTAGATACTTTGGCTGTTCGCTCTCACTTACGCTCTCTGGATACATTTGGCAATATGGTCGTCTCGCTCTAACCACTGTGATTTCCTACTGGCACTACAAAGTATCTTTTTGGGCACTATCGTTTAGCACCAGCAAAATAGAGAGCGCAAAGTTTATCTCTTATAATTATTGCTCCATGACCTAACCTATTCCCTAATCCCAATCCTCGCCTGGAGTGCGCATTGCATATGTTCACGCGTCGAATCATCTCCCTAATATGTGGCCGAGTTGACATATGGAATGTCCCATATTTATAGATAATTCTATAACAATAGCAAAAAACAAACTTTTGTCATATATTTACTTACATCACATCTAAATGCATTTCTTCTCCTTAGTAGTGGTCTTAAAAATAGTGTACCTTAGAATTCGTTATATTAATAACCACCATTTGATTTTTAAACTCAGTAGTAACGCACTTCTCATAAATTTTTCTTCAAATTTAATTCAAGGTAGAGCCGTGGCAAACTGTGTTGAGGTGTCCATGTACCCAGATGAGGTGGTTACTACGCGTACGCAGGGCTTCTTCTTCTTTTCAAGCTTCCCTCCTCCTCCGCAACAACAAATAGTGCCTTGAGAGCCTTGCACGAATTTCCGTGAGCTACTGACGAAACCACGTCCTCTGCGAATTCATTTATTGAAAACAGAGGTTTCCACATTAATTTTGCTTGTTTGTTTACTTCTGACCAAGGGCGTAGCCAGCTTTCCGAAAAGGTGGGGGCAGCTGAGACTGAACTTTTCCTAAATATTTCTTAAATTATATTTTTCAACATTAAATAATTAGATCAAGATGCATTTGATATGAAATGAGATAATCAAGCAATTCTAACAAACCATGATACAGCTATATAAGGTAAGGTGCTCCCTGAGAGAGCTCTCTTTTCGGGACTTTCATTGTGTTGCTGTCATTTGATTGACAGGGTTGTGAGCGCATAAATTTTTTTTGATTCGCCGACGGGATTTATTTATAATTTGTGAAAATGTCGAGCCAATACTGTTGCGTATTTCGATGTAAAGTATCGAACTTTATTTTGAGACGTGCCCCAAAAGATGAAGAAAGAAGAAAAGTGTGGTCAAATTCAACCGGTGTTTTACTTACACAATATAGTAAAATTTGACAAAGGCATTTTACGGAAAGTGACTTTCGTTCAATAGAACGCGGTAAGAATGGTCGTAGGCTTCTTTTAAAAAGTGCCATTCCGAAAGGAGCGTTCCAGTTCACGAAACATATTTTGTCGCTAACTATGCTCAACACAAAAGACTTCAGTTCGCAAACTGAAAAAGTGTATCTTAGCTTTTACTTTGATGAATTATTTATTTGATGTGAATGCAATTTCAGGAAAGAAGTCGTGGACTGTGGCATAGCGTTAGAAAATTTTGCGCTGAAAAATCGAGGTTTCCGAGTTGGAAAAAGAGAATGCTGCCTTGAAGCGAAAAATTGGCTACTTCGCGTATATGGAAACGTCCTTGAATAGATTATTTACGGACTCCCAAGTCCGTCGATTGGCAGTGAAGGGAAGCGTGTGAAATGGAATCCAGAAGATGTGTCCTATGGAATTTGTCTTCATGCTGCTGGGCCACGTGCGTATAGACATCTGTTAAATAAGGGATTTCCTTTGCCTAGCGAGCGGACATTGCGGGAGTGGTCGCAGAAGTTGGACGTTCAGACTGGAACGCTGGATTTTATTGCGGATTTAGGGCCGTTTTCTCATGTAGCTGTTTTTGCAAATCTAGGTGGATTTGCTGTATTTGATTTTCTTATGTTCAAGGTTAGCCATCTAGATGGATTTCGTTGCCATCTACTTCATCCTCATGTATTTCAAAACCATGTACATGCTTAACCAAATTATGTATTTTTATGTGTGCACTCATATGGTCACACTGAAAAATATTTAAAATCAAAAACAACTGCTGCTGAAAACAGTTAAGTCTGTATTGATTAAAAGTAAACCCAAAATGAAAAATATTGGTTGTGGCTTTTGTACGCAAGACACCTGCAGACATAGCCAAAAAGACAGATCCGCATTTTGATTCCCCTAGTTCATTGCTTAAGCTAAGTTCACACAGGCAGATAATTTAGCCAAATTTTGATTAAAATAACGATGATTGAAGATTTTACAGGATTTAAAACAAAAGCTATAGTTTCATACGCAAATAATTTGATCAAATATGCCCGGAAAGTTCCACAATTTGGCCTTTATCGCCAAATTTTCATCAAAATTTTTCCAAATTATTTGCCTGGGTGAACATAGCTTTAGACCTATTGCTTAATCTCCCATCATAGTAACAAGTCGTCAAAAAAAAATATCCTTCTCCTCCTCTGTAAAATGCGTGCTCACTTTTTAAAATTGGCGCGCAATAATTAAAACAAATTTTTGCCGATTGACAAGGCGCTGCCAACTCCCTTTTAGTGCCTTTCCAGCCCTCCCGGTGTGACCGTGGCGCAAATGCCCGAATTCACAATCCATCTACATGAGACAACCGATTGCACAAAATCCACCTAGTTGCGAAATCTAGGTGGATTTCGATTTGAGCAAAAACAGGAACATGAGGAAACGGCCCTTAAAGAAGAACGCAGTTGATGTCTCCGACAAAGACAAAGTTTGGGTTATTTCATTCAAAAATAAAAAAATTTTATTAAAGCATATATTTTGATTCTAATTTATATATTTTTCTGTTTGTATATCTGAGGGTGCTTTGTTTTTTGTTTTATTCTCTCTCTCTCTCTCTCTCTCTCTCGATTTTAGCAAAAGCTGTCAGTACTCGATAAACTCCTTATATAGTTGTATCATGTAACAAACTATTTCTTTGTTCGATTCACATCTAACACAATCCCGAAAAATAGCAAACATGATTGCGCATCATGCCCGTTCACCAGCACAATCTAACAAAAATAGTCGATTTTTATACCCTTGCAAAGTGTGTTATAATTTTGCCCAGAAGTTTGCAACGCATAGAAATATTCATTTCCGACACTATAAACTACATATATATATTCTTGATCAGGGTGACGAGCTGAGTCGATTGAGCTTTGTCCGTCCGTCTGTCTGTCTGTCCGTCTGTCTGTTTCTACGCAAACTAGTCTCTCAGTTTTAAAGCTCTCGAGCTGAAACTTTGCACAGAGTCTTCTTTTTACTGCACACGGCTACTATGTCGGAACCGACCGGATCGGATGACTATATCTTATAGCTGCCATAGGAACTACCGGCCAAAAAGTAGGTCTCTGTGAGAAAAATTGTTGTGTTTTTAACGTCTTCCACTTCAGCGACTATTAATATTAAACGCTTTCACATAGATTTGGAAGTTTTTATCAAAATCGGATGACTTTATCTTATAGCTGCCATAGGAACTACCGGTCAAAAAGTGTGTTTTAATGAGAAAAAATTTTTTGTTTTTAATGTTAACGTGTTTCACTTCAGAGATTATTAATATAATGCACTTTTACACAGATTTGGAAGTTTTGGTCAAAATCGGATGACTATATCTTATAGCAGTCATAGGAACTATCGGTCGAAAAGTGGGTTTTATTTAGAAAAATTGTTTGTTTTAATGCTGGCGTTCTTAAACTTTGATGTATTAAAACATTTGCAAGGGTATAAAAACTTCTGCGAAGACAAAGTTAGCTTGGCCTTCTCGTTTGCCATCGATTTATGCTGCTGAACACGCTCATTGCCTGGTTAATGAAAATGCCTCTCCAGATTACTTAGCTTTTTAGCAGTAATTTCTGTATGTTTCTGAAAGGGTTCTATTTAAGGTTTTTTTGGCTGTCTCAACATCCCAACTCACCCGACACTGCCCTTTGAGATGGGCTTGCGAGAAATAATGCATCATTTTGTGACACCATTGCTATAGCGGCATGCTGAAGTGAAATAGAAGCACCTCGTGAGAAATTTCAAATCTGAAACAAACTGAATCATTTAAAAATTGGAGGCTTCATCTCTGAAATTATCTTAGATCGACAGAACGGACTTATATAGAAAAATGATGCTGATGTTGACCTGTATTTGCGTTACTCATATAGATAAATACGCGTCAAAGGCAAAGTGACTTTTAAAATTTCGCGGACTTCGTTCATTCGATTCTCGATTCTTATACTATGTGTTTGATTCTGTGTGGAAAGAAAGAAAAGAAATTAGCGAAATCTAGTTTTAACATTTTAAATATTATAAAACAAATAAAAACCATATTTAAAAGTGTCATAAAAGTGTTTTGACCTACTGCAGGTATTATCCTTCTCTCGTGCGCTTACGTATGCTGATAAAGTCAAGCATGTGGACTCAAAACAAGTACCTAGAAATAGTGTTCCATCCAAAACTCGACCGTGGTAAATAAAACTCATAATGTTCCTTTCTTTTTAAAACAGTGATCAAAAGAATTTAATGACCCCTTAACCACAAAATTAACTTTTTTTGTATTTCTGGTTCTTCAGAAACTCGAATATTGTTGCAGAAACATTTTTCTTTCACGTCAAAGATTTCAGAGTTGGAGCTAAAGGTTCGACATGTGTGGGACATACATTTCTTATACTTCCAGACAGATCAAGTTTATTTTCACTTAATAATTTTCAATTAAGGAATATTATACTACTTTTATACACACAAAATTTATTGTGATTAATGCCCTTTAAAGTATGCTATGCTTCTGAAAATACTTAATTGAGAATAATATTTATTCTTTTTTGGCTAAAAACTAAATTATTTTGTATTCCTTTAACTGGTCCGACAATTTTTGTGAATATTCCGCGTGGATTATGTATGATTCTGCCATATCTGGCTACAATGTCTACGGAATGATAATTATAAAATGACATAAAGCATACTTTGAAGGGCATTACTCACAATAAATTTTGTGTGTATAAACGTAGTATTAGACTATAAATAAAAATTTTACTGTTCATGCATATACAAAATGTTACATACTCTACACCAGCGATAGCGATGGATTCGCCTTCTTCCCAGACGCCAAAGACATTTTACTTTTACACATACACGAGCCGAGGCTGAGGCCAAGAGAGCAAACAGCTCTTCAGTTTTCAGATTTAATTGCATAAGTGTCTTTTTATATCAAGACTGCGAACCGGTTTTAAACCGCACCGATACTTCGACCTATGTTTCACAGCGAACCGAAACCTATTCCGAACCCAAGTTATCAGTTCTGTTCAAAAAATTTGAAGTACTGAAAAGCAATTTATTTTTATTAAGCTGCTTAGTTTTAACGGAACATCTTGTTCGTCTATCATTGATCAAATTGCACCCATCCCGATATTGAAACTGATGTTTCTGGAAAAACTAGCTGCACACAAATTAATCAGCTGCCAAGGGCTGGTTCCAAGTTAGCTTGCTCTTCCATAATTATGTTTATTTAAATATTCGATACACCTAATTAATTAATTAGTTAAATTTATATGTGGTAAATATGCCTACTAAGTACATTTGGTTTGTGCTTTCTTAACAACTAGCGGGCGTCATCAAAGATTTAAGTCTACTTACAGCTACGAGTACGTGGTTATGGGTACGAGTTAGAGTTCGTGTTCGAGCTTGACGTACACCCGAGTATTTTTGAACAGTACGAGAACATACATATGAACATACAAGCAATGGTAAAACAAATCGAAATCGAAAATAAATATTATAAATAAATAGAGTGCCTTAAATTCAATAACACTATGCAACAAATTGAACACATTTTTGGCATTCAGAGATGCCACTATACATTTTAAGCGATCTGAGTGCGAAGACAGTGCAACATCCTTTGTACGATGATTTTTTAGAGTCTAGACTTGTATTTTGAACTACAACTCCACTTTGACCAATCTGATCATATATGTAAATATCTGGTTAAAAAGTCGTTGTTAAATAAACCATATTTTGTATCTGAAGCGATTTTAAGTAACGCAAAACAACTTTTAAATAGAATGCCATCCTGACCTCCATATTATACCTCCATATAATATAGGCTACCATCCACTATCCTTCCTCAGTTTCCAGGAAATTTGTCATAAGCCTTTAGAGTTTCTTATTACGTTTTCGAAAAATTTTGTGTAATCTTTAAAATAGTACAAATTTTGTCCGAAGCTGAAGCTATTTTTATACTCTGTACACAGAGCATATTAAGTTTGTGCAAAAGTATGTAATAGGGAGAAGGAATCATTGCCGACCCTATTAAGTATATTCTTGATCAGTATCAACAGCCGAGTCGATATTGCCATGACCGTCTGACTGTCTGTCTGTCCGTCCGTCTGTCCTTCTGAACAAACAGTTCTTAGGTATGAAATGTATGGAACAACTGCTTGCGTGCAGATCAAGTTTTTTTTTTATTTTTGCCACGCCCCCTCCCGTCCCCATTTTTTTGACAAAATTAGTAATCAATTTTTTTTATCTATTTGCCGAAGGCATATTAAAGATCGGATAAACGATACTCAAGTTATAGGCAAAGAAAGACCAGTAAACCACCCTCCCACCTTCCCAACCCCCTCACTCATTAAAAAAATCTTAGGAAAAGACAGACAGAGAGAGTAAAACTTAAAGATGAGCGTTTAACAAAACAACAAAAATATTGCACGATACCCGCGTGACTCTTTGGATTAGACTGGTACAGATTATATTATAGTCGGGCTTGACCGACTTTCTCACTTGTTTTATTTTGAGTTAGAGTGTAGCCGTTAATCCAATTTTGGAAATTGTGTAATTAATAAGGATATTTGAAAAATTACAGCCACATATTACGAGGATTTCACATAGTTCTTCTCCCATGTGAGAACGATGAATTCATAAAAATCTTATCAGTTTGTTACACCAGCATTATTGCTTGACAGGCTGCACCTGAACCCGGTTAGGTTCGCATTTTTTCGTCCCTCAAACCGGACCATGAATTTTTAACCTCCCGAACCCCCAGTATACAGAAAAAGATCGATTCAAACCCTAATTAGTCAATTTCTTAAGAAATTTTAAAGTTTCTCAACATTATAGACCGGAAAAATAATTTTATTCCGGGGTGTCCCTGATATCTAATAGGTTTTCGTATAAGCGATAGCATTTTGAATTTAAATTGCTTGCCTTTATTTGTGAAACTGACTGCTCAAAGCGAAGCAGATTAAACGCGTACGGGGTTCCTTCCCTATCAGCTAGTTGCCGACCTAATTCTTGGGTTTACATTTAAAGTCCTCCTAGTTTATTTCGGAATAATAATTAGGGTAATTCACCAGTCCCTGTAAAATGTTAAATCAAAAATGGTAAACTCAAAAAGTTTACGATCCATCAACTAAATACATAGGAAAACAATTACCAACTTTTTGTTGCCCTGGGATATGTTTATAAAATCATTCTAAAAGTCTAAAAGCTTAAGATGTCCAAATTATCGGCTAAAAATACTTGGCATCGTGCTTATCTGATATAGAATTTCGATACATGTTTTTCTGTATAGGCGTTGGGTATGATTATCACCTATTATTTTTTGGTAAAGAATGGATCTACAATCTTTTTCGATAATAAATAAACAAACAAGTAAGAAAGTCGGTCGAGCCCTACTGTAATATACTCTGTATCGCAGTAGCAGATGAAAGCAGCGACCTGCAAAAAAATCAGCTCCATGGTTCAAACAAACGACTTCCCGTTTATGAGTTATGCATACAGTGGTCTACGCCACTGAGGCGTCTGAAATTCGTTGTAAATGTTAAGGGTTGAATCTTAAATAAGAGCAAAACTTACAGCCTGTCAAAAACAGCTGGATTACTACAACAATTACTAAATCACAAGGGGTCGCTCACTAGCTCATGTAAATTTACAAATTACGTTTTTCGAGGCCTGGTGAATACCGTAATTGTTTATATGAAAATCTCTAGAGATGTCTGAGGCACCCCTGATAGTACAGAATCTCTTAAATTGATAATAATGATGAAGGTGAGTCTGCCTTTCAATACTTAGAGACCAGGCACTTTTGAAAACCTCTTTAGAGAACCTATGAATGATAACCATATGGACTAATCGATTTTTATAGCTTGCAAATTTGTCTCAATTTTGACCGAAAACAGTAGCCAAAACCACTCAACTATATAAGAATCTATGAACCCAGACTGGAGCCAAAACCTTATGTTCGATAAGTACAGGAACCGGTCCGCCGACCGAACCTTCATCAAAATTTTACAGGTTTTCAGGTACAGGCAGCCTCGTTTAATACTGGTATAATTTGGAAGTTTATTTCGAGTACAGAGCTAGCAAACCGACACCTAGTTTTCTGATTTTTGGGTTGCATTTTGCCCAATATTTTTCAATCCAATTTAGATCTTTAAGTTAACTATCCGCATTTCATATAGATCAGCTGAAAAACAAGGTTTGCGCTCTAACCCAGCGTTTTCCGACAGTGGGATGAATTTTTCAAAATTAGGCAGTTGTTTCCAATTGTTAAGCAATTAATTCGAATTAAAATTTAACACCCATAGAAATTGTTCGACCTTGGGGATTAGAATTTGTCCATTTTAGAGGACTAGGGTACGCCTTCAACAATTTTTACACGTTTGTCTAAAGAGCGCTGGACATTTATGATCAGATTGGTATTAAAGAAAGTTATATTCACGTATACAGGACTTTATTTCGTACGAAGAAAAAGTAGTATGGTGGCATTTCTGGATGAAAATGTTGTTGTAGCGTCTCATTGGGAATTCGTGCGTGGCGCAGACCTTCTGCGAGCAGTTATTCTTAGTCCTCCGAATGTATATATGTACAATTTTTACACGGATGTGCTCCTTTACGCTTTTACAGACTCCTTAAGTTTAATACATTTGATTTGAAAGTTTTCAAAAAACTTGCTTGGTTTTTGGTTGAGTTTCCCTTAGTGGACATTTTGGTTTCTTGCGTTTTCACTTAAAATAATACAAACTTGTTGGTTATCTATGCTCTTGATTATTTCGTTACTTGAGCAGGACCCTTATCTGTACCAACACACGCGCACGTGCGAGTCGGTAATGCGAATCGAGTAATAAATGCAAAATTAGCTATTTATGTATATGAGAATTGGTCTCGTTGAGTTCAGTTCTGTTTCCATTCCAGATGCGGACGAGACATATTTATGAATATGTATTGCAGGGACCCGTTCCTTAAATAATGAACTACTTATCACTGAACGCCGATACCAGGAATAGGAGTATACAGTGGTGATATTTAGGCCATGACTTCTCTGGGACTAAGGGGCTCGGGTAACTGTAGTATGCAGAGGTTTAGTCGCTAGACAAGAAATATGTCCGATGTCTCGGACTTTGTGCACGCACTGCCAGTGGGCGAAGCAGCTGAGGCCAAAGAGTTTGCCCTTGTAGCCGCCAAGGGTGAGCGCAGGTCCTGGTTTAACGATGACTGATTCTGGCCACCTTCGTAGTAGTATGACGAGTCTGAAATGTACGAGAAAAACGTTTAGTTTTGGCTCCGTCCCCACCGCCACCTGCCCATTGTCACTTACTTATTAAGCCGCCGCTGGTACCATAGCCGTATGACCCATAGGCGCCACCATACTGTGTATAGGCTGGATTGTAGGCATAGTCTGAGCTGGGCACAACGGAGCTGCAAGCTGCAAGTGAACAAGTCGATTAGGATCATAAATATTAGAAGTCATCGGTGAGATGCCAGAGGAAAATAAAAGGGAAAGGAGAAACGTATAAAAACCAAAAACAAACAGAAACAGACACAGTGCAAATAACGAAACAAATGAAGAGTTCCAAATAGTACTAACTACTGAAGAAGACTACTGCAGAGAGGACTTCTTAAGGCAAGAATGGACTTCTGCATTTGAGTTAGTGTGTGCATCCCAATTATGAATATACAAAGATGGTGCCTTACGCGAAAGTCACTTTTAACGTGGGGACATTTTATAAACAAGAATGTGCCTAAACTGATCCGCATCCTTTCGCGAATTAATCGCAAAGGTTAAAGCCCCGGCACATTGGGCTGCAAAAATGAATTAATATTTGGCTTTACAGCCCAAAAGGCCAAGACGAGCTTCTCTCAATATCAAACAAGCCAAGATTGTGCACAGAAAGCAAGTAAGTGTGTTGTAGTCGAGTGCCCCGACTGCGAAATACCCTGTACAAAGTAATGTTGTTCCTATGGCTTTGATTTCCTAAGTTAATATTGAGTTAACTTCTTCGAATGAATATATTTTCGTGCGGCTTGACATGCTTCTCATTGTTTTGAATTTGATAGGCCTGCTTTTTATTTCAAAATTTATTTCAATAAATGTGGTGGCGCACTTCCATATCTACGGTTTTTTGCTCGGATCTTATTATGGTGTACAGAATAGATAGATATTGGCGCTAAATTAATAACTTACTACTAGTCATTTGTTCAAACTTCAAAATTGTGGCTCTGACAGTTTTTCGCAGTTAAAAGTAGAAGGAGGGGGAATTTTCCAAATCTGCAGGAAAGTACTACTTTAAGTACTATAAGCAATTTAAGTACTATATGACTAAGGCAAGTATCTGCCATAGGTAGCTTTAGTGAGAAAAACTTGTTTGTTTTCAACGCAACGTCTCCAAAACTAGTATTTATAAGCGTTTTATGATTTCTCAAAACTCCATCAAGCTGCCCTAGAAAAGAAAGGTCTAAAAATAGCGGGTAGCTAACTTCGGCTGGACCGAACTTTATATACCCTTGGAGCTTGATATATGCCTGCCTGTTTGTTGTATGACAGCTATACTATATATTCATCCGATTTTGATCAAAATCTCGAACATTATGTGGAAACACATAATATTCATAACTGAAGAGTATAAAGACGCTATCATTGAAAACAAAAAAGTTTTTCTCACTGGAACTACTCTTTCGACCGATCGTTCCTATGGCAGCTATATGCTATAGTCATCCGATTTGGATCAAACTTCGCAGAATCGTGTGATAGCATATAATATTGATCAGCAATAAGTTTCGGAGCGATAGCATTAAAAACAAAAATGTTTTTCATACTAAGACTTTTTTTCAAACCTATATATTGTATGCCTAGCTGGCATACTGCTACTGCAGTACTGCTGGCTACTATATAGTTGTCCGATTTTCATAAATCATGGTGGAGTTATGTGAAATCATAGAAAACTTATAAATACGGGGGTTGGGAGCGATAGCATTGAAAACAAGAAAGTTTTTCTCACTAAAACTTTTTTTCAAACGTATCTTTTGTATGGCAGCTATACTATATAGTTGTCCGATTTTGATAAATCTCGATGAAATTATGTGAAATCATAGAAAACTTATAAATACGGGGGTTGGGAGCGATAGCATTGAAAACAAAATGTTTTTCTCACTAGAACTACTTTTCAACCGATCGTTCCTATGGCAGCTATATGCTATAGTCAATCGATCCGGCCAGTTCCGACAAATGTGCAGCGTATTTGTACCAAAAGACTTCATGCAAAGTTTGGTTAAGATAGCTTTAAAACTGACGGAGGAGATAGCATAGAAACGGACGGACGGACAGACGGACATGGCTATATCAACTCAGCTCGTCCTGCTGATTAAGAATATATATACTTTATGTGGTCGGAGATGCTTCCTTCTGTGCGAAACATCATGGCGCTCTTAAAAGGTTGTTTGCTTCCCAATTAATGAAATATTTTAAATATTTTTTTGACACTTTTGTGAAAGGTCTCTGCCTACATTGATAATTCAGAGTTAAATTAAGGGGAGATTGGAATTTTTGAAACCGTTCGCGAGTCCTTTAAAACTTATCGTTTCGGGTTTACAGTGAATTCTCCATACAATAAACTAAATTGTTTTAAACCAAGCTTAGCAAACAACTTAACGTGTTTAAAATTGTATAATACCCTAGGGTGGTACACACACATATACAAATTTTTGGTTTTTTTTGTTGTCGGTTGTTGCTCTTATGCTGCATTGGAATTTCCGATTAGCTATAGAACTCCAACAACTGCTGATTTGGAGTCGATGGGCAAAGTCTGTTTAAGATTGAACTGGGAGGTTCAGAAAAAACTCGGTCAGACTCCATAGTGGTGTTGTTTGCGTCCTGTTTTTAAAGTTGTGTGCAATCAACTAATGTTCTCGAGCCGGCTAAGAGTTGCTAGTTTTAAAATCGTAGAGGACGCTTAAAATAGTCCCATAATGTTTTTGTAGGAACTGTATTTTGGTATCAGTTTAATCTCGGGTATTCTAGAACCAAGCCCATTTCGGGATCAAATTAAGTTGGAATATTCTTAAATCTAGTTCACCGCAGCTCAGGGAATCAAAGGTTGAACACACGGCTGATCAAGAATATATATATTTTATGCGGTCGTAGATCCTTTATTCTGAAATGATCTGTTGAGTCATCAGCGTAGTTCCGTTTCATTTTTAATCGAACTGATCGATAGACTCTTCAAACAAGTATGTCAGGGTGAACTTAAGACTTAATCAGCTCTGACTCCCTGGAGCCAATCATGTAACTTCTAGTTTTTAAGCAATCGACAGCCTTATGCTTCATTGTAAAAGAAAAATGCTTGAAGAGCTCGAGCGAATGAGCTATCAATGAAAATATTCCCTCAAGCCTCCCACTTTCGCCATCTGTGTACATAAGTAATCTTTGGAACAATTGATTGCTTCAATTTATCCCAATGGCCGGCACAATAGTATCCTGATTTGTGCGAATTTCATTTTAGTTCCGATTTCCAAGTTGCAAAGAAACAAAAAGCGAAGACTCGGTCCAGGGTGTGCGGTTGCCTTCACCAGAAAATGTGCAATAGATAGGAGGTGCTTTGTGGCTAAATGGCAGTGGGCACCTCGTCCTCGTGCGGAGGGTTGGCTTGTGCAACTTGCCTGCAGAGTAGTGACTAAAACTGGGCAGCATAGTGGGTGTGGCATAAATGCCGGACCCCGCGCCGGCGCTGTTGCTTGCCTCCACAGTGGAACGTCCGTCTCCAGAGCTGGCGCTGACCGCAGAGCTGCTCCCGCTCGGCTGGAGGAGTATTAAGGATGAGGTACTTGTG
Source organism: Lordiphosa stackelbergi (assembly GCA_018904235.1). NCBI lineage: Eukaryota > Metazoa > Arthropoda > Insecta > Diptera > Drosophilidae > Lordiphosa > Lordiphosa stackelbergi. The sequence goes on from JAEIFU010000007.1 coordinate 301,841, forward strand.
TTGTGATGATGCTGCTGCTGGTGGTGCTGTTCTGCTGCCAAATGGTGCATGTGAGCCATAGGTAAATGGTCCAACTCGCCGCTACCGTTAAGCTTGCTTTTGCTGTTGGCAATTTCATCTCTGGCCGGTTCATCGCCGACCGCGCCCGACTCCTTAAGATGCACTCGGCTGCCATTGCTATCCGTCTCGTGTTGGGCGCTGGGCGAGTCTGACGTGCCTGCTACCGCAATGGCAAGAACAGGAGCTTGCCCTGCTGCTGAGCTGGAGCCATTGTCCAAGCTGGTTATTGAGGGGTAGCTGCCGCCTTCGAAGGCAATTGCTGGTGTGTGACGGTAACCAGGGGTAATTTCGTGTTAATAGTGTTAATCGAGCTGTTCCAAATGATGCAAATGCAATGTCTCTACCCTGATCGAGATTGTCGCCAATCAAACTACCTAACGATAAGTGCCTGCATGAATTGGGGATTCTCTTACCTGTGTAGAAGGGTGCGATCGTCTGCTCCTGGGGTGCATTCGCACTAAATTTCATGTCTTGCATGCTCATAGGCACTAGCGGAGTCAGCGAACTGCTGCTGCCTACGGCGATCGGGTTTGGAACACGAAAATGCAAGAACAAACACAAATGCGTAAATAAACAAAAAATTAAATAAATCAACAGAACACAAGTGCGAAAATCAAGGAAACAAACTGAATAACGCATGCCAAGGGGCTTTTACTCACCGATTGAGGGGCCTATGGTCGGTGTATAAGACAGGCCCGCTTGACCCTGCGAAATTGTGGCAATGCTATCGTACAGCATGGACGAATCGTTGGCAGCGGGTGGCCCGGTCACCCCCGATATTGTGCTGCTCGGAAATCCATTCGAAGCCTCGTAGTACGCCGGTGCACCGTTGCCATTGGTGGCTGTCAAGCTGCCCAGTTCTGAAAGAAGTTTGTGCTCGTCCTTGATGCACCATTTCCCCGACCAAATCTGAAATGGAAAAATATCAATCCTTATTAACACACTGAAATTGAGGATTCTGTGGTTAAATAGTTGTATTGTGAGCAGTTGGATGACCATCATATTAAACTTCTAGAACGGTTTTTGATGTGGCAAACAAGGTGGTTTAGCGTTCTATTAGATGGAACGATTAAATGTAGATTGGAAGGAAATGCGAGGTGTGCTCAAAAAGTCAAGGTTTTGTGCACAGTTTTCTTCTATTATCGAGGCGTAGCACATCAGAAGTCCTACGTACGTGGTATGGTCAATAAGGAGCAGTACCTTGAAGTTAAGAGCCGTTTGCGAGAAGCTATTTGATGTAAACATTATGGAATTAGGAAAAACAATTCATGGTTTTTGAACCGAACCCAGCAGAGCCGTTCAGTTCGGATTTATTGGGTCTATCGCAACTCATCATGGACTAGACTTTTAAAGTCTATTATCTCCAGAACCTGAACCCGATCCGGACCTTCTCGACTCGATTCGATTTCGATTTTAGAAGACGGACTTAGTCTGAGCATGATATTTAAGTACATCAGCAAGCTGAAACAAACAAACATGCTTGATTGAATCCGCAAAGCTGAGCTAACAACTAGTTTGAAAGATCAACCAGAGCTTGTTGTGCACACTTGCTTGCAGCAAAAGTCAAAGTACTGCAACATGAAGATACAAACTTCACATATCTATTGTATGTATGAGTACATTAATGGAAGGACCAGTACCAGTGACTTTTGGAAGGGGGACTAGTGATGTCGTCCATGCGACCTCTTCCAGCAAAATAAGGCCGAGCAGGTTTCGCTGAAATTCATGGAATAGAAATTCAGATGTTATGAACCAAGGTTCCAACCAGAACCAGGTTCGATAGGACTGACACATTTTGAAACTCAAAAAAGTTGAGACCAAAAAATTCTCAAAGGGTGTGATGACAGCATAAACTACCTTGTCTAGGTTTGGTTTGATTACATTAGTTTACAGCCAAAAATACCCAGTTCTACTAGATCTATTTTTAAGTGCAGTTTGAAATGCTTAGTTTGAAAGTCGATTTCAAATTTTTTTAGAAACTGTTTATACCCTTGCAAAGGGTATTATAATTTTGCCCAGAAGTTTGCAACGCATAGAAATATTCATTTCCGACCCTATAAACTATATATATTCTTGATCAGGGCGACGAGCTGAGTCGATTGAGCTTTGTCCGTCCGTCTGTCTGTCCGTCTGTCCGTCTGTCTGTCTGTCTGTTTCTACGCAAGCTAGTCTCTCAGTTTTAAAGCTATCGAGCTGAAACTTTGCACAGAGTCTTCTTTTTACTGCACACTGCTAATATGTCGGAACCGACCGGATCGGCTGACTATATCTTATAGCTGCCATAGGAACTATCGGTCAAAAAGTGGGTCTTTGTGAGAAAAACTTTTTTGTTTTTAATGTTAACGTCTCCCACTTCAGGGATTATTAATATTATACGCTTTCACATAGATTTGGAAGTTTTTGTCAAAATCGGATGACTATATCTTATAGCTGCCATAGAAACTATCGGTCGAAAAGTGGGTTTTAATGAGAAATTTTTTTGTTTTTTATGTTAACGTGTCTCACTCCAGCGATAATTAATATTATACGCTTTAACACAGATTTTGAAGTTCTTGTCAAAATCGGATGACTATATCTTATAGCTGCCATAGGAACTATCGGTCGAAAAGAGGATTTTAATGAGAACAACTTTTTTGTTTTTAATGTTAACGTGTCTCACTACAGCGATTATTAATACTATGCGCTTTTACAAAGATTTGGAAGTTTTGGTCAAAATCGGATGACTATATCTTATAGCTGTCATAGGAACTATCGGTCGGAAAATGGGTTTTATTTAGAAAAATAGCTTGTTTTAATGCTGGCGTTCTTAAACTCTGATGTATTAAAACATTTGCAAGGGTATATAAACTTCGGCATAGTCGAAGTTAGCTTGGCCTTCTCGTTTTTAAATATGAACTATTTTTAATATTTACACTTACATTTGCCAGATTACAGAAATGCCAGATTAGGTCAAGCAAGATATGAATTTAAAGGCTTTGGAATTTGAATTTATTTTTATATAATTCAGTAGAATGACTTTTCACTTGAAAACGAACAAAAATACAAAAAATACTATTTTTATTTTTAAAAAGTGAGACTCAATCTTGTATCTGAATTGAGATCTAGCTTAAAAAAAAAAGTAAAACGAAAAAATTACAAATATCATATTAAAAAAAAGTTTCCATTAACAAATTTTTGATTTTTTTGATTGATTATCGAAATCAGCATTCCAAATTACACTAAACGAGAAAGGCGAAGCTAACTTCGTCTGTACCGAAGATTTGATACACTTGAAATAGCTTGTCACAACGGTTAGCGACTTCGACTAAAATTCGCAAATCAGCTTAAAAACATGACATATTACCTATGACCGTGTTTTTGAGCGATAATATTGAGAACAAACCAGTTTTTCTCACTAAAACCCATTTCCGAACGAACATTTGTATGGCAGCTACAAGAAGTAGTGATCCGATCCGGTCGGTTCCGACATATTAGCAGCGTGCAGTAAAAAGAAGACTCTGTGCCAAGTTTCATCTCGATAGCTCCAAAACTGAGGGACTAGTTCGCGTAGAAACAGACAGACGGACAGACGGACGGACAAAGCATAATCGACTCAGCTCGTCATGATGATCAAGAATATATATACTTTATGTGGTCGGAGATGATTCCGAATCTAACGCATAGATTACAAACTTCTGGGCAAAATTACAATACACTTTTCAAGTGTATAAAAATGTTCGGCTCGACCGAAGTTTATATACCCTTGGACCATGATATATGACTGCCAGTTTGTTATATTGCAGCTATACGATATATTCATCCGATTTTAATCAAACTCTCCAGAATTGTTGTAACAGATAATATTCATAACAAGAAAGTATTAAGACGCTACCATTGAAAACAAAAAAGATTTTCGCACTAAAAACATTTTTTCGATCGATCGGTTCTATGTCAGCTATATGCTATAGTCTTCCGAAATGGTTCAAACTTGACAGAATTGCAACGAGTTTGGGACGCGGCAGCATTAAGAACAAAAAAGTTTTTCATACTAAGCCTTTTTTTCAGACCTATCTTTTGTATGGCAGCTATAAAGTTGCCCGATTTTCATAAAACTAGCTGAAATTATGTGAAGGCAAAGAGAACTTATAAATACGTGTTTTGGAGACGATTGCATAGCAAACAAAAAAGTTTTTCTCACTAAAACTAGTTTTTTGACTTATCGTTCACATGACAGCTATATGCTATAGTGATCCGATCTGGCCGGTACCGACAAATGTGCAGCATATTTGTACCAACAGACTTCGAGCAAAGTTTGGTTAAGATAGCTTTGAAACTGACGGAGGAGATAGCATAGAAACAGACGGACGGACGGACAGACGGACATGGAATATAACCATTTCGGCGTTTCGTAATTTTGTTCTTACTCTCTTTTTTATATCGTATAGTACTATCTCTTAGCTTTAAAATAAATTGTACGATTTTCTTAAGCACTTTGCAATGCATGAGCTAGATGTGACATTAAACTAAAATAGTTCTGCGTATAAGTATGCAACTTGCGGGCAGTAGACAATTTTCAACTCATTCATTTAAAATGGTTTGACTTCGCTTAAAAACTTGTTTGGGAGAGTTTATTCAAAGTTGAGGGAATAGTACTTTCCGATATCATCAAAAAGAGTCAAAACCAAAAATGGATTCACCACCCCAAAATAAACGCCTTAATCGGGTCAAAATAGGCATTTACGCAACTTTAAATTTTGTTGCCTAGTGTTATAAATTGAGCTTAACTAAATCCGTTAGCAAAATTCGGCCTTAAAGCAGGAAGAGAATCTTTCGAGCTGATTAATGGGTAGAGTTCTTTGTAATCAGCACGAAGGACACGAAACACTTATTGCGGGGCAGCGTTTCAAAGGCAAGGCAAGTCTAGCAACTCAGGTTAGTCGATTAATTCAAGTGGGGATACTTACATTCGGATAAATTTGATCTCCGCCGTATCCCAAGCGCTGTCGTTTCGCCTCATCTTCGGAATGCGTGTTGGTGTCCCGGTTTTCATCTGAAACAAGTTGAAATCGAGGCATTATTGGTCAGCTTGAGTTTTCTCCCTCGAGTCTTTTGGCTTTCGTTGTAATGCTAATTCAATTAAAGCGGCGGCTGTTGCCACATTTGGCTTTTGGAGTTTTGTCTCTGGTCGGCTTGCGGGAAGTGCCACGTGCCACGTGCCGTTTAAGTGCGTTTATGAGTTGAGAGTGTGGAGTCCCATTGCGTTGAAAATGTAAATAGATGTATGTATGTGTCACCAACATCGCCAACCCCCGCGAATGCGACTCGCGGCGACAAAGGTGATGACTCTTGGAAAAATTTGGATTATTATAATGGAATTAACTTGGCGGACAGACACCCACGACTGACAACTCCTGCTTCGAGTAAACAAAAGGGGTTGCACGAGCATGTGACTAGGCGGCTTCTGGAAATGCTAACCAAATAATCAGGTGGCACGTAAACGGAGTCAGCTCGGGACTCCGGTTTATGGATTGCGTCTTGAAATCAGGCGACGCCTCGATTAATGAACTCACTAAACTTGAATCGTCTGCCTTGGGGGTGGAGCGCAACGTTTACGCCCACTTTCCATCCCCTGAACAGGCTTTTCGGGCTATCGGCCGACTTCGTTCAGAGCGCCCGACCTCACCGTTGTCAATCGGTTTGATTTGAACAAATTTGCCACAAATGCACATCAGTATTCACTTTGGACCAGCGGCATCCCAAAGGGAATCGATAAGCAATCTTGAGAAAATGGCACAGTAGTCGCCGCCATGGGATGGCCCTGCACATGGTGTGGGTTGATTCGGGATCGGGTTTATTGCTTTTTTATTACCGCCCTGCTTCACCCCTATCAGTGGCATGTCATCTGGCCTAGGCATCTGGAGCGGTTTAGTTGTTGCTCCGTTGTCAATGAAACGCGATTATTATCCGATGAATTACGGACTAAGCACTTGCTGCCATCTCGTGGGGTGCGATTGCAATTGCCATTAGCGGGCGCTTATTGAAATGGACAAGTGCGTATTTTTGAGCAGCACGGAACGCCCCACGCCCACCACCACCCGGAGATGAAATGTGGCACGCCCCGCGCAGATCCGATTACAAATCTACAACCTGTCGCTGCCAATTAAGATTTTATCTCTGGCACCAGCTCCTGGGGTCTGATTGCCCAAACACATTGCGCGCGTTGGCGCGATGGCTGCGGTTGGATGATGACCGTAATATGGCCACAAGAGCGTTAGCTTCCCGCCGTATGCAAATCAAGATTTTTTAACAGGGATGATTGTCTCAGCGTCAATTAATCTAGATACAAATCCTGCTATGGGCATGAAAACAGGATTTGGAGGGAGAGTGGCTAAAAATGAGGATTTCAAGGATCTGAAGGGAATATTTAATTTGACAACTTTTAGCTGCGGGCAGCAGGAAAAGATAAAGATATCTGAGTTAGTGTATTGAATCCGTTCTTTGCTACTAGCCAAATATCAAACTCGCAGTTCTACAGACTATGGTTAAAATTTTGAGAAGGCAATCTGCCTGCGAATTTCCCTGAGGATACAATTGGATTTTGCTGGTTTATTTGGTTTGAAATTCGGACTTTAATACTTCTTACTGTACATAACTATTTGCGAAGAAGGAAAGAACTTCGAACAGTTCGATTGGCGCCTCATTAAAAACTTATTTGTAAAAAACAAATTATGGCAGTTCTGCGTACGTTACATGTCCGACTTTATTTTGTGCGATCCTAAGATCAGCATTTTAAAATCTTAGAACGAATTTCTCAATCTCAAAACACTCTTCAAGAGAACACACGTACACTTGAATCTTATCTTATATTAAATTATCCTATCTTAATCTAGCAATCTTAGAAAAAAAAAACATTGAAAAACCTTGAAATAAGTTTATAAAATCAAGATTTGTCATCTTGCAACTTACAATATTATATATATTCTCCTACGGTTTTCTGTACGGCTTCAGTTGAAATATCCTTTGAGACATAACAAATTATTTTGTAAAAAAAAGGGAAAAACATTTGTTGTGTGCAATGCAACCAGCCCCTACTTGGGCTTGAACCACGTCGTTGATCTAAGGCACAGTCGAAGCATTTGCACCATCGGGATTTCTGCCAGCTGAGCTCTTATACTGCGACTGGTGGCGCCGAGAAAGAGACGGCCGATAGCGTAGCGAGTTAACTTGCCATGCCGTGTGTTCTCTGTCCCCCGCAGAGGTACTGAGCTCGAACCCCAGTACGGGCGGGTTAAAAATTAACATTTTCATAAGTTTTTCACAGAGAAGAAAATTCTATGGACCCAACAAAACCCAACAAAAAACCAAAACCATTTACCAAAACAACAATATTATTTTTTTGTCTCTTGTTTTTTAATTATTAAAAAATAAGATTGTTTCTAATGTCGTCTGATTGTCGTCAAGATTGTTGGATTTAAACAAGTAACAAGTAAGAGTGTTGCGGTCGAGTGCCCCGACAGCAAAATACACTATTCCAAGTAATGTGGTTCATATAGCTTTGAAATCGTTTTATTTTAAAATTTGAATAAATGGGGAGGCGCACTTGCTCGGATCTTATAGTGGAATAGACAGATTTTGGGCCTTACTGAACATATATTAAGTCACTATGTTCAAGCTTTAAAATTGTAGCTCTGACAGTTTTGCGCGGTTAGAAGAAGGAGGAGGTGGAATTTGCCAAGTCTGGAGCAAACTTATTCTGGGTACAGAATACACCTCCACATACTTGCAAAAATTTGTGGCTCCACCTCTTATAGTCTCTGAGATCAACGCGTTCAAACAGAGAGAGAGAGAGACAGTTTTTCGCTGCTAAAAGATTTTTCAAAAATTGCCAAAATTGTGGCTCTGTTCTGTTACAGTCTCTGAGATCGACGAGTTCATACAGACAGACAGAAGGACAGACGGACATGGCTAAATTGACTCGGCTGTTGATGCTGATCAAGAATATATATACTTTATGGGGTCGGAGGTGCTTCCTTCTGGCTGTTACATACATTTGCACAACTTTATGATCCCCTTTTTCCCATTTTTAATGAGAACAGGGTATAAAAATAGAGGGAAGCTAACTTCGGCTCGACCGAAGTTTATATACCCTTGGAGCATGATATATGGTCATGATATGGTCAAAATCTCAAACATTGCGTGAAAACACAAAATATTTATAGCAAGAGAGTATAAAAACGCTACCATTAAAAACAAAAAAGTTTTTCTCAATAAAACCACTTTTTCAACTAATCGTTCCTAAGGCAGCTATATGCTATAGACATCCGATTTGGACCAAACTCTACAGAAACGTGTGTTAGCATATAATATTTATAAGTAAGAAGTTTGGGAGCGATAGCATTGAAAAAAAAAGTTTTTCTCCCTAGAACCACTTTTTCAACCGATCGTTCCTATGGCAGCTATATGCTATTGTCATCCGATCCGGCCGGTTCCGTCAAATGTGCAACGTATTTGTACCAAAACACTTCGTGCAAAGTTTAATTGCGACAGCTTTAAAACTGACGGAGGAGATAGCATAGAAACAGACGGACGATCAGACGGACGGACGGACAGCGGACATGGCTATATCAACTCAGCTCGTCACGCTGATCAAGCATATATATACATTATGTGATCGGAGACGCTTCCTTCTGTGCGTTACAAACATCCGGACAATTTTAATATACCCTCTGCAAGGGTATTAAAATGGGTCTAGTTAATTCGGTTACCATCTTAAGTTCATTAGGAAGTGTTTTTGGACAATTTTCAAAATGAAAGTTTGGTACGCTGTTCCAGCCAATACAATATGTACTTACATAACAGCTTTTGTACACAGAAAAAACTTTAATCTTTATACCCGTTACTCGTAGAGTAACAAGTAAGACCGTTGCAGTCGAGTAGCCCGACTTCAATATACCCTGTACAATTGACAACGAGAGCGTAAGTTAAAGTCGGTTAGAGCCGGTTAACTTCTGAACCGTTCATCCGATTTTTATCATTTCTTCGGCAAATCGATTTATTTTGCTAATTACTAACTATCTCTAGAAAGTACGAATCGTGTATCTTCAAAACTGTAGGAGATATAACGTTTTTTCCAAATTGCGGGGGCGGAAGGGGGCGTGGCCAAAATTTGAAACAAACTTGATCTACGTACAGATAAAAGAATCATTTGTCCCATACATGTTAAACCTCTATCTCTTACCATCTCTGAGATCGACGCGTTCAGACGGACGGACAGACGGACAGACAGACGGACAGACAGACGGACAGACGGACATGGCTATATCGACTCGGCTGTTGATGCTGATCAAGAATATATATACTTTATAGGGTCGGAAATGATTCCTTCTCCCTGTTACATACTTTTGCACAAACTTAATATACTCTATGTACCTTCGGTACAGAGTATAAAAAGGGTATACTAAAGTCGTGCAAATGTATGTAACAGGCAGAAGGAATCATTTCCGACCTTATAAAGTATATATATTCTTGATCAGCATCAACAGCCGAGTCGATATAGACTTGTTCCTCTGTCCGTCCGTCCGTCCGTCTGTATGAACACCTAGATCTCAGAGATGGTAAGAGATAGAGGTTTGACATGTATGCAATTTGGAAAAAACGTTATATCTCCCGCAGTTTTAAAGATAGGTGATTTGTTCCTTCCAGAAATAATTAGTCATTTGTAATATGTATTGATTTGCCGAAAAAATGATAGAGATTGGATGAGCGGTTCTCAAGTTATGAGCAAAAAAGTGATAAATAGCCGAGTTAAAAAAATGCTGCATACTTTCCGGATGTTCACCCTTAGGAACGCAGGAACACTGTTAAACATGTTTTTTCATGAGTAACGGGTATATCGAAGTCGGTTAGAGCCGAGAGCTTGAAAATTCAATCTTGACACATAGGATATTCTACTCAATTCAAGCTTTTAATAATTTGCCCAATGGTTTGGAATTTGTATCATCCATAATTAATAGAGCGAGAGCGAAAAAATTCCAGATGCATTTTAGACTGCTGTGCGATGAGATGCAACTCCATTCGTGTTCAGTGCAAGGCCGTCGGTTCAAGTCCCAGTTAAGCGCAAAAATTTGTATATTTCTTTGTTTTAAATAAACTAAAACTGGTTCGTGTCTTGAAGAATATAAGGATGTTCTTTGGAATTCGGAGAAAGAAAGAAAGAGATCTTTCCTGGAATCAAATCAATATTACATATTTGCATATTACATTGTGTTTAAATTTTTTGCTTAATTCAATCTTTATGTATTCTTCTTAAGATTAAGAATATCCAGAATTATATATTTACTAGCATGTATCCAGCATGCGTTGCTACGCTCCCTTTATAATTTTAAACACAAATCGAAGAAGTGAGGCTTACTTGACAATTGCCATGTATCAAATATTCATCTAGCCAAATTAGCGATTATACGACCTTTCGATCTTCACCATCCCTCTACTAACCAGTCTTCACGGTAATCTAAAATCATTATAAAGTTTTGCAAATTTTGCGATTTATTGGTCCGCTTGATCAACATCTCATTCAAATAGTCAAATAAACCGATTGACCGACACCTTTTAAATCTTTATGATAATCTGAGCTCATAATACAATTTTGTAAATTTCGCGGTTTTTGGTACAGTTTGGTCTACACCACATATATTTATGCCATTTACCATTGCAGTCTAACAAATCTTCTTACCAATTTTAGGAATAAGCGTATATCTAGCTAATATCAAGCTGTCTCGAGCTAAAGTCGGGATCAATACAAGACATCAAGTCAATTCTCTTGTCCTTGATCTGAGAAAGTCCGGGACTGACCGACTACTAACATTCTTTTTGGGATGATTACATATTTTGAACTATCTCATACAAAATGTAAGTGTCGCACAAATAAGTTAACGTTTTTTCATTCGAAAATAATTTCCTTGAGAGCCCTTTCATGCAAACCACTTGCAGCATTTGGTTCAGGAACTATCAAATAAAACTTGAATCCTACATTAATTTAAATTATTTTAAAGTCTATTGTACAACCCTAAAAGTGGCGCCCAAGTTTGACATTCAACGTTTTGATGCCCAATCAGATCAAAAGCGCCCCCTATGTATTTTGCGTGGAACTGCAGCGTCGTGAGTGAGCTTTAGTCTTGAATTTGCACAAGCAGCGCTTTCTGAGCCAATTTGGAAAGCATAGAAGGAACGAAGAAGTGGAGTTTCGTTCTGAAATTTTTGTTGTTATACCCTGTTCTCATTAAAAATGGGAAAAAGGGGATCATGAAGTTGTGCAAATGTATGTAACAGCCAGAAGAAAGCACCTCCGACCCCATAAAGTATATATATTCTTGATCAGCATCAACAGCCGAGTCGAGTAAGCTATGTCAGTCTGTCTGTCTGTATGAACGCGTCGATCTCAGAGACTGTAACAGATAGAGCCACAATTTTTGGCATGTATGTATACTGTACCCACATCGAGTTGGTTTCAGATTTGGAAAATTCCTCCTCCTCCATCTTTTAACAGCGAAAAACTGCCTTTCTCTTTGTATGAACGCGGTGATCTCAGAGACTATAAGAGGCAAAGCCACAATTTTTGCATGTATGTAGGTGTATACTGTACCCAGATCAAGTTTGCCCCAGACTTGGCAAATTCCTCCTCCTCCTTCTTCTAACCGCGAAAAACTGTCAGAGCTACAATTTTTAAGCATGAACCTAGTGACTTCATATATATTCAGTAAGGCCCAATATCTGTCTATTCTGTGTACCACTATAAGATCCGAGCAAAAACACCGAAGATAAGCAAGTTCACCTCCCCATTTATTCAAATAAATTTTAAAATAAAAGGAGTTCAAAGCTATAGGAAGCACATTCCTTGGAACAGGGTATTTTGCTGCTCGACCGCAACACTCTTTCTTGTTTTGAGTGATGTTGTGATTTGATAACGATTTGAGCAATTTGTGGAAGCCGATGCGTTGCTTTCCAGCTGTTCAGTTGTCTACACAAGCATACACATACAAACATGCACACCAAACCGCATAAATTATATATTGTTGATGCTTACAGGATCCCAGCGGACCATTCGGAGACCGTGCATAACCAGATCAGAAATGCAATCCTACATACTCTGCAGGGAAAGTGTCTATTTTTCAACCAGAAATGTAGAACCCGCTAAAAACTTGCAAATGGTTGCACTTCCTATCCAAATCAATTTATTAAAGTCTTCCATTTTATACAGGCAAGTGACAATTGTCCCCGGCAGCAGCCATGTCCAACCAGTTGACCTTTGTGTGTTCCTTATGACAGTCTGTTTATATTCCTGCTCAGAATTACAGTACATCGAAATCTGTCAGTCAACTTACTTAGCGCCAATTCGCTAGCTTAAATTAGTATTTCAAACAAACATTTCTTCGCAGCTAATATTTGTTGTTGCCAACTTACCCCAAACTAGCTATTTTGCATTCCAACTAGGTGTAGTACATATGTATTTTAGGGTGTCCCAAAAAAAAATTTTTTTTTTATTTCCTCGGTGCACCGGCATTTTCTGAAAGCTTATAGAGTAAAGTATTTTTGCGATTTTTTTCAGATTTTTCGACAGACGTTTAGAGGTCGCACAAATCGAATTTACCCACAAACCAAATATAACATGGTAAATAACCACGATTTTCCTAGTTTTAAAACAGTGTCCGGCACCGTTCAATTTGCTGTGTATACAAGTAGCGACGTCCATCCTCTGTAGCAGCGGCGTCGATACACAGACACTATAGGAGCGTACACTGCTCTCTTTTGCAATAACAAACATGTGCTAACTGAGAGCGCTCTCGCGTGTCTGAACGCACACATGCAAAGGCAAAATAAGCATGTGTGTTTTGCCGGACACTGTTTTAAAACCAGCATTTTAAAGAAAAATGTCAAAATTTTACTTTTATGAGCATGAACCGTGAGTTTTGGCTTTGCATTTGCTTGTTTAGGTACCTTAAATTTAATTTTTTTGTAAATTTTTTATAAATTTTTAAAAAACGAATATTAACTTTTAAAATTTCTATGAAAATTGAAAAAACTAATGATGCAGTTTAAAAGTTGGCTAAATTTTAAAAAAAACTGAAACTAAGAAATTGAAATTTGCTCTTACCGTTCCAGAGTTCTATTCTTTTAAATCTTTGTACCCATTTCATGAAATTCATAATATTAAAAGATGTTTGCCAGTTTTGCACCGGATTTGCTTTAAACATTGAATTATGATTTCGAACTGTGTTTTCATATTCAACACGGATGCTTTGCTTCGCGTTTCATAGAAAATTTTGCATAAGCAATTCCGTTTGAACAACATTTACCATTTGGGTATTACAAGCTACCGAAAAATTATACAATAAATCGTATGAGAAAAATTCGTAATTGCCACCAAGAAAAAGTAAAATTTTAAACAAAATTGTCTTTGATGGACAAATCGTGGTACGCCAAGATGCCCTGAACTTTACTAATAAAATTTATTTCCTAATTTTGGTGAAGCTTGTACCCTAAATGGTCAATGTTGTTCTAAGGAAATTGCTAGTACAAAATTGTCTATAAGTCGCGAACCAAGTCTTTGTTGGCAAAACTGAAAACGCAGATCTGTATGATATTAGATCTAGTTTATGGCCTATATGAATTGATTTGTGGGTGAGAATGGTACTCAAACTCGCGGTTTTTTGCCTGTCGAGTACCATTTCTTTTGGTTATGTTAAACGAGAGCGTAAGTTAAAGTCGGCTCTAACCGACTTCGATATACCCGTTACTCATGAAAAAACATGTTTAACAGTGCTCCTGCGTTCCTTAGTGTGACCATCCGAAAAGTATGCAACATTTTTCATCTCATAACTTGGGAACCGTTCATCTTATCTTTTTCATTTCTTCGGCAAATCGATTTATTTTGCTAATTACTAACTCTCTCTAGAAGGTACCAATCGTATGTCTTTAAAACTGTAGGAGATATAACGTTTTTTCCAAATTGTGGGGGCGGGAGGGGGCGTGGCCAAAATTTGAAACAAACTTGATCTGCGTGCAGATAAAAGAAGCATTTGTCCAATACATGTCAAACCTCTATCTCTTACCATCTCCGAGATCTAGGTGTTCATACAGACAGACGGACGGACGGACCGACGGACAAGTCTATATCGATTCGGCTGTTGATGCTGATCAAGAATATATAAACTTTATAGGGTCGGAAATGTTTCCTTCTTTCTGTTACATACATTTGCGCAACATCATGATCCCCTTTTACCCATTTTCAATGGGTACAGGGTATAAAAAACTGGCTCAACCCTTAGAAGAAAAACAGAATTTACCACGACTCTTTCCATTACTTAAAGTAAATAGTATTCCCAGATGAATGCAGATACTGGCGCCTATATCCTCCTACCGTGATTCATGTGACCGATAATTAACCATGAATCCCTTAACCAGACTACATTTCCGAACTTAACTCCTGTCGACGCCACAGAAAAAACTCTAATTTTTCATTATCCTTTTAGGGATCAATTACAGAATGTATTCATAATGTATGTATAGAGCAAAACAAAAATCTTACAGGAACTTCATTGTGATTATTCTTACTTCATATGGGCATTTCTTTCATGTCGAACGTGACCGTCGTACACATTAAAAGTAAAAAGTCAAGACGAAACGAATATTCAAATCGTGTTTTACTTGATAATATATTTAGTTCTTAGCTTGCAGTTTAATTAGTTCTTAAGTGAGTAACAAGTAAAATCCGGTTTCCAAAACAATGACAAAATAAGAAGCGATTCGTGACAAAAACAGAAGTGGTCTTCGGGCCCAGCTATATGAAGAGCCTAAATTGTAATTTAACTTTATTTAACAAATATACAGAGGGAAAAATCCAAAAACATTGGACTCAAGATGAGCACAAACGTTACCAAAAACAGTGCATCAACGGTTTTTCTCATTTGTAGTACAATGCTCTCATTTCAAGAACAAATTTTTCAAATCCAAAAAATTCAAATCGAGTTGATATTGTTTTTATACCCTTGGAGAGGGTATATTAAAATTGTCCGGATGTTTGTAACGCACAGAAGGAAACATCTCCGGCCGCATAAAATATATATTCTTGATCAGCATGACGAGCTGAGTTGATATAGCCATGTCCGTCTGTCCGTTCGTCTGTTTCTGTGCTATCTCCTCCGTCAGTTTTAATGCTATCTCAACCAAACTTTGCACGAAGTCTTTTGGTATAAATACGCACATTTGTCGGAACCGGCCGGATCGGATGACTATAGCATATAGCTGCCATAGGAACGATCGGTTGAAAAAGTAGTTTTAGTGAGAAAAAATTTTGTTTGTTTTCAATGCTATCGCTCCCAACCCCCTTATTTATAAGTTTTCTATAATTTCACATAATTTCACTGAGATTTATCAAAATCGGACAACTATATAGTATAGCTGCCATACAAAAGATAGGTCTGAAAAAAAGTCTTAGTGAGAAAAAGTTTTTTGTTTTCAATGCTATCGCTCCCAACCCCCGTATTTATAAGTTTTTTATGATTTCACATAATTTCATCGAGATTTATCAAAATCGGACTACTATACTAGCTGCCATAAAAAAGATATGTCTGAAAAAAAGTCTTAGGGAGAAAAACTTTTTTGTTTTCAATGCTATCGCTCCCAACCCCCGTATTTATAAGTTTTCTATGATTTCACATAATTTCACTGAGATTTATCAAAATCGGACCACTATATAGTATAGCTGCCATACAAAAGATAGATCTGAAAAAAAGTCTTAGTAAGAAAAACTTTTTTGTTTTCAATGCTATCGCTCCCACTTTGAAAAGATGTATATTATATACTACCACACAATTTTGTCAAGTTTGATTTAAATCGGATGACCATAGCATATAGCTGCCATAGGAATGATCGGTCGGAAAAATAGTTTTAGTAAGAAAAACTTTTTTGTTTTCAATGGTAGCGTTTCAGTTATAAATATTATCTGTCTCAACACAATTTTAGAGAGTTTGATCAAAATCGGATAAATATATCGTATAGCTGCGATATAAAAAACTGGCAGGCATATATGATGCTCCAAGGGTATATAAACTTCGGTCGAGCCGAAGTTAGATTGCCTCTACTTTTTTTTGTTCAAACTCAACTGGGGAAATCATTTGGTTGTTTTGGATCAAAAGTGTGGATATAAGCGTATTCCTTTCATTTTGAGGGCTTCAGTGAAACAAGGACCGAAACATATGTGTATCTCTTTGGATAGAAGTGAAGGGAGGGAGGGCCCGGCAATTATTATTTACAAGCGCTGGGATATGCTGCATCTCAGCCCATATTCCATAGGATCAGAAACATCGTTGTACAACAAACTTCAACGACCCACTCTGCACCCGACTTGATTCATTTTAATCTTTCAGAAAAAACACTGAAACCTTTTTTTCAGGCTTTACTGGGAATTGAACCCGGTACCTTCTTGCACTTAACAAACGACACTTGGAATAACGCGGTAGCACATTGAGCAATTGCACACTTTTGCAGATTCACATCCAGTGGGCTTCTATTACTTGGTTGAGCTGACAGAGGTTGAGTTGAAAAAAAAACGAGAAAGGCAAAGCTAACTTCGTCTGTACCGAAGTTTTGATACACTTGAAATAGCTTGTCTCAACGGTTAGAGACTTCGACCAAACATCGCAGATCAGCTTAAAAACATTACATATTACCCATGACCGTGTTTGAGAGCAGTAATATTGAGAACAAAACAGTTTTTCTTACTAAAAACCATTTTCCGAACGAACATTTGTATGGCAGCTACAAGAAGTAGTCATCCGATCCTGTCGGTTCCGACATATTAGCAGCGTGCAGTAAAAAGAAGACTCTGTGCAAAGTTTCAGCTCGATAGCTCCAAAACTGAGGGACTAGTTCGCGTAGAAACAGACAGACGGACAGACGGACAGACGGACGGACGGACAGACGGACAGACGGACGGACAAAGCTTAATCGACTCAGCTCGTCATGCTGATCAAGAATATATATACTTTATGTGGTCGGAGATGATTCCTTCTATGCGTTGCAAACTTCTGGGCAAAATTATAATACACTTTTCAAGTGTATAAAAACATGTGCCTAGATTTTTTTTTATTTTTTTTAAATGCGAATTTTATAGCTCTTGGTTAGCACTATAATCTGTGTTAAGATCGATTTTGGGCATTTGTTCATTTTCAAGATAATCACAAAAATGTAAGGCATTCGCACGCGACACAGACAGAAGTCACTTTTTCGAAAACTAGCTCAAGCACTGATTTCAGCGAAACATGATGGAAAATTGTAATGCAATTAATTTTAAAATGTTATGTATTGATTGTTCTTAATAATGCATTTCGTTTGACTTCAAAATATTAAGTAGTTTTTTTTTAAATTGAATTTGAATCACTGTCGCACGCTACATGTCGCACGCGACATTTTCTTCCATCATAATTTTTATGTGGGTTCTGCTATAATGCGAAGCAAAAACTTACAGTTAATTGCATTGCCATAGTTTGTCATGGTTTCTTATGTATTCATGTATACCCCTTTGTACCATCAGAGAGATTTTAGATAGCGAAATTACATGTTATCTATAGTCACTTTTTTGCAAAAAATTAATCAAATTTATTGAAAAAATGAGAAAATTTGCGCTAGCACGTCCGTGAAACCAAATATATTTAATTGGGATATAAGACAATGTAAGATTAGCTTACATTAGCTTAATTTGATTGTCTCCCTGTGAAAATTCGATAAAACATAGTTTTTTTAACCACTTTTAATTTTTTGGTCCAGGTTGACCTTTTGGTGGAAATGCCCATATACTTTATATGGTCGGAAATGATTCCTTCTGCCTGTTACATACATTTGCACGACTTTAGTATACCCTTTTTACTCTACGAGTAACGGGTATAAAAATAATATACGTATTTGTAATGGGACGTTCGGCTCTGGCATACATCCTTAATACCTAGTAATGCAGGTTGTCGGCAGCCCGTTTACAAAGCGGCCATGCACATGGCAAAGTAATGCAGATTGTATGAGAGAATTACAAGGAGTAACCCATTTTATAATGGCAATTTGCGCCGCTGGGTAGGGACATAGCTTGCCGGACTGCCCCCCCCCCCCCATTTTCGCGTCTACAATTGCGATCTATAAAATCTTCAAAACACCCGAAATGTAGCAAATTTAGCGATTTTGTGTGCCGTTCAATCTACAATCAGGTATACTATTGCTTCCCTTTTGTAAATTTCGCGGTTTTCTTTACAGTTAGGTTTGCCCTCCTATTTCTCCGTCAGTTTAACTGTATTCTTTATTGATCTAAGCTCAAATGAGAATTTTGGAAGTTTCGCGATTTTTTGTCCCGTAATTTGCAAGTTTGAAGAAAATTAAATCATTTCTTCCACTTCATTTTGCCTTGCGTACCTATCAATTCTTGAAAATGATGACAATTGCCCAAAAAAAGTAAAAAGTAGGCGCAGTTTTGCTTAAAATATAAATAGGTAAAAATTAGTTGTGTATTTAGCTTTCTGCTGATAGTTCAGGGCGATGGCAATGCATTCGCACAGAGGAATTGCTTTCCTTAGGGGTACGCCTTTTTTTTTGCTAAATATTCCAAGAAGTTCTCGTAAGTTTGAAAGTGCCGGCTGTTATTTAAAACAATCAAAGCAGCTGTTTTTGTCAACGTGTCAAGATGACGATTTGACAAGAGAAACGGCAAAATTTTTACACCCTTTACTCGAAGAGTAAAAAGGGTATACTAAAGTCGTGCAAATTTATGTACCAGGCAGAAGGAATCGTTTCCGACCATATAAAGTATATATATTTTTGCGCCCTAGCCGTAGAATACATGGGTTTAATTGAGGAATGACATTAAGGAGTTCTTTACATGTAAGATAGAGTTATCTACAAAAAATAGCTGATAGTACTCATTATAAGCCAGGCACAGGCAAAGCCTATAGGCGAAGCGGTAGGTAGATAGGAGTGTAGTTTTTCGGTTTTGGTTAAAATATGTTGATTTAATGATTTTTCTTGTTGATTTTACAAATTTCAGCGAATAAACAAGACACAAGTATAATAACATTATTAATCAGGCCTGTTCCCGTTTTCGATTCCCATTAGATCATGCGGAATCGGAATTGTTAAATGTACTCGCTTCCAAAAACCGACTGCTCAGACGCGCGGCGTGGTGTAGTCGTCTAAAACGTCAGTCACATCGAATTTCAGTCCAAGGGAACCGAGTTCTGGAATATTTACTTTGGTACAGAGTACTAATAAGAAACGTCTAATTATCCTAATAATGAAGTTTTATCTTTAGCTAAGGAACTAAGTCCATATTATTTTTTAACATGCTAAGTTCATCAAAATAATTAACTGGCATTTTTTACCCGGACTGAACCCTTTTCGAAAATTAAGACGATTGCAGTCCTGATTAATAGTAATAAAATCTTTTCAAGACTTTGCGCCGACTTATATTGCTTTAAAGTTCATAAGATTTGCATTAAGCGAACCAGAGTTTGTAATGGACGAACCATAGTGTGACTGCACTTGTTGTTTAATTTTAATTTTTAGAAGAAGGACTTACCATGAGCTTCAATTCGTTTGCGCTTGCAATTTGGATCTGTTGTGTTATTATTATTGGCGCTGTTGTTGTTGTTGTTGTGGGGGTGGTGTCCGTGCTGTATACCTAGAATGCCATTTATGCTATATCCGGTCGTGCGCTGCTCAGCGCCCGTGCCGCTGGCATTGCCATTGCTGTTGTTGCTGTGATGGCCAATGGGATCCTGGCCGGAGTCGGAGGTAGTTGTCGCTGGCATGGGTGCCGCTGAAGCTGCAGATGCGGCTGTGGTGCCAGCGGAGTTGTTGCTGCTGTTGGCACCACTGGGGGCTTGCGGATCGCTAGGCGCACCCGTACTGCTGTCGAGACTCTCTGTGGCGTTATTTCCCCCGCTGAGATTCTGCTGCATATGATGCTGCTGGTGATGATGAACATGCTTGGCCTTCTCAGCTGCCTTGTTTCGCACGATTCTAAAAAGGCACAAAGGCGGGGGTAAAGTATGGTAGTAATGCTAGGTTTCATGATATTTTAACGTTAACTATGTAAATACGATTTATTGACCCGGAAGGCCAAGAAGTTTCACGTGGCGCTTGTCCAATGTTTATACAAAATTTGAAACATTTTAAAACATGCGGATGGGAAAGGAACCGTTTATTACAGATCAATTACTAACCGCACACAAGAACGCTCAATGTATCCTAATATACCGAATGACGTTTAAAGGGCGCTAGTTTTAGTTAAGGTCTCGAGGTGCAAAATGATTTTAGTGGCTGATCCTGTGGTAGGCCAGTTACAGGCCGCTTGCTTGTAGATGCTTTTAGATATTTCAAACAATTTTATCTTTCTCTCATATCTTTTATTTTAAATGCGACAATATCTTATCCAAATTTTTCGTCGTTGGTGTAATTGGATCAGAGTATGCTTGAATTCGCCGTACAATGTTTTTAAAGAGGCTGAGATGATACACAACCACGGTTGCCACACTTGGTGTTTTTGCACCAAACTTGTGTTTTTTTTCCTGTTGGTGCACTGGCACTTTTTATTGGAATTGGCTCTTTTTGGCTCTTTGTGCTAATAATTGGTTTAAGCGAAAAAAGTTGTAACATTTATTTAATAATTTAGATCTGGACATTTTTCGCTGTCAACACTGAAAACTATTGGAAACACAGCATGTAACACTGTAAATAATCGAAGCCGGTTACTGTTACCGCCAAAACTATTTTCCAAGCACGATTTTAAGTCGGTAGCGGTAATTTGTGAAAAAATTTGCAACTAAGTAAAACAGAGTGTACACAACATATGCCTTATATGTTGACTATACATTTATAAAAACCTATAGGTTTCTTACAAATAAAAGGAGCAACTAGCAATGAGTCCTCTTACACAGACGCTGAGACCACAAACACTAGTTCACAGGAGCAAATTAAAAAGTGAGTTTGAAAATAGCATTGTATTTGTCTTGAGTTGTTGTTTCCGCCCACCGCACAGAAAACTCACGACATTTATTATCAATCTGATATTCTGTCGTATTAAATCGGCCTTCGTTTGAAAAAGGGACATTTTCGATCATATATCTTTTACATTTTGAACATATCAACGTGATACATTTCAGATTAACAATTTGATAATCGTAAATATCCTAAATATATTTTTATACACTTGAAAAGTGTATTATAATTTTGCCCAGAAGTGTGCAACGCATAGAAGGAATCATCTCCGACCACATAAAGTATATATATTCTTGATCAGCATGACGAGCTGAGTCGATTAAGCTTTGTCCGTCCGTCTGTCCGTCTGTCTGTTTCTACGCGAACTAGTCCCTCAGTTTTGGAGCTATCGAGCTGAAACTTTGCACAGAGTCTTCTTTTTACTGCACGCAGCTAATATGTCGGAACCGACCGGATCGGATGACTACTTCTTGTAGCTGCCATACAAATGTTCGTTCGGAAAATGGATTTTTGTAAGAAAAACTGGTTTGTTCTCAATATTACTGCTCTTAAACACGGTCATGGGCAATATGTAATGTTTTTAAGCTGATCTGCGAAGTTTGGTCGAAGTCGCTAACCGTTGAGACAAGCTATTTCAAGTGTATCAAAACTTCGGTACAGACGAAGTTAGCTTTGCCTTTCTCGTTATAGTATCAAAGCTATATTTTCAAAATACCTTCAGTGCATATTTTTTAAAGACTATGGAACTTGATTGCTTTCATGTTAGCGACTTAAATTCTTATTTATTGCCTGTTGATAAAATTTTTGTTGGTCTTATAGCCCAACAATAAATAATGCAGTGCTTCGGCCGAGAGGATATACAACATTTCCGACCCTATAAGGTATATATATTCTTGATCAGCATCAACAGCTGAGTCGATATAGCCATGTCCGTCTGTCCGTCCGTCCGTCTGTCCGTTCGTCTGTCCGTCCGTATGAACAAACAGATCTCAGAGTGGTAAGAGATAGAGGTTTGACATGTATGGGACAAATGCTTCTTATACTTGCAGGCAGATCAAGTTTATTTTCAATTTTTGCCCCGCCCCCTTCCGCCAACGTCATATCTCCCACAGTTTTGTAGATAGATGATTCGTACCTTCTAGAGTTAGTTAGTCATTAGCAAAATGTATCGACTTTTCGAGTTATGAGCAAATAAGTGAATCACTCCCCGCCACCCCTCGCCACCCACCACCCACCCTTTCACAACCAACGCCGCACAACCTTAGAGAGAGAGAGAGAGAGAGGTACTGAATATGTTATAGTCGGGCTTGACCGACTTTCTCACTTGTTTTAAATTTTTTTTGTGTACTTTTTTTTCTTCAAGTGGCAACCGTGTACACAAGAGCGACTTTTGTCCATTAACGAAAAATTGCGCCAATAATGGTCCCTAACAAAATGGAAGTAAAATTACAGCCAGAAATTTTGGTGTGAGTTATTGAAATTATATTTTCCTTAACAACTGAACCGATCTTCACGAAATGTTTACCGCATTTTGATGTCGATTAGGAAAGAGTCATATGCTATAAATCAAGTCTGTGCACCGGTTCGAAAGCTGTTAAAAACGGTTCAAAAGTGGTTCAGAGCCACAAATTCGAAAATATTTCAGCTTTGAACTGGAACTTTGGTCCCAAGGTGGGTGATGTGGAGTTGGATAGTTTACTAGTTAAAGCACCGTTCCGAACCGGTAAAATCGTGGTTCAGAGCCATATCGCAGAAATTATTAGAGCTATTAGAGAGTTAGATATTTTCACAATTCCAAATCATATCAGGAATATCAGGAATATTTTAAGCTGTGTTCAGTAAAATTGATCTGTAGGTTAAAATCGTAAATGTTAGACATTTTATTTATTATATATATCAGACATGTAAAAGAGTTCATAACAGTCCTAGCCATGTACATACACTTAGCTATTTTTTCCACCAGGTATGGCTATTTTGAAAGCTCAAAAGCCGGAAACTATTCAGTTTTGCTGATAAGAGTGGGCCAAGTAAGCCATTTTGTAGGTAGTTTCCCTTATTTTTAGTTTACATGCCACAAAAGGCACTCCTTTTGTGCTCTTATCCGGTAGGAGCTGGGCGGTACTGCCAAGTCTTGCGAGCTGGCCGAATATCTTGTTGCCTTCAAGACTTATTTTTAAGTCAATAGGACAAAAAATTGAATCGAGGAAGTGGATACTTCTCTCAGAACGCTGCGCAGCAAACTGGAGAAACTGGCACTAACCTACAACATGCAGGGTATCAAAAACCAAGAGCAAGAACTGGACACTGCCTAGGCATCACTAGGCATCAAGTTATCGAGACCCTGAGACACCTGAAACACTTTCTAAAGTTACTGGCGCTTACTACAATCGCAATGAATAAATTCAACCTCTGGATGGGGTCACATGTGGGCCAATGTGTTGCACCTTGTGCTTAACATTATCAGATATTGTAGAAATCTATCTCGCATACTAGAGCTTAAGTCCATACGAGGACTGGAAGGGCTTTGAAATTACTTCACAGGTCGGCGGCATTCACCTGTGTAGAGATAGATCATTTGGGTATCTACCCATGGTTGTTTGTTGTCTTTAGCTTAGTAAACAACCTTGAGTCGGCTGATCTACAGCCAATAACTACAAAAAATATGCTCAATTTTTACCCATGTACTTTGTTGTTCGAGAATTGGACAAGTCAGCTTAAAGCTTTTGCAGTCACTGTGATAAAATCTCATCAGTTTTTCTTTTAGCGCTCTCCCTCTTGGCTAGACAGCTGGGCTGGGGCAGCCCTAGCGACTGTCAAATCGTATTTCGATTACACATGCCTCAGTCCATCTATGTCAGTCTGTGTAATAGAACCAGTTGACCAGAACGCAAATCAAATTCAGGCAGAGGTCGAGGCCTATAAATCATTTGTGCTCGACCCTTCCCGGCTTCTGTGGGTGCATCAACAGAAGACACAGGAAGATTCCGCTTGCCTGTACCAGCCCCAGCACCATTGAAAAGGATTCGTTGTGTCATATTTAAATCAGACCAAGTCCCACTTGGCGGCTCGCAAAAATCGACCACACCACCACCAAGATGTTGTAACAGAGTCATCAAATTAAGTTTTATTGATGTCCTGGTAATCGCATTAGGTGAGAAAAACACAATCGCGGCAACCAAATTTGAGCCGCGGTGTTTTCTGTCCCACCCATTCGTGGCACGCATCTCGATGCGTGCGTGTGGCGGAGTGTGAGCACATTAGACAGGTGGAGTCTGCTGGGAAAGCCACGCCAAGCATTAAGCACTTTTGAGGGTTGCTAGCGGCCAATTCAGCCGGAATCAAATCAAATTATGCCAAAAAGAACACTCACATCAGGTTGAGATTTTCGATTCTCTGCAGCTAGAGAGAGAGAGAACCTGCAAAGGGCAGATGGGTAGTTGGCCAGTGCACACAATTGAGACATATGTTTGGGATGCGAGGAGCGTACAACTCGTTGCTGCTGCTTTCATTTTTTGATTTGTTTATATATTCGGCTTGATTCGACCATAAGCATTGAAATTGAAGGCTGAGAGCTGGGGTGGGAAAAGGAAGGGAATGGCATTGGCTGAGTGCTATGAAAGTCACTTTATTAAGTGTCCGTCCCTGGGGACGGGCAGGGGCACGGGGCACATTTCGATTCGATTGAGTCCGCACCCTAATCATCGCTCAAGTGCCATCGCATCACACATTGTCGCATTATGAGAAGTTGTTACTGCTGATTATCCCCCGAATTACCCAACCCAGCGCCTCTGCCATATCATCGGTCACATGTCAGACTGGCGGCGCTGGAGCGGTAGCTTTGCATACGCACTTCATAATACGGAGCGAATTGATTCTGAATGGGAGCACGTGTCGCGTGCGGTTGGCAATTTCAAATCCCCAGTTTTCAGCCAGGGCTTGGCGAACAAGTGCGACACGATTTTGGGAGTTCACGAAGCCCGCCTCGAACCCCGAAATCCGCCGGCTCCCCGGCAAAGGGATCTCAATTATTGTAGTAATGCGCAGCTAATTTATAGCGGCGGCTTGCCGGGCAGCAGGCCTCTCCTGGCCAACAGCTGCCTATTGGCAGCATCCTTGGGCAACGCGAAAATGAATTATGGTCAAAAGGGAAGTGCGTACATAAAACAGCGACGACAGCGCCAGCCGCGTGGCCAGACCTTGATGAAGTTGATGGTGGCCATAAAGCCGCACCGGATGCTGGAGAGGAAGCTGGCTTTTGTGGTGGTCGTGTGTCAAGCATTGTGCCGCAATTATAAACGCTAAAAACTACTTAGATATTTTTATTAGCTCAGTGCTCAGTGGAGAAGGAGCCGGAGCCCCAGCCACAGTGCGCCCAAGGTCTCGAGGAAACGGATACGGAAGCCAGCTGCATGACAGCAAACAAACATGGCAACACTAACGTATTGCGGACGTGCGCATGTCCGTGGCGGCTTTGCCGCTGGGAAGGCCTGACTCATGATGTAGCTTGTGGTTGAGTGTGTGTGAATACAACTATTCTTACCGGTTTATCGAGGACACGCTGGGTACATTATCTTGTGAGCAGATGCCCTCCGCCAACAGCCGATCGCGTATCTCCCACGCGAACATAGTGGGGTTCTCGCGCTTATAGTTGGCTATCGCATCCACCACTGGTGGGGTGGCCACTTTTGGTTTGGAGCCGCCAATGACGCCGGCCTTAAAGCTACCAGTCTCGTAATATCTGAAAGCGGGAATTACATAATAGGAAAAATGGTGAGATAGAATACAAAAAAGTGATGAACTAGTGAAATATGTTTCATTATGCCCTCAACCCATTCAAAATGGGTATAAATGGTATCAGAAACCAACCCTAATAGATTGTGTAATGCGTGTAACTTAAGAGTTAACTAACATAATCAACTACAATAAGAAAAGTAAACGGACAGACGGATTCTTCGATTCGTTACAAGCATCTGGAATATTTTATAATTGCCTCTGCAAGGGTACAATACCAATGACGTTGGCTCTATAACCAAGTTGTCAGATGACAACGCCCCAACCACATCGACATTAGAGATCGCAGTAAGTTGAGCCTGCAGCAAAAAACCCGCACCCACCTGAAGCTTAGCCACACAGAGTACTTTAGGTTTGTGGAAATGTATGTAACAGCCAGAACGAAGCATCTCCGACCCTATAAACTATTAGCTTATACCCGCGGCTTCGCTCGCATTTATATATGTAGGTAGATTTTCCTAAACGTGCAGTGTGCAGTAAAAAGAAGACTCTGTGCTCGATAGCTTTAAAACTGAGAGACTAGTTCGCGTAGAAACAGACAGACAGACAGACGGTCGGACAAAGCTAAATCGACTCAGCTCGTCGTCCTGATAAAGAACATATAGTTTATAGGGTCGGAAATGAATATTTCTATGCGTTGCAAACTTCTTGGCAAAATTATACTACCCTTTGCAAGGGTATAATAATGGAATTTTTAAAGGGGAACTCTTAATATTATGTTGAATCAGATTGAATGGAAAACAAATGAGAAAGCACAGCTAACTTCGTCTGTGCCGAAGTTTTAATACACTCGAAAATGCTCTTCAATATAAAACGATTTCGACCAAATTTCGCAGATCAGTTTGACAACATAGTTTAGTTTTCAAACTGTAGTTTTTGGAATTTGAACTATTCATAATTTGACTTTAAAAACGTCAAATGTCTTTCGGAAAGCGACTAATATTTAGTAAAAACTTTGACATTTACGAAATGGGTCGCTATTTGATTGAAGAAAGTTGGGAAATATTAATAATATATTTTCGAAGTGGTGAGTCCTCGACTAAAACTGTGCGAAATTTGAAAAAAAAAACATTTAACAAAAAAACTCGATTTGTGGATCAATTCGTAAAGCGTGAAACTAGAATGTTGGTGGATAAACCAACCCGTGTACGTACTCGTTCGGTGCGCTCGACCGAAAACTTTGCCAAGTCAGCCGTTGTGGACATTTTACCGAAATTGTTTTTCATAAATAAATAACCTGAACCAACCTTTCCAATTATTGTTCAACCTTTAAAAAATATGGAGCCGTTTGTTTATAGCAAAATTATATTTAAATTTTTAAATGGACCACCCTGTATAATATTAATAACGATAGATTTTAAGAACGCTAACCATTTTCCGTTCGATCGTTCCTATGCGGTTAAAAAAAAAAGTGCTTTTTTGCAAATATTACAGATTTTCTAAAATTTGAAAATCACAGTGATATGATTTTCTTATGTGAAGGTTTGAAAATGGGTTTTGGAGATAATCGGATGAAAGACAAAATGTTTCTAACAACAGTTTTACGCCCATTTTCCAACTTTGGCGGCAGATTCCAAAATATTCCATATTTTTGTAAAAGCTTGAGTTTTAAACTTAACTTTCGCTCAAATAACCTTAACCATGCATTTTCCACCGAACCTCATCGGATAAAAAACCAAAAAAGCTTTTTTTCGGCCAGACGAAGCTAGCGTTGCCTACCCGTTTTGTCAAATTTGTTTACCCTTTCAGAGAGTATATTAAAATTGTCCGGATGTTTTTAACGCATAGAAGGAAGTATCTCCGACCACATAAAGCATATGTATTCTGGATCAGCACGACGAGCTAAGTGGATATGTATGTCTGTTCGACCGTTCGTCTTTTTCTCTGCTTTCCCCTCCGTCAGTATTAAAGCTATCTTGACCAAACTTTTAGTACATATACGTTGTCGGAACTGACCGGATCGGACGTATATATGGCATATAGCTGCCATGGGAATGTTCGGTGGAAAAACTAGTCGTAGTAGGAAAAACTTTTTGGTTTTCAATGCTATTGCCCCTTAACTTGATATTTATCAATATTATATGCTTCCACATAATTCTGATATGTTTGATCCAAATCGAATGACAATTGCATATAGCTGTCATAAGAACGATCTGTCGAAATAGTAGTTCTAGTGAGAAAAACTTTTTTATTTTCCATGCACTATCGCACTACCAAACCTGTTGCTGATAAATATTATATACTACCACACAACTCTGTCAAGCTGATCCAAATTGGATGTCTGTAGCATATAGCTTCCATAGGAACGATCGATCGAAAAAGTAGTTCTATTGAGAAAAACTTGTTTGTTTTCAAAGGTTCGGAATATATCATGCTCCTAGGGTATATAAACTTCGGTCGAGCCGATGTTGCAGCTTACTGATAAATAGGACATTGCGAACTTTAGCAAAAAAAGCAAATTCTCAAACTTTGCCGTTCGGATTCGGCGTTAAACTGTAGGTCCCTTTCTCTTGTGCGAAAAATTTAAGGCACACACACCAAGAGATTGTGAGAAGCTTGGCTTGGCCCCGTTGGAGGAGCTGTCAGCCAATTTTACATTTTACATCCTGAACCTCTTCTTATGTACCAGGAGAAGTTAGCGGGCGGTCAATCCCTTACACGTCGCGTCGTCGACGGCTACCTTGATTAATGTGTACATTTCCAAACGGAACCAGCAATTTCACCATTTTCAATTAAAAACAATTTAAATGTCAACCATCGTTTAGGTTGAGCCGAATGTATCCCATTACGAGCTCCGGCTGCAGGCAACACCCAAGCTTGCTCTGGTCCTCTGCAACCGCAAAGATTTATTGTCCTATTTATACAGCTCGATGTAAACCGCCCACCCACCCAATCCATGCAATATGCGATGAGTATTCGTTCACATATGTATGTACTAAGCATGCATATGAAGCTTGTGCATGGAAATTTGTGTGCAATGTCAAGTAAAGTAAAATACTCATTGTCAGCCGAAACTGGCCGCTCTGTATAGGCACTTAGTCAATGCGATTGGCAATCGATAATCTTGTAGATAAGACAATGTGCATAATTACCTTGATAGTATCTTGGACACACAGCCATGGCTCACGCGCAGCTGGCGTGATATGTCACAGGGACGAACGCCATTGTGAGCCAGCTCCACAATTCGCTGCCGGACCACATCGGGTAAAGGACGTCCGTTAACGAACACGCCTCCGAGTTGATTGACGCCGCCGTGACCTGCGTGGAAGCAAAACAGTATTTTAGCACAATTATAGAGAACTCGTGTACAACTTTCGATTGTCTTGTTCAACAAATATCTGCCTTGGCTGCAATTTTCCAAATAACCGCGAACAAAGACACCGCACTTGATCCGCATCTTCGGCAAAGTCCTAATGACGAACATGCCACCGAGAGAGACACTTGTTTCCACGTCATTTACGATTTGGCACTTGCGTCTTACATTTGCGGCATTCGAGATGAATGCACTAATTGCTTAAGGAATGGCTGGCCGAGGAAGTGGCGAAGTCGCAATTCTTTCTTCACTCATATCAGTGATGCGAACTCACGATTTATTGGGCCAGAAAGTAATGCACTAACCATAGAAAGAGATGCACTCAAGTCTGAATACCCTTGCATTTCCTGTCATTTATATAGCCTGAGTTTTAATGTTCTTCAAAAATTTGATGTCGCTTTGAACGATAATGTAAATGTAATGTGATGTAAAATTGAACGAATAGTTGCATGATATTCCAAGGTTTCCCAATGGAGCTTACCTATTCTATATGCACTTTTGTTCAATCTCACTGTAATTGGTATGGAAGCAGATAACACTGTGACACATTTTTCAGCTCAAAAAAGTTGATACAGTCGAGACGAACAAATTCTGAAAGGGTATGATGGTAGTATAAAAACCCTATCTGGGTTTGCTCTGATCAGCTGCCGTTTTCTTTTTTATGCACTTTGAACTTTTCAGCTTCAGAGTAGGTTGAACGATTCCATATCTCGTAAACTATTTTGAATTTTGCTTTTATGTCTTAGCAAAGTTTTTGCTCTGGGCTTGGCCTACAAAACAAGTTTTCACCGCATCTTACACTTTTCCAACTTTATCTTGAAACCCGTACAAATTTGGACAAGTATTACAGTAGGAAGTTGAAGTTTAGACCAAAATAAGCAAACCGTTAGAACGAACAAACTTCATTTAATTACTTTTTCATAGAATTAATAGCCCGAAAGCATGTAAAACTGTCATAAAAACTCGAGAAAAAAAAACGAATATTATCGGTAAAAAAAAAAAAAAAAATTAATGACCCATTTCAACTGAAATATTTTTGTAGTGTACTTTGGAATGGTGATCTCAAAAATCAATTTCAAACATTTTTTCATGACTCCGTATTTGAAATATGAATTTTTTTCACTTTTCCGGTAGGTGCTCTTACATTTTAAGCCATATCTGACTTCGTAATTGTCAGATAGAGTCAAGCAAGATATGATTTGCAACCAACAAAATCTCTACACACAAAAAAATCTGGTGGGTAAAATTAACAACTAACTTTTCAAATTTTTATGTGTGGTTTGTTGTTGTTTTGTAACTGCAACAGTAAAATCTACAGATTTGTTAGCTTTACGTATTTATTTTAGCACGAGTTTTGTTGTTGTTTAACAACTAGTAAATTAACTACATTTTGTCACTTTTTTGTTTTAATAAGTTATTGCTACCAGTTACTTCACCAATTATAACCTGACGTGTTTTTTCATCTCTAATTTGCTTTTGCAGCATTAACTGTACCCACAGTTAATCTACTGCACTATATATAATTTTTGAATGTGTTTGAGCACCGTTAACTGTTCCGACGGCAAATCTAACCGCGAAATTGTTGACTTAGCAAATTTCAGTTGTCTTTTATAGAGCACTTTAACCGAATTAGACGGAATTCTAGTGGTCGCTTTATGGTATTCAAATTTTTGGAGCATATGTTTAGCAGATTTAATACAAGTAATATGTTGAGCGTTGCTTTCAACGGGCGGTACGTAACTGGTAAGACGTGCTTCCAATCTGTTGAGACCGGCCGAGTTCGAGTCTCCCCAGTTAAAAATTTTTCAGTTTAATTATTTTTTTTAATTCCAATAATGTTTCGACCTTTTATGTATGGGGTCCTCCCCTACTCTTGCCAACTACATATCCCACCCCTTTTACATTTGAAACACTTCAAATTACCGTTGACTCGTTTTTGGCGCTTTTTAAACGAGATTTTCGGTTAGATTTACTATAGCAATAGTTAGTCTTACGTAAAGGTTTACGTGGTTCTCTACAATTTGGTTAATTTTCCAACTTTGTGGGTTGGCGCATTTCCCACCCCACAATATCGGAAATCTACCCACAGATTTCCCATTTGTGTGTAGAGATTCCTGTGACACCCCTAAATTTCCCAATAATTCGTCTTGGTCTACGGTTCCCATTTGAGATCCTGCCATTCCCAATCATCCTGAACTCACGCTTATCCCTTGCCGTCGAAATCACGAGCTCTAATTATACTATGCACCAAAAGTACACAGAACTAGCGCAAATGTATGTAACTGCCAGAAGGCAGCATCTTCGACCCTTTAAATTATCCAGTACATCTAGTATATTGAAGGGTTGGTATTGATTCTAGATGATTTTCGTGTGCTAATAACGAATCTGTTTTCTGAAATGGTCCATCACGTAGAGATTTTTATTGATTTGAGTTTGGCTTTTTTGAGCCTTTTTAGATCTGTTCTTTTGTTTTGACTCTCTTTGATATTATCGGAAAGTACAACTCGTTAACTTTGCAATAAAATATCCCAAACAGTTCTACGATTTGTATACTCTTTACCAAAGGTACACAGAGTATACATTAGGGGGGTCGCCCAAAGCGTATAGCAAAAACGAAATCAGCGTTCTAAGAAAATTTCGCCCAGAAACCATGGGTCTAAAATGAATTCCTAGTCCGCGCAAATCGACTTCAAATATTTATATTACATTTTCCCAAAAACAAGTTAGAAGGTCGGTGAAGCCCATCTATAACATATTCTGTATCCCCCAAAGCTTGCAGTTATCTGATTAATTTAATATAGCAGCCACACAAAGTAATAAAGAAGTCATAAAGTGAGTCCAGTGCTGCCCATCAACGTTGAACCGGTGCTACCCATCAAAATTTTTTGTTTTCCGTATAACTCCGCTATCGTTCATCCGATCTTCATAGTTCTAGAAGGTACAAACCATCTATCTGCAAAACTGTGGGAGATAGGAGGTTTTTTCTGAATTGCGGTGGCGGAAGGGGGCGTGGCAACCTGTGACATAAAAATTTATCTGCCTGCATCTACAAGAAGTATTTGTCCCATACAAGTCAAACCCCTATCTCTTATTATGTCAGAGATCTGTACTAAGAAAGTTATGAGCAAACAATTATAAACCTCTATCTTAACTCTACTTTATTGATCTCTATTATTTTATTAATTGATCAGCATCAATAGCCGAGACGAATTAGCCATAACCGTTAGGCTGCACTGCCATGACTGTCAGAAATAATTTGTAGTATGTTACGCCGAAGTTAGGAATTTTTTGAATGGCAGCCGTTCAACGATTATTTTCACAATATTGCTTCTAAAATTTGAAAATTAATAGTTGACTACGGACAGGATTGCAATAAAAGAATATAAAGAAGTTTCCATTCGTGAAAAATTTAAAACGCTTTAAATTTGTGGATTTTACCTGTGTTTGCGATGGCAGCCCCACATATTTACATATATTAAGGGTTTTCACGTCAACTTGGTTAAAGCACGGACTTTCTCGGAATCGATAATCCAATTACGGACTACTCAAAAAGCGCTCGCAAACGAAAAACTCGCAGATAAAAATTTCCATACAGCAAACCTCTTTTTACCCCTGAGCTAGGGTCAACACGGACGACGGACGGCAGACGGACAGTAAACGACCTTTGCTGACAAGTATATTTTATGGGCCTCCCAACATACGCTTTATATACCTTTACTCACGAGTAACGGGTATAAAAACGTTGTAAAACCACACGCAAAACGTTTGACGTCAAACGTTTTACGGTGTGTACGCAGAAACACGAAACGTCAATCCACACGAACATCGAACTCGAACACTGAATTTGTGGATTGTATTTCCAGCTGTTCGAGCCTTTTTTGGGCGCCCAAAGTAATTAAATTTATTTATTTTGACGCTCAGAAGCAAACATAATGTCAGAAAAGAAGGGTCAAATTGCGCTGATTAATACCGTAGAGGCAAAGATAAGTATTTGGAACCTCACCAATAAATATAATTTTGCTTTAGTTGACATGGAGAGCCTCCAGCAGCAGTCGACAAAGATCTGCCACAATCATGTCCGGGATAAAAGCAACAGTAAAAGTTTTTTTAATTTTTATATGAAAATTTATTGCATTTTTGGTTGGTCTTGCACGACACCAGATTCGTATTGCGGCTGGAGAGGATGTTTCGTTTTGGCGTCAACTCAAAGAGGCAAATAAAACGGTTGGCGCTCATATGGAAGATTTGTATCGAACTGTTGTGGGAACCTTCGTCCCGAAAAGGGCATGATGACGTCCCTCGCCATAACGGGCGTGACAACTATGCCGACCCCAGTCCTTATCCTCTGAACCAAGCCTGGGGCTTGCTGAGTTTTAAATTGAGTCTGGACGTGGACTTCTATATCATATGGAATTGTCATGTCCGAAAGTTTGCTTTTCAAATGGCTATCTGGGAGACTTCGGTCTCCTGGAGGCGCTAGTCGGCCACCAGCCAGGCTCATTGATACGTATGCACTTTTCAGTGCGTACAGGGTACCGTGACTTTAACGTATATATTGAACATGCCATTCTGCGTGAAGTACATTAGATCTTACAATCTGTCTTCGCACTATATAAAAATCTTCCCATATTTCCCCCTTGCCGAAAATAAGTCAGCTGAGACATTGATGGTTGCTTCTGGCATCCTCATCTCTCTTCCAACACGATTTGTGCGGGAGAGGTGCCCCCTGGCTACATCCTTAACTATCCGTATTTCAAAATCTGCATTTTTATATTGATGATTTAAAATTCTAATTAATTTTTATAAACAACCGTGTTAAATTAAATTAAAAATCCCAAATTTGGCATTTTTTTTACGTTTTTGGCATTTTTGGGCTATCTCAGCACACTAATATGTTTTTAGGTTCCACACGCGCAATAATTGACTTTTTTGTGCGCCCAAACAGTTTGGAGTACTCCGTACCGTGCTTTATCAAGTAATCTGTTCAAAAATTAAATCGAAAAAAATCTGACATCACCAGCCCAGACCCAGGTAAAGGAAATAGCTGGTTATATATAATATTCAGTGTTGATAAACACTTTGTTATCTTTTATAAAAAATAAAACAAAACAAGTAAGAGTGTTGCAGTCGAGTGCTCCGACATCAATATACCCTGTACCAAGTAATTTGGCTCCTATGGCTTTGAATTCCTTTTATTTGTTTTTTAATTTATATAATTAAATTAAAAGGCGCACTTGCATATCTTTCGTATGTTTGCTCGGATCTTATTGTGGTATACAGAATATATAGATATTGGGCCTTACTGAATATATATTAAGGCACTATGTTCAAACTTAAAATTTGTAGCTATGACAGTTTTTCGCGGTTAGAATGAAGCTAACTTGTTCTAGGAACGATATACACCTACATACATGCAAATATTTTTTGCTCTACCTTTTATAGTCTGTGAGAGCGACGCGTTCATACAAAGAGAGAGAGAGAGAGACAGTATTTCGCTGTTAAAAGATGGAGGAGGTGGAATTTTCGAAATCTGGAACAAACTCGATGTGGGTACAGTATACACCTACATACATGCCAAAAATTGTGGCTCTATCTATTACAGTCTCTGAGATCGACGCGTTTATAGAGACTGACAGACAGACGGACGGACAGACGGACATGGCTAAATCGACTTGGCTGTTGATGCTGATCAAGAATATATATACTTTATGGGGTCGGAGGAGCTTCCTTCTGTCTGTTACATACATATGCACAACACATTTACACATTTTTAATGAGTACAGGGTATAATTAGAAAAGATACTTTTGAGTTATACAGCACATTTAGCTGTTCTCTCTATCTTGGCAGCTGTGGTGTAGGAGGTAAGGAATGAGATTGAAAGTCAAACAGACTTGGATTCAAGTCACGATAAGGCGCGTACTAAAATATTTTGTTTGTATTGAACAATTATCAAGTTATTATAATAATAAGCACACACAAGTGCGTTCACTACAGTTGAAGATTAAATGTAATTTTATAACCAACCAATTTGACGTGAAAACCCAAATTATTTCCCATTTGAAATAGAGCCTCATGCTTATATACAATCTGCCGAAAAGTTGACTTTTGTTTTCAAAACGTATGGATTTTACCCATGAAGTCTGAGATAAACTAGCTTAATAAATGGGCTAAAATGTGTAGCATAGTTTTAGAAGTACTGGATGTCAACCGGAAAAATCAGGCATGTTCTCAATTCCACTTTTTGTAAAGTAATGAAATTCCTCGGTTTTTTTTTGTGTTGGGGGTGGTCCTTTTACTTTTTGTATTCCACTGGAACAAGCGAAAATGGCACTAGAGAGAGAAGAGAGAAACCAGAATTCCAAGCAAAACGATCGAAAATGGAACAGTCGGAAATGAGAGAGGCTGACTTTTATGTTTCACTATTCGTTTTTGTTTGCACAGCCAAAATCTGGACACATTAAACAAAAAAAGTCTTTATAAATCAATTAAAGACTAGAATGCCAATTCAATTTCACCAACAATTTCTAAATTGATCACAGAATTAAGAAAAATTTACTTTATGTACATCTAGCAACTGTAAGCGTGCGTAATTTGGCAATTACTTTTCATTCCACCGACTAACAAGCATTACTTTTCAAAACGAAAAACTTGTTCGTTTTGGTGTTGCGAGAACATGAATCAATTCCACTTTCGAAAGGTTGCCGTGGAAGTGGAATTGAGAACATGCCTGAATATTTGTTTTTATACCCTTAGAGAGGGCGTATTAAAATTGTCCGGATGTTTGTAACGCATAGAAGGAAGCATCTCCGACCACATAAAATATATATTCTTGATCAGCATGACGAGCTGAGATGTTATAGCCATATTCGCCTGTCCGTCTGTTTCTATGCTATCTCCTACGTCAGTTTTAAAGCTATCTTATAACCAAACTTTGCACGAAGTCTTTTGGTATAAATACGCTGCACATTTGTCGGAACCGGCCGGATCGGATGACTATAGCATATAGCTGCCGTAGTACCAAACGCTCGAACAAGTAGTTCTTGTGAGAAACACTTTTTTGTTTTCAATGCTATCGCTCCCAACCCTCGTATTTATAAGTTCTCTATGATTTTACATAATTTCACTAAGATTGATCAAAATCGGATAACTATATAATATTGCTGCCATAAAAATAAATGATTGGTAAGAAAATTTATCGCATCCAAACTTGTTACTGAACAATGTTACATGCTACCACACAATTCTGCCAAGTTCGATTTAAATCGGATGACTATAGCAAATAGCTGGTATGGGAACGAAAGGCAGAAAAAGTAGTTCATATTAAAAACTTTTTGCTTTTAATGGTATCGTTTTTACACATTTCTATTATGAATATTATCTGCTTCAGCACAATTTTGGAGAGTTTGATCAAAATCGGATGAATATACCATATAGCAGCCATATAACAATATTCAATATCGATATTTTAACTTTTCTTTCATATCTAAAAGCGTTTGCAAAGGAAGCTAGAAAATTGCTAAAGAATTTATTTAATTTTTTATTCATTACACTGTGGAACACTCAAAATTGCCTGGGACGGGGACCAATAAATTGTGAAACTAGAGGCATCAGGTAGCAACACCTCATACCCAGTTTTTCTTCAGCACGTCAAGTTCGCGTTTAATGGGCACATTTATACTAGCAACATACAATTACAACATTTGTTGCTGGTTAAAAAAATATGAGAGCTGAAATTTTGGAAAATTCACCAAAGTCAGAGGGAGTTACCACCATTGTTATTCCAAATTCACGCCTCCAATGGACAAGCGGTTAGTACCCCGTCCATAGAGGTTTAACTTAGAAAATGGAATTAATTGAAAACCACTCGATGGAATTTTTTAAGATTTTAAATATATTGAGATTCTGACCAATTAAATGTGTCCTTAAGAGATGGTAGCTTGCATCGAAAACCCGCGATAGTGGGTACCACATTTGGCAGCACCCATTATCGAGACCATATAGCCCATAAACTACAGATTAAAATAGACCGAACTGCGTTTTCAGTTTTACCAACGAATCCTTTGTTCGCGGTTTATAGTCGTTTTTGTACTAGCAATTGCTTTAGAACAACATTGACCATTTAGGTAAAACTAGCTTCACCAAAATTATGAAATTAATACTTATGAGTAAAGTGCTTCACTACCAGCAGAAAAACAGATCTTATCATTTAAATACTTCAGTTCAAGGCATTTTAGCGTATCGCGGTTTGTCCACCAAAGACTATTTTAAATTAATTTTTACTTTTTCTTAGTGGAAATGACGAATTTTATTCATAGGATTTATTGCATAATTTTTGAGACGCTCCTGATTCCAAAACGGTCAATGTTGTTCTAAGGCAATTGCTTGTACAAAGAAACCCATAGCACGCGAATTAAGGCATCGATGGTGAATCTAAAAACGCAGTTCGGTCTATTTTTATACCCGTTACTCGTAGAGTAAAAAGGGTATACTAAAATCGTGCAAATGTATGTAACAGGCAGAAGGAATCATTTCCGACCATATAAAGTATATATATTCTTGATCAGCATCAACAGCCGAGTCGATTTAGCCTTGTCCGTCTGTCCGTCCGTCCGTCCGTCCGTCCGTCCGTCCGTCTGTATGAACACCTAGATCTCAGAGATGGTAAGATATAGGGGTTTGACATGTATGGGACAAATGCTTCTTTTATCTGCACGCAGATCAAGTTTGTTTCAAATTTTGGCCACGCCCCCACCCGCCCCCGCAATTTGGAAAAAAGTTATATCTCCTACAGTTTTAAAGATAGACGATTCGTACCTTTTAGAGATAGTTAGTAATTAGCAAAATGAATCGATTTGCCGAAGAAATGATAAAGATCGGATGAACGGTTCTCAAGTTGTAAGCAAAAAAGTGAACCAAGCCCTCCCCGCTACCACCCTAAAAAATGTTGCATACTTTTTGGATGGTCACACTAAGGAACGCGGGAACACTGTTAAACATGTTTTTTCATGAGTAACGGGTATATCGAAGTCGGTTAGAGCCGACTTTAACTTACGCTCTCGTTATCTGTAGTTTATGGGCTATATGGTCTCGATAATGGGTGCTGTCAAATGTGGTACCCACCATCGCGGTTTTTCGATGCATGTTACCATCTCTTGAGGACTCATTTTAGTGGTCAGCATCTCAATATGTATAAAATCTTAAAAAATTCTATCGAGTGGTTTTCCATTAATTCCATTTTCTAAGTTAGACCTCTATGGGCGGGGTACTAACCGCTTGTCCATTGGTGGCGGGAATTTGGAATAACAATGGTGGTAACTCCCTCTGACTTTGGTGAATTTTCCAAAATTTCAGCTCTCATATTTTTTTAACCAGCAACAAATGTTGTAATTGTATGTTGCTAGTATAAATGTGCCCATTAAACGCGAACTTGACGTGCTGAAGAAAAACTGGGTATGAGGTGTTGCTACCTGATGCCTCTAGTTTCACAATTTATTCATCCCAGTCCCAGGCTATAAAAATAGTTCAATTTTGTTCCACTGTTTTATATAAAATATTTAATTAAATATTTTTCAATTAATTATGAGAAAATGGGAGAGCTTATAATGGAGTTACATGTGTAGGATTTCAAATAATGAAGAATCAAATGCAGCCCCAGAAGTCGAACCTATACCATATTGGTAGGTAAATGAAAAGTGTATCTATAAATGGATATTAATATAAAAGTTATTTCCCGTAAAAGGCCGAACAAGACTTAAGAATCGATATTAGTTATACACTAGCCCACCTATCTACGGCTTGCGAATTACAACGTATGTTCAACAATGTTTAATGTTACGGGTTTAAACTCTGCTTCATATGAATAGAAACAGCTTTTAAAGCTGACAGCTTTTAAACCCCTTTCTTATTTATACGAAGTACTAAGTATTCCACCTTTAACTGCGTTTCTACCTGAATTTTCCGTACTTGTTATATATTTGTCACTCCAACCAGAATGCGCTTGAACTCATTCCCATAGATGACGCTTGAAAGGGTGAGGCAATTTAACGTTTTGAAAATTATTTCGTGAAACGAACCTAATCTCTATTGCAAGCTGGCGCAAAAATATGAGCCATGAACCTCTGTGAATGTGGACAAGACACTTGATACATTTAGCACGCATATTTGATGCTGATTTCCTCGTGGGTGTGGGAAGAGAAGCAAAGCAGCAAGTGTGACTGGGATAAATTCCGATGGCTATGGCCGTAGCCACAACTTAAGTAGCTTCAATACGACGAATACATTCACTTTGAGAAGAGGAGGCTTGCGGTGTGTCAGTCATACAGTCTGCAGTTGTGACAGACTCTGAAAACTTCGGGTTCGGCTTGGTTTCAGGGTTGAGTATGGCGCAGCAGGATACCGACTGGAGTGATAAGCGGAACAAAAGGCCATTGTGTGCATGGCAGAATGCCAAATGGCGAATGCAATTGTCATTTAATGAAGTATCTATTGACTTTCAATAGATGTACGAGCCAAACACAAAGAAGCACACGGTGCTGTCGTACTTCACTCGCTGCAGCCGGTACGATTTACCCAATAAATATTCGTACTGACCTCGCACACAGGCGCTCCTCAACACTCATACAGCCACACGCGTGGAGGCATATGTTCTGGAGTGTAGGGAAATGATCGCTTTGGACGTTCTTTGAATTTTCGACTTCAACTCAAATAATCCTGAACCCTCGTTTCGTCATTCAATTGTTGTTGTTTTGTTTTGTTTCCCTTTGTTATTTGTCGTCGTGCCTAGCTCCAGTTGAGTCCCGATCCTGACTTCGGAAGTCGTGCGACACCTTTTCAATTGAATAATCAAATATTTGTGCCAAAAAGCAGTAAGTGCGAGAATTAAACATTGCTGAATAATAAAATCATTCCCAGGGAACAGTTCACAAAGCCTGAGCAGCGCTCCTAGCCCACTTAACGGCTGAACACTAATTCATGTGGGCTTATTAGGAGTAAAAACATTATAAGACATTAAAAACAAGAGAGAAACTCGATCAAGTCCGCAACAAGTATGCAACAATTTTTAACTTATTTATAATCGGATTGTTATGATTTGAGGAATTTCTCTTAAAAATTAAGGGTTACTCAAAATATTTTATTGTGGGGGCGGGAGGGAGCCTGGAACAAATTTTAAGTAAGACAATAGGAGTCTATATATAAAATTTGGTTGCTCTAGTTCTTCTTGTCTCTGAGATCTAGGTGTTCATACAAACGGACGGACAGACAGACATGGCTATGTCGACTCATCTGTTGATGCTGATCAAGAATAATATATATTCTTTATATGGTCGGAAATGTTTCCTTCTAACTGTTACATACATTTGCACGACTTTAGTTCAACCTTTTTACTGAACGAGTAACGGGTGTAAGAACTGCCCAATCTCGTATCAGCACCAAATTTAAATACACTAATGCCTCGGTTTGCGTTGTCCCGATTCCGTTGCGATAATTTTCTTAGTTCTTAGATTTGAGAATGTATTTTTTGGCCTATTTTGACCCTTTTTAGATGCGTTTTGTTGGGAATCTATTGTTTTGTTTATACTCTCTTTGATATTATCGTAAAGAACTATTTCTTAGCTTTAAAAAAAAATATACCAAAGAATTGTTCGAGTATTTTTAGCGAAGATATACCATTTTGAATACATATGCTCGGTAATAATAAAATAACAAAATTGTTAAATAGTATATCTTCTTAAAAAAGCATAGAATTGTTTGGAATAGTTTATTTCAAAGTTAATGAGGAGTACTTTTCTTAACATCAAAGAGAGTCAAAACAAAAGTAAAGGTTGTCCTCGAAATTGTTTAAAAACGGTCGAACAGTCATATTTTGCAGCTTTAAGCTAAATTTACTAAAAATCATGACGGGATGGAATCAAAACCCAATCAAAGTTTGTCAAAAATTTTGAAGGAATACAATTTCCAGGTGGCGAAATCAATGGAACTGGTAGTACAGCCTAAAACAAATCAATCTGTAACTGAAAAATTCAAAACATAATTTTGATTTTACTTTCATTTAAGTTATAACTTATATTAATTAAGTTTGTGCAAAAAATTGTAACAGGGAGAAGGAATCATTTCCGACCCCAAGAAGTATACATATATATTCTCTTGATCAGCATTAACAGCCGAGTCGATATAGTCATGTCCGTTTGTTCCTCTGTCCGTCAGTCCGTATGAACAAACAGATCTCAGAAATGGTAAGAGATAGAGGTTTGACATGTATGGGACATAAACTTCATATATTATACTTGCAGGCAGATCAAGTTTATTTACAATTTTTGCCGCAATTTGGAAAATACATTATATCATTCACAGTTTTGTAGATAGATGAATTCTACCTTTTAGTGATAGATAGTAAAAATGATAAAGATCGGATGAACGATTCTCAAGTTATGAGCAAACAAGACCAGTGAGTTATGTCTATGTACAAATCTTCTTCAAAAAATTGCATTTTTCCTTACTCCGGATCGAATTAAAAAATTTTTGCATGGAAAAATGTACTTCGTTTCGTTATGCGTCGTCTCTCCGATCCTTATTAACGACTCAAAGCGAGGCTTTAGTGTATTTGACTAGCATTAGTGAGAAACCCATTCTTCAATCGCTATTGAAGTGGAGTTATTGGGGCTGTAATAAACTGGGTTGGATAGGTTAAATGAATGTTGTGAGTGTCCCACAACACAATTCAAACAAGCAAATATGTCGGCGAAGCCGGACTGTAATATACACTCTGTCGGCAGTAGCAGCTGAATGTAGCGCTGCGGTAGCGAACTTTCTTTTGATCATATCCAAGGTATCGTTCATCCGATCTTTATTATTTATTATATTTAGCGAGAGTGATTTTCGACTGTAATCAAATATTACAATTTGATTATGATGCAAGCGGAGGAAGTTTTTGTATATTTTCTTTTACTCTATGACCAACCCATTCGCCTGATTTAGCACCCAGATCTACGTTAAAGAATATATCAAAATGTTGCCAAAAAAAGATCATTACTAGAACTAAACAAAGGATATTCAAGTGATTGGCAAGGGTAAATTTCAACATGGACCTTTGATTTTACATGTTTGTGTGCGCGAAGTCTGCCGAACAAACTTTACACACATTTGTAAAATAGCAGGTCCACTTCACAAATATTCCTGTTATTCATTTCAACCGCCGCTACTCATGTTTGTAAGTTCTAGAGTCTTTGAGTGAACCATGTTGCAGACTTTGTGCAGAGTTTCGTCTTGAATTCTTTAGCCTTGATGTATAACTATGTACATGTATATGCAAAGAGCACTCAAGGAAGGTCCTTT
This sequence comes from Lordiphosa stackelbergi, assembly GCA_018904235.1. Classification (NCBI taxonomy): domain Eukaryota; kingdom Metazoa; phylum Arthropoda; class Insecta; order Diptera; family Drosophilidae; genus Lordiphosa; species Lordiphosa stackelbergi. Next base: position 344,350 of record JAEIFU010000007.1, read on the forward strand.
ACATGTGTAATATTCCATCATGTTCTGATTGTAGCGGTATGCCGTCGACAGATCCATGCTGCGGTCGTTTGTCTTGCTGATGACGATGATATTCACTGATATTTCGTAGATGCACTGGAGAAGCACCTCAACTGCAGTCACCAACACACATTTAAATCAGAAACAGCGGGCACATTTCACGCGGCAGTTGCATCGCGACGGCGACAGGTCGGCGTTATAGAACGATGCGGAATTCACATCCGCTTTGAGAGCACCGTGACCACAAGCGAAACCGTAACCGTAACCGTAACCGTAACCGATACTGGCATCACTTACGCGGACTCAGATTTGGATTCCGTAGCACCGACACCGGCTGGTGAAACGTTTGATTTGGGTTTGTCTACTTCTTTTCATAGCACCGTGCACGCGCAGACGAGCCGTTACGCCTCTTCTTGTTCTTCTTCGCGCTGTGTAACGTTGTCGCCGTTGTTTTACTTATTAAAAAAATTTGTTTTCTGTTTCGTATTCTGTGCCGTAAAATATTGCTACCCATTTTTTCCGGACTGTTTGCTGGCAGCCGCAGAGATCCTGCGCACGGCTGCTTGTTCTTATCTAGCTCGACGACGCATTTTTGCTTATCTCCATCCACGTTAGTATGGGTGGGTCGGCGTTCTTGTCTGTGTGTGTGTGTGCTGCGCGGTCCTTGGTCCTTGTTACGCCACCGCACCGCCCAACCACATCGGTTTGCGCGTACTTCTCGACTGTCGACCCGCAGCAGCGAGCCAATGAAGACGAACCAAAAACCGAGAGACAACAGAGCATCAGGCGGGCCGCCTGGTGGTGGCAAAGGTGTTGCAGCAGCAAGCCGCTTGGACAATCACAGTCGTAGTCGTCGGCCTTGCCTTCTTTTTTCACCATCTGCAGGTAGTTTGCCATCTCTGAACACGTCAGCGTCTTCGAGATGCGATATCACCCACTTCGAGTTCGAAATCTACACTCAAATCACCGCCAAATTCTAGTTGATTTGCCATTGAGATGTCCATCTGTGTGGGGCAGCATCTTCTGGGAGGGATACGCCCCTGACTTTGCCTTGGTCTTGTTGTCAGCCTTGGGGCTTGGGGGCATGTGGCATGGGCATGGGCGCAGTGACGGCTTCCGCCAATCCGCACCAAGATGGCCACGGCACGACTACACGGCTGCACCAATCACAGCGAACCGTTAGGCCAACCACTTAAGCATCGCCTCGCCTCGCCTTGTGCCATCCCGCTCACACTCGCACGTTCTCACTGCTGGCTTGTGCTCATGCTCATATATGTATGTATGTATGAGCGCTAGCAGCGTGTGAGTGTGTGTGCGCCTCGCTCTGTAGTATTTTATGACGATGCAACAACAACACGTTTGGATGAATGTTTGAAGACAAAGTAATTATGTTAGCGACAAAAATATTAACAAGCGGTTTCCCCCCACCTCCTCTACACACTTACGATTTGGCGGGGCATCGTTTTCGACTTTGACTTTGATGTGCATGCAAAAAATCGTAGCAGGAACGGTTGTGCTTATTAAAAGCCCCCGTTACATACAGACATATGTCCATGCATATCTGGGCACACATAATTCGATTATGATTAGCTTGCGGTCCCAGGAGTCGCCATGTGGCTTCAGAGTGCTGAACTTCGTGTGCACATGGATACTATTTATGTGCTCCTCGTTTCGTGATGGGGGAAAGCACATCATTCTTACCAGCCGGCGTAGAAACCGTCTTAATCGAAGTGGGCCCCGAATTAAAGATCTGACTCACACAATCTTTAGTCTTGGTTAAAGCCTTTTAAGGATTAAAAATTAAATAGATAGGAAAAAGTCCACAACTCAAAATATTCAGTTTTAGCTTAATACAGTAAATTCCATTACGAGATTAATTTTGTGAAAAAAATAAAGAGTCGTCCCTCTCTCGGCTTTTTATACCCGTTACTCGTAGAGTAAAAAGGGTATACTAAAGTCGTGCAAATGTATGTAACAGGCAGAAGGAATCATTTCCGACCTTATAAAGTATATATATTCTTGATCAGCATCAACTGCCGAGTCGATATAGACTTGTCCGTCTGTCCGTCCGTCTGTATGAACACCTTGATCTCAGAGATGGTAAGAGATAGAGGTTTGACATGTATGGGACAAATGCTTCTTTTATCTGCACGCAGATCAAGTTTGTTTCAAATTTTGGACACGCCCCCTCCCGCCCCCGCAATTTGCAAAGAACGTTATGTCTCTCACAGTTTTGCAGATTTGATTTGTTCCTTCCAGAGATAGTTAGTCATTCGTAATATGTATTGATTTGCTGAAGAAATGATTAAGATCGGATGAGCGGTTTTCAAGTTATGAGCAAAAATGTGATAAATAGCCGAGTTAAAAAAATGTTGCATACTTTTCGGATGTTCACTCCTTAGGAACGCAGGAACACTGTTAAACATGTTTTTTCATGAGTAACGGGTAAATCGAAGTCGGTTAGAGCCGACTTTAACTTACGCTCTCGTTTTTTTATACCCTGTACCCATTGAAAATGGGTAAAAGGAGATCATGAAGTTGTGCAAATGTGTGTAACAGGGAGAAGTAAACATCTCCGACCCTATAAAGTATATATATTCTTGATCAGCATCAACAGCCGAGTGGATATTTATCGATCCGCCACAGAAATGGCGAAGATCGACGGAACGATAGTCGAGTTGTACGAAAAACAAACAATTTTGTTGGGGAGCACCGGCCGCAACGGTGATGGGCAGCACTTCACGCACTATATGGCTTCTTTGTCACTTTGTGTGGCTTCTAACTTTAATTGATATTCTGACAGGGCTCTACATTGGCCACTGCAGACTGCGGAGCCACGTGTACAAGTTGTGAATAAAAAAATAAACGAGAGTGTAAGTTAAAGTCGGCTCTAACCAAGGCTGCAAACCGGTCCTGAACCGAACCCCTTAGAACCGGTTCGGTTCGGGTTTTTTGGGTCCGCCGAACCGGACCATGAACCGAACCGCAAATATTTTTGACTCCTCGAACCTGAACCCGAACCGGACCACTTTTTAGAAAAATTCGGTTCGGTTCAACATATTAAGTAATTTTTTTAACGACACAGACAATATAGAAATAAAGAAATTCCTTGTAATCTGACTATCATTCAAGAAGAGAAGTCAAGAATCGAATATGGATCGAGCATTAGAACTTTTAAATGACAACTGCAGAGCATGAAAGGAATGCAACTATGAAGAATATGTGCTTCAAAAGCATTTTTTGATTTGGACGATGACCAAGTTAACTCAATAAATTCCCTGGAGGACTATGTAATTACAGTTTGTTGTGCTGCACACGCTCAAAATTTAGTAGATAACGATTTTTTAGGGCAGTTTAGTTTAACATGAGTAGAGTTCGCACACTTCTCCGTACTCACATTATATGAAATCTTTGCTTATAAAAAATTGAATTGAAATTGAACTCTGTTGAGTTGGTTAACAAAATATGAGAACGTTTATTAACTATTAAAGATTTTTTTAATTCAGAGTTCTTTAAAAAGAGCTCCACCTAATAACATTTGATAGTTCAAAATATCTTTTTGAACTGAAATCTGAAATCTTTTGTACTGAGCTAAGTACCAACATTGACTGCAGTGCTGCAGAGATTTCAAACTTTGTTAACTTCACATTACACATTACAGACATGCTGAAGCTCCAAAAAGGAATTCTTGATGAGAGTTTTAAATGAATCAACTTCTGATTGCGAAGAAGAGAAGTTTTTGAAAGCAGTAGAAAGCAATAAACAAGTATTAATTTCAAATCTGTAAATAATGTTATAGATTCCTTCGACTATTGTCCAATACATCGACAAATGTTTTAAAATTTTGAAAAGGTGAAAAAAAGAAGACTTAAAAAACATTGCGTTAACTGTACTTGCTATTCCAGCAACTCAGGAATCAGTTTAACGGGCCTTTTCAACACTTTACAATCTAAGAAGAATGCTAATTAATTTAAACTAAGCAGTTCTCAAAAGTTGTTAGTGTCAGCTAATGAATTTGATAATTAAAAATTGCATTATTGACATGAAGAATATTATTTTAAAAAATAAGTGTTAATAAATCGAAAATATTCCTCTATGTCAAAGCGAACCGAGGTTCGAACCAAAACCTTGGGTTCAAGGGTTCCGAGAACCGGTCCGCGAACCGAACCTTAGGTTTACAACGGGTTCGAACCCCCGGACCGAACCGTGTGTAAAATTTTAGAGGTTTGCAGCCTTGGCTCTAACCGACTTCGATATACCCGGTACTCATGAAAAGTAATGTTTAACAGCGTTCCTGCGTTCTTGAGGGTGAACATCCGAAAAGTAAGCAACATTTTTTTACTTCGCTATTTATTATCCGATCAGGGATTATAGTTATTGCTAATATAAATTTAAGTTATAAATTTGAACTCGATATCTTAAAAAATGTGGGAGTTATTAAACATTTTCTATTGTGGGGGCGGGGGTGGGCGTCGCAAAAGTTTGAAACAAACTTGATCTGCATGCAGACAATAGAAGTCTGCATGTCAAGTTTGGTGGCTCTAGCTCCTCTAGTCTCTGAGATCTAGGTGTTCATACAGACAGACGGACGGACGGACAGACGGACAGGGCTATATCGTCTCGGTTATTGATGCTGATCAAGAATATATATACTTTTTATGGTCGGAAACGATTCCGTCTACCTGTTACATGCATTTGCACGACTTTAGTATACCCTTTTTACTCTTCGAGTAACGGCTATAAAAACACCTTACTATGCTGATATTATAAAGAGAAGGAAGAGTCCTTTGAGCATATACCTGCACACTGCGATGCTATTGCGAGGCGCAGACTCAGCAGTTTTTGGGCAATAGACCAAGATTGGTTGCGGTGCGCTGTTTCCCCAATAATAATCGATAATAACTTAACCTGATCAGATATATACAAACTTTTGGAAGGACAGACTATATTACGGTCGAGCTTAACCGAGTTTCTTACTTGGCTTAATTCTATCGTTTTAAACTCGCTGATTGTTAATTTTATATGCTTTTAAACCGAGTCGCACAATTTGGTCGAAATCGGATGACGCGTTCTTTAACTCTAATATTTCAAAAACAGCATTTGCTATTGTATAAAATCTTCCACACAGACGAAGTTTAGCCTACTCGTTAGTTACTGTGTTGATTTAATAAACTGCTGCGATCAAATTGAAAGGTGAATTTTTATTTGAAACTGTACCGACACTGTAGGTTCGTTGGCTGTCTTTTTTGAAGTTATGTGCAAAAAAATTATTAGTCGTAAAGCACACAGATGTAGAAATAAATATAGATTTTTAAAAAAAAAGAAAATTCACCTTTCAACAATACTCGCTTATTTTCCCAAGACCCTAGCCGCCAGAAAATTTTAGGCTAGTTACTCCAGCTGCCCAATACTGGTAAGGTGACGTTGTGTAAAAATAGTTTCTAAAGAGAAAAAAACTTTTTTATAGATGTTCAGGGCGGACGAACCCACGACCCCCGCCCAGCAGTCCAGCACACTAACCACTGGGCCACAGACGGCCTTTGATCACAGTGGTAGCATAAATAATACCAATTCTCGATTGGTAAAATGGACGCGACGTTTTGCTGACTGTTCAACTTAATACACAATAATTGAAGTCATTTTGTAATTGAACGCGACTTACCACTAACTTTTGGCATTTTATTAACCCAAGGAGGCAGCACGAATTGGCGTACACAAAATCACAGAAATTTCTGTTGAAAACACATTAATTTAATGACTTTTCCACATTATCTTTATCTAAAACGTGTGATTAACTAATTCTTTTTATAGCCCGGGTTCGAAGCAGCTAGACTTTCTGGGTTCAGGTTGACGGAGTGGGTTCATACTGTTAGTGAAACTAGTTTCAGGTTGGAGCCTGGGTTCAGCTAATTTTGTTTGCTAGTTTAGACGGTTATAAGGATTGGACTTCACTGAAATGTTTGATGATTAGGAAATAAATACCAAGGCTGGGTGGCCGGGTGTAGTGCTGCGGTTAGTGTGTCGGCCTGCTGTGCGGGAGGCGTGGGTTTCAGTCCCACCTCAGACCATCTAATAAACCATGGACCGGACTTTCTAAATCTGTTACTTCCCAAACCTGAGCCTGAACCGAACTTCCTCTGATTGGAAATAGGGTAGGTTCAGAAAAACAAAAGACGATTATTTTAAGATTTTTAACCTTTAACCCATGACATAACTGAACATTTGGAATTACAAAAAAAAAGTTGGGAGAAACTAACTTCGGCCCGGCCGAAGTTTATTTACAGCATGATATATGCCTGCCAGTTTGTTATATGGCAGCTATACAATATTTTCATCCGATTTTGATCAAACTCTCCAAAATTGTGCGCTACCATTTATAACAAACAAGTTTTTCTCACTAGAACTACTTTTTCGGCCTTTCGTTCCCATGGCAGCTATATGCTATAGTTATCCGATCCGGCTGGTTCCGACAAATGTGCAGCGTACTTGTACCAAAACACTTCGTGCAAAGTTTGGTTGACATAGCTTTAAAACTGACGAAGGAGATAGCATAGAATCAACTTAGCTCGTCATGCTGATCAAGAATATAAATTAAGAATGCTTCCTTCTGTGCGTTGCAAACATCCGGACAATTTTATATACCCCCTACCAACATTTTTATATAATTTTCAAAAGGCATTGCCCTCTATAAATTCTTATAAATATATTTGAATATTGAGTTGGATCGTAGGCTTTGCTATACAAGATTATTGGCTAAGACATAGATCCTTAGCAGTAGCGTACGCAGGATTTTTTCAGGGGGGGTTTTCAGAACAAAAATTTTACTATAAAAAAATTTCGCATATAAAAATTTCCCCCAAGGGGGGGGTTTAACCCCCAAAACCCCCCCCCTGCGTACGCCACTGATCCTTAGTATTAATTGTTCTTCATCTACAGATTTTCCTAACCAGGAATATCCGGATTAATGAACTTCAAAATGAAAATATTAAGTCGGAATTGCATTTAAAATCCGATGTGGCTTTCCGAAGTACACTTAACACTATTTTTAAAGTAAGATTATATATGAATCATACAAGTTTATAATGTATCAGAGCTGTAAATTGAAATTACCATTAGCGTTACGATTGCTATTATTTTGGGTCATTAAACATTTTATTACCATTGGAAATTATTAACCTTAAGTTCTTTACCATTATCATTATTCAAAAATAATTGTACGAAAACGTAATTTCGGAGTACTTAAAAATAAAATAATGAGATATTAGAAATTCTAATGGTAAGATAAATTTTAAGAGATGATAAGAGATAGAGTTTGGACATGTATGAAATATATACTTTTGATGCTCTGTTCCAAAGGTAACAGCGAGAAGAAATCATTTCCGACCTAAAAGAGTCTATATATATCACTGCTCGACAAAATGAAATTGTATTGTCCCCCGTTGAACCAACCCATATTTTTCTGTTTTAAAGAAAATATTATTTTAATTTGGCAAAAAAGTTGTTTAATTATAATTATTCCACTTTTGAGCTCATTAAAACCACTCACTCAAAGTCAGAAAAAAACAACCACAGCTGCGTCTGAATGAAAACTATAGTTTTGTCTATTTTGACCAAAAAAAAAAAAAAAAATAAGAAATCCGCCCTTTGTCCGATTTGTGCGGTTGAGATTTTTTTTTTTTAATAAATTAAATAGTTTTTACAGTCCAGTCAAAGAAACCTAACAATTTTTTGTGTAATTATGCATCTAGAAGCATTTTAATTTCGATAAATTTTTAATCCAAAAAAAAATTTTTTTTTCTACGTTTGAGCCTATAGCAATAAAAGCACACACTCTAGCTCATTCTTGTCTGAAAACAAAACGTTTATGCAAGTTTAGAGCTTTTCCATCGGTTGAAAAACAATGAGCGTGTTCAGCAGCAAACACCAATCATCTAACATAAATCATCAATCTACAAAAAAATGTTGTAAGCCCGGCCCCGGCGAGAATGAGCACATGAAACTCGAATATCCGATAGCCAGATCTTTTTCCTTTGTCGAAACACAGATTTACCATTAAGAAGGACCCCTGGTTTGACAGCTGCCAAATAACATAACGCTGGTTTTTATTAAGAGTTACGCTAGCAATTTGTTCATCCAGGGCCACGTAAAGAAGGGTCTGAAAATGTTAATTTTAACAAAGTGGCAATGGGCTAAGAGTAGAGATAGGCGAATAAGGACAATTCGTTCCCGTCCTGCCACGAACCCGACCAAAAACGAGAGCGTAAGTTACAGTCGGCTCTAACCGACTTCGATATACCCGTTACTCATGAAAAGTAATGTTTAACAGCGTTCCTGAGGGGTGAACATCCGAAAAGTATGCAACATTTTTAACTTCGCTATTACTTATCTGATCGTGATGAAAATCAGGGACTATAGGGATTTCAGTTATTGGTAATATGAATTTAAGTTATAAATTTGAACTCGATATCTTGAAAAATGTGGGAGTTATTAAGCATTTTCTATTGTTGGGGGCGGGGGTGGGCGTCGCAAAAATTTTAAACAAACTTGATCTGCGTGCAGACAATAGAAGTCTACATGTCAAGTTTGGTGGCTCTAGTCAACATAAAGCAAACATCGCATGTTGTCCCCAAAAGTTGTCGGTCTGAAGGAAACGCCGAAAGGCAGGCAACATATTTTGTATTAACTGACGCCGATCTTAGATAACTGACGAGAGCGTGAGTTAAAGTCGGCTCTAACCGACTTCGATATACCCTGAGGGGGGACATCCGAAAAGTATGCAACTTTTTTAAAATAGGCTGTTTATTATCCGATCTTGATGAAAAGGGATTATAGATATTGTGAATAATAATTAAAGTTTCAAATTTGAACTCGATATCTTAAAAATTGAGGAAGTTATTCAACATTTTTATACCCGTTACTCGTAGAGTAAAAAGGGTATACTAAAGTCGTGCAAATGTATGTAACAGGCAGAAGGAATCATTTCCGACCATATAAAGTATATATATTCTTGATCAGCATCAACAGCCGAGTCGATTTAGCCTGTCCGTCCGTCCGTCCGTCCGTCCGTCCGTCCGTCCGTCTGTATGAACACCTAGGTCTCAGAGATGGTAAAAGATAGAGGTTTGACATGTATGGAACAAATGCTTCTTTTATCTGCACGCAGATCAAGTTTGTTTCAAATTTTTGCCACGCAACCTGCCGCCCCCGCAATTTGGAAGAACGTTATATCTCCCACAGTTTTGAAGATAGACGATTCGTACTTTCTAGAGATAGTTAGTAATAATCCAAAAAGTTCTCGTTAGCCCTTAGCTGTTTGAGTTACCCAAAAACATTTCGAAAAGCGGAAGGTGTTACTGGCTGGCTATCCTAGCTGCCCTAGACACATCAGTGTATTGTATTTTTTCAGCACAGATGATAACATTACTGTGTGTGCGAGGGCATTACAACAAGGGTTAACTTTCCACTTGCAAATTGGAAGGGGCTTTGGCCCACACACGCGTCCTTTTTAAAAAGAGACAGGTTAGCTGAACATGAGCGCTTGTGTTCGTTGTTGGTGAATTATGCAAATTATGCTGGCGATTTAAATGCCAGATCGCAGGGCTGAATAAAATAATGACTTTTATTACATCTCGGAACAGCTACAGTTATAGCAGGAGTAACAATAATAATTAAAACAATCCCCAATGGATGCTCCTCGAAAAGTCAAAGCATAAGTTAAAAGCGATTTGTCAAATTAAAATTAACGCTAGAGTGCACTGGGGTACGGGGGAGAGTGTTGGGCGCACAGCTCGGAGTCGGAGTAGGAATTTAAGTCAAAGTCGGAGTCCTGTGTCGTCGTGGCTTTCTAATGACAGTTGAACACACAGTGGGGAATAGAGATGGGAGCTCGCTGGGTAATGTAACAGTTGGGCTGACTACCTCGAACTGAATCGACTGAATCGAACGCGTCCTCCCTGCGCAACAGAAATCTCACTCGCACTCGGGCTGATGCATCAAAGCATTAAGCACGAGCATATGATATGTAGGATAAGGGCATATTCAAGCACAAACTTCAAGTCCTGAATTATATGAATTCGCTCCATAGTTCTCACGCTTCCGGTTGTTGTCAAGCAAAGCCAGACCCAGAAAAGATGCACAGGAAGCCGGGAAACCGCGCCGCATCTGTTGCATCTCTCTAAGTCTGATTTACATGGTGGCGACGTAGCGCTTTGTATTCGTGTGGTTATTGGCTTTGCCCATTCAGTTTCCACTGAGCATGGGAATGAGAAGCGAGAAGTCAAACTGTTGTAATGCACACCGGTGGCCGCGTCTGATCGGGATCGCCAGCGGATACTCTAGTGACCGCCATCAAAGCAAGCCAGCAAACAAACAAAAACGACTGACCAGCACATGATGATGAATGCCAGGCCAGAGAAACTAAAAACAGTTTTGCGGTTAGGCTGCGTTTTTTTTTCAATTAAGCACGCAGTTATTTGAGACATTTCTTGTAAAGCCACAGAAAGCTGATCGGGTGGTGTTGTTGGTTCGGGGACGGTGTGGGTACGTGGGAGATAGGACAAGTGACAGGTACATGTAAGAGTTTGCTCTGCAACTTTGTCTCACGGGGTTCTAGGATAAACATCCAGATTCAGTTGACAGATTTCTCTGGGCATATACAAACAAATGGCTACAGGCAACGTGGACTGCCACTGGCATATATTTTTGGAAGGAACTAAACTATTTGGGCCAAGTTGTAATTTTCACACTCAAATACGGGACCTAAACCTCTACTTAAATAGAACTAGCTTTTACCCGAGGATTCACTCGCATTTCCAAAAATTCCATATTATTGTGTTGAATAACTTCCACAATTTTCAATATATCGATCTCTTCTTTTAAACTCACATTTATAATCGCATCTATAATCCCCGAAATTTTCATTAAGATCGGATAATAAAAGGCAGAGTTTAAAATGTTGCACACTTTCGGCTTTTCTCCCCTTAGGAACACAGGAAGAGTTTTAAACATTTCTTTCACTGAGTAAGGGGTATATCGAAGACGGGCAGGGCCGACTTTAACTTACGCTCTCGTTCTTATACTCTGTACCAAAGGTACACAGAGTATATTTAATTTCTGCAAAAGTATGTTACAGGAAGAAGGAATAATTTCCGACCCTATAAAGTATATATATTCTTAATCAGCATCAACAGCCGAGCCGATATAGCCATGTCCGTCTCTTTGTCTGTCCGTATGAACGAAGAGATCTCTAAGATGGTAAGAGATAGAGGTTTGACATTTATGGGACATAAACTTCTTATACTTGCAGGCTGATCAAGTTTATTGTCAATTTTGTCACGCCCCCTCCTGCCCCCGCAATTTAAAAAAAAGGTCATATCTCCCACAGTTTTGTGGACAGTTGGTTCGTACCTTCAACGTATAATTATTTATCGATTTGCCGAAGATATGATAAATATCATCCGATATGAACGATAGTTGAGTTATAAGGAAAACAAACAATTATGCCCTGGCCGCATCGTCGATGTGCAGCACTTCACACACTTTATGTTTTTTTTCTACATTTTGTGGCTCCTAACCCAAAATTGATCAGATACATAAAGGGTGGTCCATTTAAAAATTGGAATTTAATTTTGCTAGAAAAAAAAACGGCTCGATATTTTTTAAAGGTTGAACATTTATTGGAAAGGTTGGTTCATGTCTTTTATTTATGACAACAATTTCGGTTAGATGACCACCACGGCTGACTTGGCAATGTTTTCAGTCGAGTGCACCGGACGAGTACGTACACGGGTTGGTTAATCCACCTATCGCTTCACGAATTGATCCACAAATTGAGGTTTTTTTTATTAAATGTTTTTTCTTTCAAATTTCGCACAGTTTGAGTCGAGGACTCACCAATTTGGAAATATGTTTTTAATATTTCCCAACTTTTTTCAAGTGAATTGCGACCCATTTCGTAAATGTCAAAGTTTTTCTAAATATTAGTCGCTTTTCGAATGACATTCGACGTTTTTAAAGTCAAATTATGAATAGTTCAAATTCCAAACACTAGATAAACCACCCTGGATAAACTTTAAATATACAGACTGTGTTATAATCGGGCTTGACCAGCTTTTTTTCTTGTTTAGATAAACAAACAAAATTAAAATATAATTCCTATTTACGGTCCCCGGATTGATGATTTAAATTTATCCTATTCACAATACTGTTCTACTGATTTTGCGCTTACATAGCCTGAAAGATGAGACGACCAGGTGCGGAAAGATATTTCCAAGCTTGGTGTGAAAAACTGGTGCCAGCTCACACGGAGCAAAAGTGACTGGCGGACATTAGTTGTCGTCCAAATCGTCAAACGGTTGTGATGACCAATCAAGAAGAAGAAGAAGAAGAAGAAGATAGCTTTCGAATATAATGAATCTTCAAGAAAGTCGCAAAACTTCGTTTTTGTAATTAAGTTTTCGCTTGAATGTTTCCGGCAAGGTAGTGGTGGGTTAACCATTTTTTTATGACGACTTACAAAGTATTTTTTTTTTATAACTTTACCTTTACCTAGGTACTGGAATATTCCGATATCTTTTTCCTTTCCAATCACTGCAAATAAGTCGCTTGTATTGGGTTGCCCAAAAAGTAATTGCGGATTTTTCCAAAGAAAGTAAATGCATTTTTAATCAAACTTAGAATGAACTTTAATCAAATATATAATTTCCATTTTGTTCGATAACCTTTGCCATCTTCCCGGCAAATTGTGTATTCCACGCTCATAGAACTTCTGGCCTTTATCTGCAAAAAACTGAACCAAGTGCGATTTTATAGCCTCATCATTGCCGAAAGTTTTACCATTTAAGGAGTTCTGCAAAGATCGAAATAAATGGTAGTCTGATGGTGCAAGGTCAGGGCTATATGGTGGATGCATCAAAACTTCCCAGCCAAGCTGTCCCAGTTTTTGCCGGGTCATCAAAGATGTGTGTGGTCTGGCGTTGTCATGATGGAAAATGACACCTTTACGATTGATCAATTCTGGCCGTTTCTCGTTGATGGCTGCATTCAATTTGTCCAGTTGTTGACAGTAAACATCCGAATTAATCGTTTGGTTCCTTGGAAGCAGCTCAAAATACACCACACCCTTCCAATCCCCACCAAACAGACAGCATAACCTTCTTTGGTGGATATCAGCCTTTGAAGTGGTTTGAGCTGTTTCACCATGCTTGGACCATGATCGTTTTCGATTAACGTTATTGTAAACAATCCATTTTTCATCTCCAGTTATGATTCGCTTTAAAAATGGATCGAATTCATTGCGTTTAGGATGCATATCACAAACGTTAATTCGGTTTGTTAAATGAATTTCTTTCAATTCATGTGGTACCCAAATATCAAGCTTTTTCACCAGTCCAAGACTTTGTATGTGATAATGAACGGTTGATTTTGGTATATTTAACTTCTCTCCTATCTCACGCTCAGTTACATGACGATCCAATTCGATTAATGCTTTGATTTGGTCATCATCAACTTCATTTGGCCGACCTGAACGTGGCTCATCTTTAAGTGAAAAATCTCCAGAACGGAATTTGCGAAACCAATTTTGACACTGTTCAGGTGGTTCAGAACTTCTAGTCAAGATCTTCTGGACCTAATGGGGGCGTATGTGGTCAGGTAAAGCTGCTGATCGGTTCAACTTGGCGAACCCAGCGTGATCCTGGTTTACTGCGTCTCAAGTCGACTCACACCTCCTCGTGGTGACCACCGGTAACAGAGCAATGCATCCGCAACGCTGCTGGCTAACGTGAGCGGCGACCCGCCCTTCCCTACAGGGTATAATATATAGGGTTAGTGCGTCGGGTTTGGTACCCACCACAGTAAAAATTTCCACCAATGAAAACTGCGACTACAATGCCTCGGATACGGACCCCCTCTGACGACGACTCACGCAAACGTTTTAAGGACCACGATTTGAGGATATGCACCTGGAATGTCCGCACCCTCAACGGAGAGGGTGATGATATCGACCTGGTGAAAGTCCTCAAGGAATTATGGACCTTTAAAAGTTGGCGATGTTTTCCGCATTCGAAATAATGACGAACTGTATGAGCTCTATGGGGACACCTGTCTGGTCAAGCGCATAAAGCAACAGCGGCTGCGCTGGTTAGGACATGTCACCAGGATGGACGAAGAAGCTCCAGTAAGGAAAGCTTATTATTCGAAGGCGGCTGACTACGGAGGAAGAGGCAGGCGGGGGAGACCTCGACTTAGATGGGATGACCAGGTTCGGCCAGACCTTGCCAAGCTTGGTTTGACCAATTGGTCCCAGCTCGCACGGAGCAGAAGCGACTGGCGGACATTGTTGGCAGCGGCCGAGACCGTCGAACGGTTGTGATGCATGCATCGGGCCAATCAAGAAGAAGAAGAAGAAGAAGAATTTTGACACTGTCTTTCTTTTAAGGCTTTATCACCATACACATCACGTAACTTTTAGCAACCTCTCTGCGCTTTTTCCTTTACGGAAATAATAAAGTAAAAATATGACGAAAATGCCTTTGTGGACTCCAATTAAAAAGGGCGCCAATCAAACAAAGTAAACAAAATTACGCGCACTTTTTCTAAAGCAAGCAAATAGTGACAGCTAATAACGACAAAAGAAAGAATGCAATTACAGAGTCACAAGCAGTTAAAAAAATTATAAACGCCGACTATATGAAAAATCCGCAATTACTTTTTGGGCAACCCAATATTAATTTTCCAATTGTTTTGAAATATGTGCCACTTGGACTCAACAGTATTAAACTAACGAAACGAAACTCTTCTTTTAGATATTTTCAAAGATCGTCACCGAAAACAACTTTACTAAATGAAAACCAGTTTTGCCGCAATTCTTATGAAAGCTCGTTCTTCAAGTCAACTAAGAACAATCTTTTGAATTGGGCCGTTAAACCAGAGGCTTTGACTGGGATCCTACCATCCATCCTCCTCCTTATGAGGACAGAATAAGCCTAATCAACCAGACTTATTTTATCATCAACTCCTGTCAGGAGATATCGACTTAATGGCTTTGTAATCTAATATCAGTCTTGCTGTCCCACAAAGCGTTACTAAAATCTGTTATTCTATTTATCTACAGCCTTGTCTTAAAATGTACGCTCATCCCGAACCCTTCCGAAACCTTTGTTTAAACTTCAACTTGCATTATCATTTTTCTCACCTCAACCCTCCTTGTTTGTAATAAATAATAATTTATGGACATTCCTAAGTAGGCCCTCTTAAGGTTAGACAGAACATTGTTAAACTATAAGGGCCGTTTTCTATTCTTACAGAAGCTACTATGGGTCAGATAAGTATACATTTTGCTCTGTTATTTGTTAGTTTATGTGACAGATTGATGTTGAAAATGTAAAAATCGTATAAGTGACGTGTACGACTTTTTAAAACCGTTACTTTTTATACCTGTTACTCGTAGAGTACAATAGGTAAGCTTAAGTCGTGCAAATGTATATAACAGGCAAACTGAATCATTTTCGACATCAACAGCCGAGTCGATATAGCCCTGTCCATCTGTCCTAGATCTCAGTGACTAGAAGAGCTAGAGCAACCAAATTTGAACTCCTATTGTCTGCACACAGATCATGTTTGTTTCAAATGTTTGCAAAAAAGCGTTTCAGTGATGAATATGATCTGTTGCAACACAATTTTGGCAAGTCTGATCTAAATCGGAAGGATATAGCTAGCTACCATACAACACTGGCCAGCCAAATGAAAAAAGTAGTGGCTCTATCTATTGCTTAGTGGAAATTACTCAGCTAACATTGTTCAAAGCGAGACTAAAATTGTTAAATGAAAATCATTTGAAACCTTCATTTATATAAATTAAACAGGCTACAAGGGTATAAAAACTTCGGCCGAGTCGAAGTTACCCATCCTCTATTTTTCTGCTTTTAATCTTTATGTCGTCTTACCGTCTCCTGAAATGCTTCCTTGTGAACTGTGCGAATCCTCTAAAATGGGCAGTTGGAGAGAGAGAGAGAGTTACGGAAATTATCATTATGAGCAGTGATTACTTATTGTGTTCACTTACCCGTGCTGTTTTGGACATCGTTTATAGCCGTTATCCATTCGACAGTTCCTTGCGACTGTGACATAAAACTGTTGCTAGTCGGAGCGGTCGTCGCATCATGAATAGCCGACACGGAGACGGAAACGGGTGTCGATATGCTTCCCAATAAACGGTGTGAGTAATCATCGAACTTATGCACTGAAATTAGCGAAAAAATAACTTTTATATATGCGCTAAAAGAGTTGTGACAACACTATTTGCTTCAGCTATTTAAAATACATAATTCGATAAATCCAGTTGTAAATTTTGAACTATTTACATGAGTATTGTAATTAGATTCAAGAAGTCTTTTTATTATTTTACCGCTGGCTAACTCATTCACTTCAATGGTGCCAAAAGCAAACGAACAAATGCCTCGTGAGAGCAGAAAAAGCCAAAAGTACGCTTTTATTAGAGCTATTTATAGAACACACGTATTCTTTCTCTCTATGCGTGTGTCGGCTTCGACTCCGGCAGAACTATCAGTTCCTATCGCATGGGATAGGCTTTTGGCATTTTGGTATAAATTTAGAACACTGGTATAAATTAAGAAAATTCCTATTATATATTCCGGACCTCTGCTTCTGACAATTTTTGCTGTTACAGACCTACAAGCTGTGTTGCCAGAATATTAGGTCTCAAAGTTGCTAAAATTTGCCAAATATAATTGCTAGAGATAGAAATAAAAAAACGAGTACGCAAGGCTAACTTCGTCTGTGCCGAAGTTTAAATACACTTTAAAAAGCTCGCTTCAACGGTTAGCGATTTCGACCAAACTTCGATATGCTTAAAAACAAATAATATTAACCATGACTATGGCAGCTACAAGAAGTAGTCATCCGACCCCGGAGGTTCCGACATATTAGCAGCGTGCAGTCAAAAGAGGACTCTTTGCAAAATTTAAGCTTGATATCTTCTAAACTGAGGGACTAATTTGCGTAGAAACAGACAGACGGACAGTCGGTCGGACAAAGCTCAACCGATCAATTATAATACAATTTTCAAGTTTATAAAAATTATGCTAGCTATTTATATAGCTATTTCTAGCCATTTTTTAATGCCGATCTAGCTTGCTAAGAGCTAAGCCGTAAAAAGCTGGCAACTCTGTACATAGACAAGTTACGCTATCGCGTTTTGATTCTTGATAAGTTTGTTTGTGTATTGTTGTGTGATATTGTTTAAAATTGTGCGCGATGCTTAGAGCGAAATCCAGCATTTGTCGGGAACTGATTTCTTATGATATAGAAAAAAACATAAGCACGTGTGTTATTGAAATTATTGACAAGCAATGTGGAAAACGAGAGCGTAAGTTAAAGTCGTCTCTAACCGACTTCGATATACCCGTTACTCATGAAAAGTAACGTTTAACAGCGTTCCGGCGTTCCTGAGGGTGAACATCCAAAAAGTATGCAACATTTTTAACTCCGCTATTTATTATCCGATCTTGATGATTTCAGGGATTATAGTTATTGCTTATATAAATTTAAGTTTTAAATTTGAGCTCGATATCTTAAAAAAATATGGTAGTTATTCAACATTTTTTATTGTGGGGGCGGGGGTGGGCGTTTCAAAAATTTGAAACAAACTTGATCTGCGTGCAGACAATAGGAGTCTACATGACCAGTTTGGTGGCTCTAGCCTTTCTGGTCTCTGAGATCTAGGTGTTCATACAGACAGACGGTCAAGTCTATATCGTCTCGGCTGTTGATGCAATTCAGGAATATATATACTTTATATGGTCGGAAATGATCCCTTCTGCCTGTTACATACGTATGCACGAGTTTAAAAAATCCACGGAAACGGGTATAAAAAATTTAATTTAGCGCGGAAACTACACACAGGGGTGTCCCAAAATATTAACGTCGTTTTTTTTACGCATACCCTCAAAATTTTTAATTTTAAGTCAAAACAGTTATAAATCAAATTTGAAGAAGGTAAGACCACGGTAACCCGTGGCGACTTACATTGATACATGTCAGTACTTGCTCTTTGAGGCTGGCGCTACCTAGTGGTCGATGTGCTTTTGATAACTTGTTATTAAGTTATAGTAAAAACAATATAATAAATTTTACTTTAACTTTAAATACTTTAAATTTTAAAGCAGCGAGCAAGTCAGTCAACGTGTTCTAAAAGTGGTACTAAGTAATAAAATTCAAATCCTTAATTCCTCCATTAGTAAGTCAGTTCAAATTTTTATGTTAAAAGTTTGGCATCAAGTCGGCACGGGTTATCATTGTCCAATAGCAATAATATTTATTTTTATACACTTGAAAAGTGTATTATAATTTTGCCCAGAAGTTTGCAACGCATAGAAGGAATCATCTCCGACCACATAAAGTATATATATTCTTGATCAGCATGACGAGCTGAGTCGATTAAGCTTTGTCCGTCCGTCTGTCCGTCCTCGTCCGTCTGTCCGTCTGTCTGTTTCTACGCGAACTAGTCCCTCAGTTTTGGAGCTATCGAGCTGAAACTTTGCACAGAGTCTTCTTTTTACTGCACGCTGCTAATATGTCGGAACCGACCGGATCGGATGACTACTTCTTGTAGCTGCCATACAAATGTTCGTTCGGAAAATGGTTTTTAGTAAGAAAAACTGTTTTGTTCTCAATATTACTGCTCTCAAACAAGGTCATGGGTAATATGTAATGTTTTTAAGCTGATCTGCGAAGTTTGGTCGAAGTCTCAAACCGTTGAGACAAGCTATTTCAAGTGTATCAAAACTTCGGTACAGACGAAGTTAGCTTTGCCTTTCTCGTTTGAGTTAATGAGGTCAAATGGAATAAAAATAGAGGGTATGCGAATTTGATTTCGCTAAAAAAATTGTTTCCTTATGTTCCTGCTACACACATACATACAGGGTTGTCCATATTCGACGGACCCATCTGGCAACGCCATAACTTTTGACAGAGATGTCAGATCGCTTAATGACATACCGCGTTTGAAGCGTCAGTCCAAGCAGATTTTTACCATGGAACAATACACGCCGCGCGAGCGCTCTGAAATAGTTGAAATTTACATTCAACAGAACAAGTCAATTGTGAAAACTCAACGTGCTTTTAAAAAATTTCACATTTTCACATTTCATATTGAATGGGACCGTAAATAAGCAAAATTGCCGTATTTACGCCACTGAAAATCCTCAGGAGATTCAAGAAGTGCCTCTTCATGACGAAAAAGTCACAGTTTGGTGCGGCGTTAGTGCGAAAACGGTCATTGGGCCGTTTTTCTTCCAAAATGAAAATGGCCATGCTGTTACCATCAACCAGGAGCGTTATCGCGACATGATGACCAATTTTGTGATGCCAATTATTCGTCGAAAGCGTACGAGGCAGTTCTGGATTCAACAAGACGGCGCTCCACCGCACACAAGTCGCATAACAATCGATTTTCTGAAGAAATTGTTTCCGGGCCGTTTGATGTCGAAAAGTGGTGATTTGGACTGGCCACCGCGTTCGCCCGATTTGACTCCGCCTGACTTCTTCTTGTGGGGATATTTGAAGTCAAAGGTTTACGTTAACAAGCCAAGGACCGTAGAAGAGCTCAAGGACAACATTCGTGAAGAAATAGCCGCTATTCCGGCCGAAATGTTGGCGAAATCGATGGAAAATGCTGCAAAAAGGGCACAATACGCCATCAACGCCAGAGGCGGCCATTTGAGAGATTTCATATTCAAAAATTGATGTAAACAAATCTACTTGGAACAAATTAAATGATTAAGATTGCCAACCGCCAAATTTTTATTTTTTTCTTTGATTTTTTCTAAAAAAACATGGATCCGTCGAATATGGGCAACCCTGTATATGGCCAAAAAATTAAAAGTGGTTAAAAACACTATATTTAATCGAATTTTCATAGAGAAAAAATCAAATTAAACTTATGTATTTGGATATATTCGGTTTCACGGCTGTGCGAGCGCAATTTTTCTCATTTTGACATTAAATTTGCTTAATTTTTTGGAAAAAAGTGACTATAGATTACATGTACTTTCGCTATCTAAAATTGTTCTAATGGTACAAAGGGGTATATATGAATGCATAAGAAACCTTGACAAACTATGGCAATGCAATTAACTGTAAGTTTTTGCATCGCATTATAGCAGAAACCACACAAATATAATGAGGGAAAAAACTGTCCCGTGTGAAAATGCTTAAGTTTAAATTTTGAAAAAACTGTAAATTTTTTTTTGGGTGAAATTGAAACCATTTTAAAGAGACATCAATGTACTACATTCTAAAATTTATCGCATAAATATATTGCCTCAGGATTCGCTGGAATCGGCATTTGAATGGAACCACTTCTGTTTTTGTCCCGTGCGAATGTCATGTTTTTTGCGATTATCTTGAAAACAAAAATTTTTCCAAAATCAAGCTTTGCACCAATAAGAGCTATAAGTTAAGACTATTGTGAAAATGAATATCCGCTTTTTTTTGACTTTTAATAAAATTCGACGTCATAAAAATGCCCATATATAATCTATGTCTCTCCGTCGGTTCGTCTGTTTCTATGCCAACTATTCTCTCAGTTTTAAAGCTATCGAGCTGACATTTTGGACAGAGTCCTTTTTTGGATCGACTGATTTGGTCGGTAGGAATGGGGCTTAGGTAGAAATACTTTTTCGTCTTTAATGTAAGCGTTACCAAACGCGGCCATTGTGATTCTTACAACCGTTTCTAGGACATAGGGTCCTTACAAAATGGGAAAATACACAGAGAAAATTATCACGCTCTAAATTCATAACCAAATGGTCATGATTTTGGTCTAATTTTTCCTTTCAGAAAACATGAACGGTGGTCATGAAAAACGAAAAACTGTTCATGAAAATATAAATATTTTAGTATTTTAATGTTTTCAGTACTTATTAACATTTATTTAATTCATATAAGCGAAGAGAACACACTAGAGGGGAAAGATGAGGGCTACGCGTTGCAGTTTTTGCATGCGTCTGCCGGCAATTCGGTTGGCAGCACCTCTGTCTGCAGCTACGCTGCGTCTTTACTTTTTCTGTGGCCTTGTAATGGATGGACGTATTTCGTAAAAAAATTTGTGAAATTTACGATTTGGATGACTTTATTAAATAGCTTAATGCAAGCATGAAACTCTGATTTCAAATGTTTGTCCTGTGTGAATGTGTGCAAAGTCGTCCGAAAAAAACTGTGCACACACATATAAAATATGAGATATAGAAATTTTTACTTTGCAATTTTTACTTTTTTGTAAGGTAGTTGTTCATCTTTGTAAGTTCTAAAGTTTTTGATTTTATTTAATTTAATGTGGCTTAATGTATTTAAAATTGTAAGAAAATTATAAATAAATGCAAAAAGTGAATCGTTGCCTGAATCGTTCATAAACCAAGCACAAATTGTTCCTAAGACATATCGTAGGAGTTCGTAACTTCAGCACAAAATGTTAAAAGGACAAGCCCAAATAGTTCATGTGTGAGAACAAAATGTTCATAGCATTATGTGAACGAATGTTCATGATTATCGAAAAAGCGTGCTTAGAAGCCTATCGTCAACACAAGTTCATGATTTCGTTACAATTCGAACGGATATTTTTCTCTGTGTACTCCATTTTCTGCATTTTTATGCCCATTTCACAGTTAATCCATTAGAGAAATGGGATTTCTGAAGACAGATTCGGGTTTAGCGTGAAAAACTTGTCTAGACACAATCAATTTTTTACCATTTTGGGATCTGTGCTGAGAATAAACTAATTTTGAATTCTTGTCAAAATACTTATGTCCACTTCCGTTTGCACAATTTGACTTATGTATATTATCTTACCTATGCAACCGATTGTGTACTACTTATGATTTATTGAAAGCTTACTTTTATACCAGTATTCGATACAAATTTCAAAATTTTAGGATTTCTTGTTTGAAAGATATAAAGGATTGTTTTGAAATTTTTTTTTGTGTAAATACTTTTGTCCACGATTGTATATGCTTTCAAAAAAATCTGCAAAATTTGTTCCAAGTCGGATGACTATGTCTTTTGAATACCATTAGAAGAATTGCCAGGCAGAAGAAACCATTTTCGACCATATAAAGTATATATATTCTTGATCAGCATCAACAGCCGAGTCGATATAGCCTTGTCCGTCTGTCCGACCTAGACTCCTATTGTCTGCACGCAGGTGAAGTTTTTGATTGCAATTTAGTTCGTGTTCGAAAATAAATAATCACATTTCGGCTGCTGTTACTTTCCAAGTTTGAACTGTTAATTTTTTAACAATTTAAAGAAAAGCCAACTTTGAACGGCTGCCATTCAAAAACTATTTTGTAAAAAGTATCCAAAGGTTCAAAATAATTTTCAACCGTCGTTTTATCCAGTTTCCCAAACAAATAATTGGTACTTTTGGCGGAAGTTTCGGCCCGCTGACCCAGTGTACAATGTTAGACAGAACATTACACAAAAATTAATAAATAAATCTATGCACCAATTGACCTTAATTTTGATTGAAGCTTTTAGAAATGTTGTTTAACCAAACTATTCTCCCAAAAAGGGGATCGGTTCGGGCTAAGGTTACTTAGGATTACAAAGTAGTGATTCTGGGCTTGGATAAAATGTTGGAGGGCGGAAGCCCAGAAGAAATTCTAACAGACTCAAACTTCCTTCCTAACTCTGGCTTTAGTGCCACGTGCATTCACATTCGCTAAAGCGGGTATGGGGACCCATCCCCCCTCACTGAAGCTGTGCACTCGAGTGCCATTTGAATGAGGATTTTTCATTTTAATCGAAAAATCCGTGACTGAAGCGCGGAAATTCTTTCGAAAGCTAAACAAGGGGCAGCGGCAGCGCCACGTCTGCGGTCGGCAGCAGCAAGTCCCATCTGACTTACAAAAATGTTGCAATCTTCGTCCGAATGCAATGTTCGAAGCACTTGTCTTTGGCCTACCGCTTCCTGCATCTGCAGCTATTGTTCTTTAGATACACGCTGACCAGTCCCCTCCCTTCCCCCGTGAATGTAAATTTAATGAAAATTGCATCTTTTGTGCAGCTTCGGCAGGCTAAATGCCGATGTAAGGAGCATTCAAATCTATTGACTGTTTCCATTACCCATTTCACAACTGGTACCGCACCGCAACTCACCTTTCGACTTGTCGTCAATTTGCGTTGAGGTGTAGACTAGGCCGCTGGTATGGTGGTGGTGGTGGTCATGATGCTGATGAGTGCTGATGCTGAGGTTTTCACCTGTTGGCGCGCTTTGCAATGTGTGCAATGTCGGTGACACGGCCACGGCCATAGCCATTTGGTGATGCTGCTGATGCTGCAGATGCTGCAGGTGCTGCTGGTGCTCTTGTTGGCTCGTGCTAGTGGGTAGCGAGAGATGGGCCGGACTGCTGTGCAGGGACTGGGCTGGCGTTTGGTGGATGATATGGTGCTGGTGCTGCGAGAGGGTTGCTAGCCCATGGCTAAGATGTGACGGCGTCTGCATTTCCATTATAAGCATAGCATCAGTTGCAGTACCTAAAAGAGACAGCAGTTGTGACGTTAATATCTCCACAGGTCTGCAGCAGCCCCGCGGCGAAGTGCGGTGTCCGCACACGCCGGTGAGCCACCAAATTTAGCAACGGTACCTCAATCGGAGCATTCGATGCACTTGCCATCTGAATAGGCTCCTCTGCCTCTTCATAATTATAGATAACAAGCACTCGCCACTCAGAGGGCCACGGCCTAAGCCGGAGTCTTAGATTTGTGCTTGAAGCGCGAACACGTAACGACCAGGCACAGGCACAGGCACTTGACGGAAGCTACTTACAGAGAGCCAAGGCGATCATTGGCTACTGACAAAACTGGTGCGCCGGCAACAGTATGAAAGCAAGTGGGAATATACCAGCGATGGGGTCGCCTATGGGATACCTAAGGCAATATTGCTAGCATCAAATGGTGATACACAGATAAAAAAATCAGGTTCATATTGATATCCGCTCGTTAAAATGTCCTCTAGCTTGGTTTATGTTAATTATTTTCTTCAATTAGGCTTCCTTCAAAGATATTAATATATAAATATCATATTGATATAAAATAATACCAATTGCATATTTTAAATATTATGATGCCAATGAAATAATTATATTGGGTACACAATTATATTGTGCTATGTATTTCAAAATTTGTATTTCAAATGTCTCCTTGATGTTGGGAAAGATAATTTTGATATTAAAAAGTGATATTTTCATAATATCAAAATTGTACATTATTGTATTAAGCCGATCTTGTAAACTATGATATTGATATTACATAATGTATTTGATGTAAACATCGACCGTAGAAACATTTTCGAACCTTTCAATTGATAATATGTGGTCCTAGACATTGATTAATAGTATCGAGCATCTCTGCAGACTCTTGGCAAGTGAAACCCACAGTTTTATTGCGACCTACTTAATGCCTTTCAGCTGAGCTGAAATTATTTGTTTGCCTTTGTGCCTTCGAATCAAATAACATCGTTGCTTAATTTGATCAGCAAAAATCAGAATCATCAGCACATTTAAGTCAGTGCTATCTCTGCGCAGCGCAAACCCAAAATACCCCTGCTAATTGTAGGTGCAGGTAACGGGGTACGAACACGGTCAGAGGTAGCGGTAGCAACTACTTGGCCCACGTTCCAACCATGGCGAAGAGAGGCTAAAACAGGAACAGGAAAATCATCGACATGACGTCGGCGTCGACGACGACGATAAGCATAAGCAGTAGCTTAAAGCTAACGAAGCATTTAACCAGAAAATCGATGACGATGGGCGATGCTGTCGATGGGCTATGAACAGGGGGGGCAGCGACAGTAGATGTTGCCGCAGTTGTCCGATTGAAGAACATGCAAGAATGTTCCACCGCTGGTCAAGGGCTCCTTTTGGTGCATAGAAATGGGTCATGTGCAGCACGGTCGAGTAAAACGATTGCAGCCGCTGGCTCGATTTCCTTGTCAGCTTAGGGCTCCCTATGTTCAATGTTCGTTAAAGTGTTGTCAACAATAGGGAAAACAGAAGTACTTTGTTATGTACATGAATGCATCTACATATTTGCTTATTCAATTCCGATTTCTTTAACGTGTTCGAAAAAGAGAGAAATTGGAGTGAAATAATGGAAAGAACACCTGTTACTGAGCTAAAGATAAGGACGCAAACCGGTTTTGAACCGAAGCAAACCATACAGAACCGCAACCGATCCGATTTCTTTTTGAAAACTCTGAACCGAATCAAAATCCGAAATGAAAACGGTTTGGGTATGTTCATTTTATTAACGTGGAGAGAAGCTTTCGTATAATTTATATAAATAAAAGTCTTAATCGATTTTTATAGATGACTGATTTTCCAAGCTGACCAAGAGATGGCGAATCTCCAGTAACCATATGCAACCCACAAGCACATAGAACAACTGAAACAAGAATTTCAAAAATTGTAGTTATTCTTCACTTATACCAATTTTAGTTATTCTAATACAATATTATAAAGGAATTTGACTTCTTTGTCAAAATTGATTTATAATTATACCCGTTACTCGTAGAGTAAAAAGGGTATGTCGTGCAAATGTATGTAACAGGCAGAAGCAATCATTTCCGACCATATAAAGTATATATATTCTTGATCAGCATCAACAGCCGAGTCGATTTAGCCTTGTCCGTCCGTCCGTCCGTCCGTCCGTCCGTCTGTCTGTATGAACACCTAGATCTCAGAGATGGTAAGAGATAGAGGTTTGACATGTATGGGGCAAATGCTTCTTTTATCTGCACGCAGATCAAGTTTGTTTCAAATTTTAGCCACGTACCCTCCCGCCCCCGCAATTTGGAAAAAAGTTATATCTCCGACAGTTTTAAATATAGAGGATTCGAACCTTCTAGAGATAGTTAGTAATTAGTAAAATGAATCGATTTGCCGAAGTAATGATAAAGATCGGATGAACGGTTCTCAAGTTATAAGCAAAAAAGTGAACCAAGCCCTCCCCACTACCACCCTAAAAATGTTGCATACTTTTTGGGTGGTCACACTTAGGAACGCGGGAACACTGTTAAACATGTTTTTCATGAGTAACGGGTATATCGAAGTTGGTTAGAGCCGACTTTAACTTACGCTCTCGTTTTGTTCTTACCCTTATAACGAGTTTCGCCAAGTAGTGGTAAATTATAATTTAAGTAATTATTTTTCGATTTAAATTGATTCCCAATATTTATATAGATGATTCTCAAGCATGGACAAAATCGATTCTCGAAGCGATGTATCGCTGTTTTTGCCAGCTCTAATAAAGTAAATATATTCTTGATCAGTATCAACAGCCAATTCCGTCTGTCCGTCAGCCTGTACCTGTAGAGCAACTAAATTTTAAATTGATTGCACGCAGAACAAGTTTTTATCAAATTTTTGTCACGCCCCCTCCAGCCAAGCAATAAGAAAAGGTTGAATAACTGATTAAATTTAAAAGATATTCAGCCATGCTCCCATTTTCACATTCGCAAAAGTTTTGCGATTTGAAGAGCAAATCGGGTTGGTTTTAAATCGCAAAATTTTACCACACCTTTTCTGTTATTGTCCAGCTCTCAGCAGAAGACGACTCACAATTTTGGGTCGTCCTTTCCCAACCGATCTGTCAGACATTTCTAAAATAGAAATTAACTCACTGCTTAAATTCGTGCTACTTTCTAAATGGTTTAACGATCACAGCGTAGAAAGGGTTATTTGGTACCACAATGGGCCTTCATTGGCCTAAGTAAAGATATGGGAATCTCCCATTTCAACCATATCAACCTAAGCTAACCTAACCTAACGGGTATAAATATCCCATTTGATTATATATTTTGGGGGTGCGCAGCTGTCTGCTAACTTAATGTTATTATATTAACATTGGCCATGTTCAGCAGAACAACTTGCTCCTTGATCAAGTATAAATTTGCAATAATTTTCCTACTGAACTCGAGAGATGCGGCATCATAAAAGCCAATTTGAGTTTTCATGATCCAGGAGCATGTAGCAAAGAATAGTACGCTACTTTAAAGTGATACTGCACCCTCCAATAGCTGAAATTATTATTTTTTTTATACCTGGTCAGCGATCAAATATTCTACTGAACACGCCCATTGATGTAAATGCTCTGTTAAATGATATAAGTTAAGGCTTTTAAATAATAATTATTTTATTTTTATACCCTTGAAGAGGGTATATTGAAATTGTCCGGATGTTTGTAACGCATAGAAGGAAGCATCTCCGACCACATAAAGTATATATATTCTTGATCAGCATGACGAGCTGAGTTGATATAGCCATGTCCGTCTGTCCGTCCGTCTGTCCGTCCGTCTGTTTCTATGCTATCTCCTCCCTCAGTTTTAAAGCTATCGTAACCAAACTTTGCACGAAGTCTTTTGGTACAAATACGCTGCACATTTGTCGGAACCGGCCGGATCGGATGACTATAGCATATAGCTGCCATAGGAACGATCGGTTGAAAAAGTAGTTTTAGTTAGAAAAACTTTTTTGTTTTCAATGTTATCGCTCCCAACCCTCGTGTTTATAAGTTTTCTATGATTTCACATAATTTTACCGATATTTATCAAAATCGGACAACTATATAGTATAGCTGCCATACAAAAGATGGGTCTGAAAAAAAGTCTTAGTGAGAAAAACTTTTTTGTTTTCAATGCTATCGCTCCCAAACTCGTTACTGATTAATATGATATGCTAACACACAATTTTGTCAAGTTTGATCCAAATCGGATGACTATAGCCAGTAGCGTACGCAGGATTTTTTCAGGGGGGGGGTTTTCAGAACAAAAATTTTTGTATAAAAAAATTTCGCATATTTAACCCCCAAAACCCCCTGCGTACGCCACTGACTATAGCATATAGCTGCCATAGGAATGATCGGTCGAAAAAATAGTTTTAGTCAGAAAAACTTTTTTGTTTTCAATGGTAGGCTCTTTGTGCGTTCCAGTTATGAATATTATCTGTCTCAACACAATTTTGGAGAGTTTGATCAAAACCGGATGAATATATCGAATAGCTGCCATATAAAAAACTGGCAGGAATATATCATGCTCCAAGGGTATATAAACTTCGGTAGAGCCGAAGTTAGCTTCCCTCTATTTTTTTCAAGTAAAATAATCAGACACTTATAATGGACCTACACTCAAAAAACAACTCGCCCTAAAAAGTGCCATTTTCGCCCTAATATTTAGAAAATCGCCCTAAAAAAGGGCCAAAGGCGACTCGCCTTATATTTAAGAAAATGCTTTTCTAAAAAATAGAAATTGTGTTCTAGATTTCAGGGCAATTTTTCTAAAAAACCCTTCGACCATTTCAGCTGTTATGTCGATTTAAAATTCCCAAGCGATTATGGCAGCGCTGGCATGAGGAGGAAGCAGCTGGCAGTAAAAGACTAAAAAAATTGTGGAAAGAGGAGGACGACCGACCACAGACCAACCGTGTTGGTTGTTGTTGGATCCACCCCTCTAACTTCACCTCTTCACCAACCCACTTTCTTTTAAGCTATAAATTCATTTTGAAATAAGCATTAACAATTATTTTTTTTTTACTTACTCTTTACTGGGACTTGAACTCGGGACCACTCACAAATACTGAACACACAGCCGACGTCTTAGCCCACTCGACTATTAGCCTTAGGCAACACGTTGCGTCATAAGCGTAGTTAAGAATGTACGCAGTTGGTTTAGTTGACATGACATTCGCTTAGCAAACGTGGAGACCTGGGATCAAGTCCCAGTAGGGGCAAACTTTTTCTTCTTATTTTTATGTTTTTTTTATACACTTGAAAAGTGTATTATAATTTTGCCCAGAAGTTTGCAACGCATAGAAGGAATCATCTCCGACCACATAAAGTATATATATTCTTGACCAGCATGACGAGCTGAGTCGATTAAGCTTTGTCCGTCCGTCTGTCCGTCTGTCCGTCCGTCCGTCTGTCCGTCTGTCTGTTTCTACGCGAACTAGTCCCTCAGTTTTGGAGCTATCGATCTGAAACTTTGCACAGAGTCTTCTTTTTACTGCACGCTGCTAATATGTCGGAACCGACCGGATCGGATGACTACTTCTTGTAGCTGTTGTAGTCGATTAAGCTTTGTCCGTCCGTCTGTCCGTCCGTCCGTCTGTCCGTCTGTCTGTTTCTACGCGAACTAGTCCCTCAGTTTTGGAGCTATCGATCTGAAACTTTGCACAGAGTCTTCTTTTTACTGCACGCTGCTAATATGTCGGAACCGACCGGATCGGATGACTACTTCTTGTAGCTGCCATACAAATGTTCGTTCGGAAAATGGTTTTTAGTAAGAAAAACTGTTTTGTTCTCAATATTACTGCTCTCAAACACGGTCATGGGTAATATGTAATGTTTTTAAGCTGATCTGCGAAGTTTGGTCGAAGTCGCTAACCCTTGAGACAAGCTATTTCAAGTGTATGAAAACTTCGGTACAGACGAAGTTAGCTTTGCCTTTCTCGTTTTTTAATTTTGTTTAGCAATACCTTGCGTTAAAATCGTACCTGTAAATTTGTGTGCCGTATTTGGCGCTTAAGTACTCACTTTTGCCAATCAATTAGAAGCAAGGGTCGTGGTCGAGTGGATAAGACATTAGCTTAGAAAATGTCGGGGATTGGAATCAAGTCCCCCCGTAGGACCATACATTTTTTTCTTACTTAATGTTTTTTTGTTTTATTATATTTGAGGTGTTTTTAACATTGACTATATTTTATACAATTCTTTAATCGATTACTACATGGTGAAACGCATGTCAAGACAAATCAAAATCTTGCTCAATACATCTACATTCTTTAGGGATTGCGAATGGACATTAGTGTGTATAAACAAATGACATCACATAGACGGCTTCTTCGTTAAAACCGAACTACAGCATAGCGAAATGCAATTTCGCAAACATTTTTAAAAAGGGAAGGATTTTAAAGTACCCTAAATTTGTAACAAATTTTTTCTAAACTCAAAGGCGAAATTACCCTAAAAATTAGAAAAGGCAATAAAGCAAATTCACCCTAAAATTTGGAAAAAAAAATATATTTTTCTATTTTTTAGAAAGTTTTTTCTAAAAAATTCATTTTATGGCAACTTTTCTAAAATTCAGAAATTTTTTTCTTAAATATAGAAATGTTTTCTAAATTTAAGGGCGATTTCGATTTAAGGGCGATTTTCTTAAATATAGAAAAACAATTTTCTGAGTGTAGACCTCGCTCAAAATAATACTCAACCGTAGTTTACGGCTTCTGTGTTAAACTTTTCGCGGATGTGATTAAATATTATTGATCTGTGATTGAATACCTTTCATATGATACACCACATGTCCTTCAAGGACGAATATTAAGGATCCTACTATTTTCTATTAAATTTCATTTATTCCTCTATTTTCTGTTGCAGTATGTATGTAGTATGTATTATTTTAGGTATAAAATATAGTACAACAACATCCCCGGTATCGAATTGGCCGACAAATTGGCACGCAAGGGTGCAACCAATTGGTAGGGCCAGAGCCCTACTGCGGTATAGGCCAACACACAATATAAGGGCTTCTAAGAAAGGAAGAGAATATGCTTAGAACAGCCTCCTGGATAAACACCAGCGGGATGAGACAAGCTAAAGCATTAATAGTGGACCACGACCTCAAAAGGTTCCAAAAGTTAATCCAACAAGGAAAGAATGCCCTCAGGATTCTGACAGGGCACTACACGGGTCATTGTAAACTGCGGAGCCACATGTACAAGTTGGGAATAACAAACACCCAACTTTGCAGATTTTGTGAAGAGAAGGAGAAGTCCTCTGAGCATATACTAGCACACTGCGATGCTCTAGCGAGGCGCAGACTCAGCAGATTTGGGAAACACATTCTACACCCAAGCCATATCAGTAACTTAGAACCCACAAAAACCCTGTCTTTTGTACAGGAAATAGGGCTGCTAGGAGAGTTGTAAACTCAGTAGGGGGCAGGCACAATAGACCAAAATTGGTCGCGGTGCACCACTACCCCAACAACAAATAATAAATTATAGTACCTATAATAATACATACTACATTCATACTGCAACAGAAAATAGAGGAAAATAGAAGGATCTTTAATAATCGTTCTTGAAGGACATGTGGTATATCTTATGAAAGGTATTAAGTCAAAGATCAAGATTGTGTAATCACATCCGTGAAAAGTTTAACACAGTTTACGGCTTGTAAACTATGGATGAGTTTCATTTTGAGCGAAAAAAATAAAGGTCAGTTTTAATCATTACTATTGAGTTTTATTTTTTTGATCAGAAACAATTATTATTATTTAAGTTTTATTAAATTACTCAAAATTAATCATTTCGAGATTTTTAAAATAAATGTTATAATGCTAACGGTCCCTGATTTTTAATAATTTTGACATCTGATTCTAAAAAAGTTACAATTAGATATTTTTGAATTTATTGTTTTACTTTGACGCTGGATATTTTCCAAACTATCATATGAGTCCATAGTGTGTATAGTAGAAGTTTAGCTTAATTTATTAGCTTTAAGTATATGTATGGCTTTTTAAACTCTGTGGTCATTTACTCAAGTACTGACAATTCTTAGGTTTTACATAACTATTGACTTGTCGATGCTTCGTATATTCTCCCAAGGTGATTCAACTAATATTGCTGACCGTGCCCATTAAGATGACATTGTTCTTTTTTAAAATTTATGCAATGCATTTTTCGTCTCTCCAAAACTAACAGGTAGGGCCAATTTTTACGATAGTTGGCTAATAGTAAGTATTTGTGTTGCATGCCTCAGCGTAATTGAAGTTTCGCGCTTGTTTTCCTGCAACCTGTCCTCGCAAAGGGCCTGCGGACTACAACATCATGAGCTAGGGGTGCGCGCGCCCTCTTTTTTTGACGCTCATTCACCAGTTGTTAATTGACCTTTTTGGGACTCGCCCTTCTCAGCTCGGGTCAATGCAGTTCGAGAGCCAAGAAGTCAACTGCATCTGCACTTGTTGTTCTCGTATGCGTGCTGGCTCTGCCGATCATGTAACGTGTTGCATTGTTGTCGATCTATGTAGCTGACGTTCTTGTCTAGTGCCATCTGTTGGCTGTCGGGGGTTGTGCACCTTTTCCCTCGCGCTCAGCATTTTCCGGCCCGCGCATCGTTAATTATTGTCAATACAACCCCTGAGAGGAGCTGTTTGGTAACCGGCTGCTATTACAGAGCTCCTTTGGCTGGGTTTTCCAGAGACATCGAGTTGGCATTTCCCAGCATAACCACAAGTGAGTGGCCAAGTCAAATTGGAATGTGTGCAGGACGCGCCACAGTCAGAGAGAGGCCACCGTTGCGCTCTTTCCTCTCCCAGTGCTCAGCAACCACCGTCGCGACGGACGGCAGCATTAACACTTGCAGCACCTTGACGCAGGCACTGGCACTTGTTGTGTATTCCCATGCCGGCTGTGACCGAAGCGCGGGAAACTGTGAGCGGGTGGCTCAGTCGGCCAACCGATAACGGCAGGAAACCCGCTTCTAAGCGCTCAATTCTTATGCTTGTCCACGGAGTGGACATTAGACAACTCTGAACCAATGATGTCATGCACTTGGAAATGCAAAACCCCGGGCCAGCACATCTCCAACTTCGACTCTTACCCTACTAAAGTCATGGTCGGTCACAGCCGGGGTTGGGGCCAAGGCCTGCAGCTACGCTCAGTGTCTTCTGAGCATTCTTTCCAACTCACTTTTCGGTCGCGTAATACATTCAATTCAAAGCAACAAAAAATAAAAGTGGGAAAATATAAGCGCATTTTCACACACTCACGCCGAATAATGGCGATGACGACCCAGCCCGCTCCAGTCAAACTCAACGAAAACGGGAAAAATAAGCTCAAGGTCAGTAGCGTGGGTAAATATATGCAGACAGGTTGCCTCTACAGAACAAAGAGAGCTATGTACACTCAGCGCCGGCGCAGTCTTGATCTTCAAAATACGTAATTATCGTCGGCGGTGGTTTCGTCATTATGGTGTTTGTTGGGCCTTTTTGGCCAGGGGCTGAATACTCAAGCAATTGGCGAGTCTCGTCCCTAAAATTGGTTCATCGGTTGTTCCGCCCATAATGATCGAATCAGTACGGATCATTTCGCAGTGCCAAAATCTTATAACTCTTCTTCAGAGTCAATGGGCGTATTCAGTAGATAATTCCGATTAGCGATTACCGATTTACGATTTGCGATTGCTGATGCGTCTCTGGTGAATAGATTTGATTGCTTTAGTACTTTTATCAATGGGAAACACTCACACAAAATCTCCAATAATAATGGATTTGTTAAATTGAAAATTTCATACGAAAGTCTGAATAATGATAGGGCTCAGCAATCGTTAACCAATCATACATTTTCTTCAATTTATATTCAGAAAACGTAATTGCCAAATTTTTCAATCCCAATCGGCAATCACTGTATTCAGCAGGTAAAATCGGCAATCATAAATCACAAATCGTAAATCGGAATTGTCTGCTGAATACGCCCAATACTTCTACAAAAAAAATCCACAAGCGGTAAAAATATCTAAATCTCTAGGAACCACACTGTCTAATTTGAAAGTCACACATAGCGCAAAAACTAATTTAAAACGAGAGCGTAAGTTAGAGTCGGCTCTAACCGACTTCGATATACCCGTTACTCATGAAAAAACATGTTTAACAGTGTTCCTGCCTTCCTTAGTGTAACCATCCGAAAAGTATGCAACATTTTTTTAGGGTGGGAGGGGTGATAGCGGAGGGGCTTGGTTCACTTTTTTGCTCATAACTTGAGAACCGTTCAAGAATATATACACTTTATATGGTCGGAAATGATTCCTTCTGCCTGTTACATACATTTGCACCACTTTAGTATACCCTTTTTACTCTACGAGTAACGGGTATAAAAATAGAGGTAAGTTCGTAAACTGTAAGAAATCAAGGTTTTGAACGATGATTATGGAATAATTTCATTTTCGCTTTGAACAATGCTACCACCAATAGATGGCGCCACTTTTGCATTTCCAGTTTATATTGCAGCTAATATATTCATCCGAATTTTCTCAAAATCGTCAACATTGTACTTAATCAGAAAATATCTTTAACTGAAAAGATTAAAGACGCTACCATTAAAAACAAAAAAGTTTTTCCCACTAGAACTACTTTTTCGACCGATCGTTCCTATGGCAACTAAATGCTATAGCTTGGAGCAATGTTTTTCTCATTGAGCCTTTTTTCAGTCCTATCTTTTGTAACGCAGCTATACTATATAGTTGTCCGATTTTCATTAGCTTGGTGAAATTATAAACAAGTCAGACTGTTGCAGTTGACTGCCCCGACTCCAAAATACCCTGTACCAAGTAATGTGTACCAAATACCCATGGCTTTAATTTCCCAAGTTAATATTGAGTTAACTTCTTCGACTCTATATATATTTTCGTCCGGCCTGACATGCTTCTCATAATTTTGAATCTTTCTTTTTTGATAGGTCTACTTTTTATTTTAAAATTCATTGAATAAATGGGGAGGCGCGCTTGTATATTTTCGGTCGGATCTTATTATGATATACACAATAGATAGATATTGGGCTTCACTTAATATATATTAAGTCACTAGGTTAAAACTTAAAAATTGTGGCTCTGGCAGTTTTTCGCGGTTAGAATGAGAAGGAGGACGAATTTTCCAAATCTGAACAATACATGCAAAAATTTGTAACTCTACCTCTTGTAGTCTATGAGATCGACGAGTTCATACAGAGAGAGAGAGAGAGAGAGACAGTGTTTCGCTGTGCTTCCTTCTAGCTGTTACATATATTTGCACAACTTCATGATCCTCTTTTACCCATTTTTAGTGGGTACAGGGTATAAAAAGCATAGAAAACATATAAATACGAGGTGGGGGCGTTTGCATTTAAAACAAATTGTTTTTCTCACTAAAACTAGTTTTTTCGGACGATCGTTTCTATGGCAGCTATTCGTTATAGTCGTCCGATCCGGCCAGTTCCGACAAATGTGCAGCGTATTCGTACCTAAAGACTACGTGAAAAGTTTGGATAAGATATCTTTAAAACTGACGGAGGAGAAAGCATAGAAGTAAATGACTGCATCAACTCAGCTTGCCATGCTGATCAAGAATATATACACTTTATGTGGTCGGAGATGCTTCCTTCTATGCGTTAGAAACATCTGGATAATTTTAATATACCTTAACCGTACAAAGGTACACGAGTATATTAGTTTGCGAAAAGTATGTAACTGGGAAGGATCATTTATGGCCCTATCGTGTATATATCTTGATCAGCATCAACAGCCGATCGTATAGCCTGTCCGCGCCTGTCTGTCCGTCCGTCCGTATAAACAAACAGATCTCAGAGATGGTAAAACAGGACATGAACTTCTTACACTTGCAGGCAGATCAAGTTTATTTTCAATTTTTGCCTCCCCCGCAATTTGGAAATAACGTCATATCTCCCACAGTTTTGTAAATAGATGGATCCTACCTTCTAGAGATAAATAAATAATTTGCATTATTTATCGATTTGCCGAATAATAAAGATCGGCTGAACGGTTCTCAAATTATGAGCAAAAAGTTCAAAGTCCCCCTCCCATCCCCTCCTCCACAACCAACAACGCATTTCATGCAATAAAAACAAAAGGGGGCGACTTTCTCACTTGTTTTCTTCTTGATTTTTAAGACGAAAAGTACTCGAATTCAGAGTTCCTTTCTTCTATGCGTTACAAACATTTGGAAAATTTTAATATACCCTCCCCAAGGGTCGACTGAAACGCCACAATAAATATTATATCAGAATGTCGCATTCTTATTTAATGTGTCGAGGTCCTAAGCTTGGTAATTTAGAGTCAGATATTTGCGCTATTTTAAATTTATTTCGAACCAGAATATATCTCAGAAGTTATTAAAGCTAATTTTGTGAAAGTTGAAATTAAATAGTCCGATCTTTTATAAACTCGGCTTCGAACGATTTTCAACCACCTCAAATCTGGAAAGCGAACTTACATATTAGAACAGCAGTCTTATTAAGTCAAACTAGTAACATTGTCAGATTGTAAAAAATTGCGTTCATTCTTGACTTTTAATAAGCCCACTGGGCAAATGCAAGACATCCTAAAATTATCCCTAGAATTGAAACTCGCCTAAAATTTTTAAAAATTTTGATATTTACCCTAAAAATGAATATTTTAGAAAAAATTTTTCCAGATTAAGTGTGAATGGGCAAGACGCAGATAAATCCAAAAAAAAAAATTATACAATTTCTCAATAATATTGCAATTAGTTGGGAATTTTCTTAAATTCCATCATCCCTATGAAATAGGTGCTTTCCCAACTCACAGCGTCTGAAACAGAAACAAACGATTAATTGTCCTATACTATTGCTGGAAAATCTAGAAAATTTTAGAGTGGAAAGGAATTCTGATGAATTTTGTCTAACTTTTTCGAAATAAAATAAGAAATCCGAAAATAATCCGACTGTATATATATTTATTTGCGAAAAATAAAGCTTCAAAATTTCAAGTGGCTTGGACTAAGTGGTCGGAAAATACCGTTAAAAAACCGATCCAACTGAGAAAACCTAACCTCGAAGTTAGATTGAGGTCTTTTATTACTCACCAAATGTAGCACATACATATATTCTCGATATTTTACGCAATAAAGGTTCAGGTTCAGGTTCAGTTTCAGCGTGGCATGGTAATGATGAATGGATTTCCTTCACACACACTTTCACACACTATTAAGCACTCTATTAGGAACAACGCCTTTGTGTTATATGTATAAGTTTCGCAGCAAAATTTCGGATATATACAGAGATCGACGCGGCTACGCGTTTTTTGACACTTCAACGGCGGGATCGGGTGGGGGTTAAAGCGCGTTCCACTTGTTGGCGGCGGCCACGGTACAGGTGAAGTCCCAGGTGGATCGTTGGACCGTGCGCAAAGAGATCTCGAGCGAAACTGAATTGTCGAATGGCAATGGACGGCGGAAGCAGTTTAAAGTCGACTCAACGGCAGCCAGTCGGTGTGTGCAGTGCCGCGCTCAAAACCTGGCCTGAGCGAGGTTTACGGTTGGTCGGCTACGAGTTGACTCAAACTGGCTGCCGACTAATCGGGAGCGGGAGACTTGCGATAGCTTGGACTGAGCACGATCGCCACAGAGACGCAATTACCATTTCGGATGTGTGTGTGTGTGTGTAGCGTCATCACATATGATGACTGTAGTCATATGTAAATACCTAGGCAGGTAAATACATACGCATACGCGTGCACGCGGGGCGGGCCCTTGATTTCTATTTCTCCACATACTCGCTCAGAGTGGCTTATGATTTCGTCTCGGCTAAGAACACCAAGCAACAGCCATAATAGCCACCACGCTAAAAAGCCGCGCACAAAAACTTTCCCAGCACATTTCCGAACGGAAGTCAAGCCTGTTGACCCCATCAACTTCAACCCTCCTGCTATGGATTTTTCAGTTGCACTCTACAGGTTGACGAAATATTTTTCAAGCCGCGTACCATACGTTCATAGTTATGAAAGTAGGTGCAGGCATGCAAATGCGCGAAGCTTTTTTCGGGTACAGTTTCTCATAACTTTGGGTTCATGGTGACTTTAAATTTAATTCCTTACTACTACGCGCTGGTTGTAAAAAGTGGCATTTTGCTATTTTTTTAACAGCCATCACACCTGAACCAATAACTCGACCTAAAGTTTATATCTTTAAAATGAAAGATGTGAGATGTCTGAATTTTTCTTCATACAGTATAGTTTGATTATATTTATGCTTCCGTACAGTTGAAATACCGTTAATGGAGTTTGTTTTTTTGCAAATGTGTAGACTAGTGTTTTGTGGATACTCTGCAGATGCTCTTAGTCGTGAATCCATCTTTCAGCAGGATCGCATTTTATACTTAGAAGGCTGTGCAGCGTTTGCAAATGTGTTAACAACTCACTTACATTGGCTAGGCTATCCGACATTTCGTTTGCATAGGGTCATTCTTTTACAACCCCATTTTTGATTTCATTTAACCGAAAAATTTAAACAAATATTGTTCTTGGTTAAAGTACAAAACTTCTTGGATTGAGGTCAAAACAGACTTACAACTCAAGCTCCAAAAAGGTAGCTACGGAAATGTGAACTGTTTTAAGTCGAATCTGTTCTTAAAATTCCCTCCTGGATCTAATGCTTTAGTTATCGAGTGAGGGAAAATTTCTGACCTACAGTATAAATATCTTGGTCTTTAGTTTAATCATTTTCTCTGGATTTTTCCAGCCTTATTTGATACAAAGCTTGGTATGGAGATACCCGCGAAATGAAAAAGTCCATATAAAAACAAGTGAGAAAGTCGGTCAAGCCCGACTATAATATTCTCTGTACCTCTCTCTCTCTCTCTCTCCCTCTCTCTCTCTCTCTAAGATTGTGCGGCGTTGGTTGTGAAAGGGTGGGTGGTGGGTGGGGGGGGTGGCCGGGAGTGATTCAGATTCACTTATTTGCTCATAACTTGAGAACCGCTCGTCCGATCTTTATCATTTCTTTGGCAAATCGATACATATTCCTAATGACTAACTATCTCTGGAAGGTACAAATCATCTATCTACAAAACTGTGGGAGATATGACGTTTTTTCAAAATTGTGGGGGCGGGAGGGGGCGTGGCAAAAATTGAAAATAAACTTGATCTGCCTGCAAGTATAAGAAGCATTTGTCCCATACATGTCAAACCTCTATCTCTTACCATCTCTGAGATCTGTTTGTTCATACGGACGGACAGACGGACGGACAGACGGACAGACAGACGGACAGGCCGGATATCGACTCGGCTGTTGATGCTGATCAAGAATATATATACTTTATAGGGTCGGAAATGATTCCTTCTCCCTGTTACATACTTTTGCACAAACTTAATATACTCTATGTACCTTCGGTACAGAGTATAAAAATTATTTCGCACGGATTTAGCAGGTTGCTGTTTCGTGAGTTGGTATAAAGTTCACGCGCGAAATTGACATATCGCGCGAAATTGACATATTGAAGGTGTGAAATATATGTAAAACATATTTTTCGTCTCTACATACACACTACATGTGGCGGTAGACACACATATACATACAAGTGTTGTGGCGCGGTATATTAAATTGAGTAAAAATCTAAAGCAAAAGCATTAAAAAGGCAGAACAACTTTTTAGGCGAATTCATCGCAACTCAAGGAGGCAACGATGTGAAGTGGAAGTCATGTCGCTTTTGGCCAACTTATGCCACGAGAACCTTAACTCCTCCTACGAGATTGCTGATGATGAGCAACTTTGGCCCAGCACAAAGTGATTCAATTGTGGACGACTGCGATTCCGTATGTCTAACGGATCAGCTGTATAACTTTTCAGTGTTCGGACTTGGGACTTCATTGTCGCGCAAGTCGTGGACGACATCCTCTTGTCTATGCCGTTCCATTATAAATACATATAAACGAGATGTCATGGCCCAGTCCATTCAGCTTCTTCCCTAGTCGTGTCTATAAAAAACCAATTGCCTATTGGAGCAAATTGTTCAAAAATTATAAATAAAGTAAGGATTATTATTGTAGCAACTATTGCATCATTGGAGGCCACCACAACTATTCGCTGTTAATTCATTTGAATTTTCCCGCCAACTTAAAATTGAATGCAAATCAACTAGAGATGACCGTCTTATTTCGCACTTGCTATCGACGAAATAATGTGCATATTAGACTTCGATGAAGAATATATTGCACTTATTTTGAGAGTAAATGGGCTTTACTTATGACCATAACAACCGAAAAGTATGGTCAAAAAGACTTTTCAACAGTTTGAAATATACTTAGAAAAATTCACCACCCAACCAGTTTTGACAAGCAAAACTAATTTTGGAACTGTAAACAAAATAATTTTTCTGGGTAGGTTGCATAAAATGAATAAATTATTTAATTAGTTTAAACATTGAAATTTGCGTTTGAATAATTATTAGGAAAAGCAACCAAAGTCTTTTATGTTAATCTAAAACCACTACATGAGTGACGTCGTTTAGCGGTTGTGGCGCCATCTGGTTGGCAGCCAGCGCATTAAGGGCTGGCAAGTTATACCTCATGTTTGGTGCAAACAAATATTTAAATTTTTAATTTTATTTATGAAGAATATGAATTAAATTTGAACTATATTTTAAAAATGCATCATAAAACATTTATCAAAATCAAATAATTTCTGTTGAACATCAAATTAACCCATAACTAAGATTAGGGAAATTTTTTTGCGAGAGATGCAGCCCAACAGTTTCTGTTCTAACTAGATTTTCAAATAAGAAAATGAAATCTCTTGAAGTTCTGGGACACCGACGGATTTTTCGAGCGATTTGCAAACCAACTGAGGTCAAAATCTCTAGAGATTTCTGAGACACCCCCGTAACTAACTCCCGTAATAACTACTTTTTCGACCGATCGTTTCTATGACACCTATGTATATGATATAGCCATCTGATTTGGATATCATTTAGCTGAATTATGTGAAAGCATATTATACTAATAAATATCAAGTTTGGGAGGGATAGCATTGAAAACAACAAATTTGTTTAACTAAGTCTTTTTCTAGACCTATCTTTTGTATGGCAGTGTGCGATTTTAATCAAATTTGGTGTAATTTGTGATCTTTTCCATCCCAAGCATTCGGACTTAAATTTTGTGAACAAGGCTTGAGGAGAAGTGGCCTTCTACAAAAAATCAACTTGGCATCAAAACAAAATACAGATGATCGAGCAGTGTGACCTGCCTCCAACTAAATTAAAAATACCAAATACTGAAATTTTTGGCGTAGTTTTTTTAAAGTCTGGCAACACTGCTCTTACGTTCCACGGCGACGAAACATAGGAGTAATTTAGCTAAATTACGTACTTCGGATGTCCGTATGGGCCTTATGGGAGGAGATAAAAAGATTGACAGAAGACAATTTTAATATACCCTCTGCAAGGGTATAAAACAAATAAGAAAGTCGGTCAAGCCCGACTACAGATAATATATTCTGTACCCCCCAAGTTTGTGCAAATGTATCTGATCACTTTGACTAAGAAGTCGCCTTAAGTGGCTAAAAAGCCATAAAGTGTGTGAAGTGCTGCCCATCTCCGTTGCGGCCCCCATTATAATTGTTTTTTTTTTTTTCTTAAAACTCGACTATCCTTCATACGATCTTTATCATTCCTTCGGCAATAATACTGAGTACTAAATATTCGTAGAAGCTACGAACAATCTATCTACAAATCTGAGGAAGATATGACGTTTTTTCCAAACTGCGATGGCTGGAGGGGGTATGTCAAAAATTGAAAAAAAAAAACTTGATCTGCTGCAAGAAGCTTTTGTCTCATACATAACAAACCTCAATCACTTACCATCTCTGAAATTTCTTTGCTCATACGGAGAGACGGACATCGCTATATCGACTCGGCTGTTGATGCTGATCAAGACTATATTTAGTCTATATGATCGGAAATGATTCCTTCTCCCTGTTACATAAAGGGTGATTTCTTAGCTATTATCTTTTTGGCCACACTGGTTTAAACAGCTCTCGCACGTTTCGTGTATTGTTTCACTGCCAAACATCTTCAGTTTGGTCTATAATTTAACCATGAATCGTCTTACAAACGAACAACGCTTACAAATTATTGAATTTTATTAACATAATGCTCTGTTAAGAAAGTTCATCGCGAGCTTCTTCCATTTTATGGTCAGTTTATACGACCCACTGAAGCGGCTATTCGGGCAATTGTGACTAAATTTCGCACCAAATTTAGATTGTTGGAAATTAAACCACCAACACGCTTACGTAGAGTGCGAACTGAAGAAAATATTGCAGCTGTATCGGCCAGTGGTAATGATGACCATCAATTATCGATTCGTCGCCGTTCTGTTACTCAACAACGTGGAAAATTTTGCGGAAGGATTTAGGTGTGAAGCCTATAAAAATACAGCTGGTGCAAGAATTGAAGCCGAACGACCTACCGCAACGTAGAATTTTTGTTGAATGGGCTCTTGGAAAGTTGGCGGAAGATTGTGTTCAGCGACGAAGCTAATTTTTGGCTCAATGGGAACGTAAATAAGCAGAATTGTCGATTTTGGAGTGAATATCAGCCAGAAGCATTGCAAGAGCTACCAATGCATCCAGAAAAAGTCGCAGTTTGGTGCGCTTTATGGGCTGGTGGCATCATTGGACCGTACTTCTTCAAAAATGATACGAATCGTTACGTAACTGTGAATGGTGAGCGCTACCGTGAGATATCCAACATTTTATTTCACGTTCGGGACCGGTCAATTGGCCGCCTAGATCGTGCGATTTAACGCCTTTAGACTATTTTTTGTGGGGCTATGTTAAAGCTCATGTCTATACAGACAAGACCGCTTCAATTGACGCATTGGGAGACAACATTGAAGCATTTATTCGTGAGATACCAGCCGAAATGTTGGAAAGAGTATGCCAAAATTGGACTAAGCGGATGGACCATTTGAGGCGCAGTCACGGTCAACATTTGCATGAAATAATGTTCAAACATTAAATTATATGGACCGTACTATGGCTTCATATAAAAATTTCATGCATTTTTCTGAATTTTATGTGTTTTTTTTTTCGAAAAACTTTCCTATATCTCTTAAAAAAGCACCCTTTACTTTTGCAAAAAATTAATATACTCTGATTACGTTCGGTACAGAGTATAAATATGCCGGTAAAGAAAGCTTTGCCTTAGCCTTCACGATATATAATAAGCGCGAAAGGTGGAAGTATTCAAATAAGGGAGCACAAAGTTTGGGAATTCGGAAAGAGGCAAAGGGCTTAGGATGTCAAGCGGTACCAAATCCATATAGAACGCCAGCGGCTTAAGCCTTGTGCGAGCTGTTTTTATAGTACTTGCATCGTTTCCAACCCACCAACTGGGTAAGGCTACGCCGTTTCCAATCGCTTCTACACCTGCTCCTCCCATCACCCCTAAGCCTCAGTCGTCCTTTCGCGCCAACTTTAATAAGGTGAAATGTCAGTCGTAACCTTGTGCGAAGTATTATTATGGTTCATTCATATTATGGTTGGCTTTTAGCATTCGCTGGATTCCCCTCAGAGTCCGTGGTGATGCCGTTTAGCTGTGTTAAAACAGAAGTGAAATCTGTAAAAGACACACAAATCTGGGGTTATTCACAACTCCACCTGAACTGTAATATGCTTGCATCTGTATATATGGATGTGTGTAAGGTATGTACGTATGGCTATGTGTTGTATGTTATATACTTACTTTGTGGCTAACTAACTACACGCAAGCTGGCGCAGGTGCTGGCAAAATGAAAACGGCGCGTGCCAAGCAAATCGTCGACTACCGTTGCAAGCCCCCATGGAAGGGGGCGGGAAGGGGGAGTGAGGAGAACGGATCACTCAACCGTTTCTTAATCTAGCTTAGAGTAGTCAGTGCTCGCGTATATTTACGACTTGGTTGAGCTCGTTGTACTCTTTTGGTATGAAATATGCGCCTGAAAGTAACCAGCGAAAACCAGTGATTGACAGGTGTCTCATTCCAGGAGTACGGACTCAGCGTCTTAGACAAAGTGGTGCTACTTTGTTTGAAAGACCTT
The DNA here is from genome assembly GCA_018904235.1 of Lordiphosa stackelbergi. Lineage (NCBI taxonomy): Eukaryota > Metazoa > Arthropoda > Insecta > Diptera > Drosophilidae > Lordiphosa > Lordiphosa stackelbergi. Next base: position 388,024 of record JAEIFU010000007.1, read on the forward strand.
CGCCTAGGCTCACAAAATGGATGAATAGGGGCAGCTGGGCAAGTCGAAGTCGCGGGGTCAGCTTGTAAGAGTGAATGTGCATTTGAGTATTTTCCGTTTTCTCCCTCTTCCCTTCCGAATGAAAACTCCTTAGCACCAGCAGAGCCCGCGCTTTATATATGCAGGAACACCTGTTAGACAGAAGCCACCGTGGCGGCGGTGGCGATCACAAAAAACCCACCCCTTGCCTCTTTCACTTTATTCTGTATTCTGCTGTGTTGTGGTTTTCGGCCAACTTACGGGCAAATGGAACTGGACCGAGGTCCGACCCGTTTGCGCTGAGTTCAACGCTCTTCACGTATGTGTTTAGACTTGCCCGCATAACTCAGCGCGCAGACGCAAAAATAGTACGAGATCAAATATTATCCATTTTATATTAGTTGTCTGTTTTACTATTAAATTCTATATCGATTGAGATTTTAATGTTACTCAAAATACTAAGTATTATAAAATTTAGTCTTTTCTTATATTAGAAAATGAGATTGATTCATCTTATAATCGGGCATAAACCGTCTTTATCCACGATTGCTGCATTAAGATTTAAAGTGAGAATATTAGGTTAAGTTTTCTCGTCTTGATTACCTTTGACACAGTTTCGTTTTGCTTTCGAGACTATAACACAAGTTTACAAAAAAAGGCCAACTTTTGCAACAGAGAAGTTAGTAATCGTTCCTTATGTATTTTTGGCCGCTGAGCACAAATAAATTGTCCGTTTTCTCCCAGCACGTCAGGTTTAAGAGATATTCACATAAACGTGTGTTTAGCGAGGTATCTTTACATTTGTTGGTCCTGTGGCCACATTAAGTGTCCTATTCCAACAAAATTTGTTTTAATGTGAGCTGCATTGAATAACGTCACAGAAAAACCAAACTCGATGTTTTGATTTTGTTGATAAGGTACAAATTTTTGATTTTGGATTTTGAAAATGTGGTTATTATACCCTTGGAGAGGGTATTTAAAATTGTCCGGATGTTTGTAACGCACAGAAGGAAGCATCTCCGACCACATAAAGTTATATTCTGATCAGTACGAGCTGAGTTGATATAGCCATGTCCGTCTGTCCGCCGTCCGTCCGTCCGTCCGTCTGTCCGTCTGTTTCTATGCTATCTCCTCCGTCAGTTTTAAAGCTATCCAACCAAACTTTGCACGAAGTCTTTTGGTATAAATACGCTGCACATTTGTCGGAACCGGCCAGATCGGATGACTATAGCATATAGCTGCCATAGGAACGATCGGTTGAAAAAGTAGTTTTAGTGAGAAAAACTTTTTTGTTTTCAGTGCTATCGCTCCCAACCCTCGTATTTATGAGTTCTTTATGCTTTCACATAATTTCAGCAAGTTTTATGCAAATCGGGCAACTATATAGTATAGCTGCCATACAAAAGATAGGTCTGAAAAAAAGTTTTAGTATGAAAAACTTTTTTGTTTTCAATGCTATCGCTCCCAAACTCGTTACTGATTAATTTAATATGCTAACACATAATTCTGTCAAGTCTGATCCAAATCGGATGACTATAGCATATAGCTGCCATACGTATGATCGGTCGATAAAATAGTTTTAGTGAAAAAATTTTTTTGTTTTCAATGGTAGCGTGTTTTTACGTTTCAGTATATTATTATCTGTCTCAACACAATTTTTGAGAGTTTGATCAAAATCGGAGAATATTCGTATGCGCTATAAAAACTGCAGATATACGCTTGGCAGCTTAAAAAATTCTGAAAACTGTAACAGATAGAGCCACAATTTTTGGCATGTATGTAGGTGTATACAGATTTGGAAAATGCCTCCTCTTCCATCATTTAACAGCGAAAAACTGCCTTTCTCTCTGTATAAACGCGTGGATCTCACAGACTACAAGAGGCGGAGCCACTAATTTTTGCATATATGTAGGTGTATTGACCACATTGAGTTGGTTTCAGATTTGGAAAATTCCATTCATTTTCGACCCTATAAACTATATATATTCTTGATTGAGCTTTCTCCGTCCGTCTGTTTGTCCGTTCGTTTTTAAACTTATAAAAAAGATAAGGGTCATTTACTATTAACGGCTAACACTTTTAATATCTGCTGCTGAAATTTCACTTGCTCCTTGTGGAAATCGATCTTAAAACCTACTGCCAGAAATTTGCAACGCATAGAAGGAATCATATCTTCCCACATTAAGTACATATACTATTGATCAGCATGATGAGCTGAGTCGATTAAGCTTTGTCCGTCTGTCTGTTTCCACGCGAACTAGTCCCTAGTTTTGAAGCTATCGAGCTGAACTTTTGCGCGGAGTCTTCTTTTGACTGCACGCTGTTAATATGTCGAACCGCCGCGATCGGATGATTACTTCTTGTAGCTGCCATAGAAATGATCGGTCGGAAAATGGGTTTCAGTAAGAAAAAATGTTTTGTTCTCAATATTAGCGCTCTTAAACTAGGTCATGGTTAATCTATATTTATAAATCTGTACGCCCGACTGACATATTATCAACCCACAGCCTAAACGGCTTATCCTACAGGTCTGATATTTGGCATATACCTTCGTTAGTTATGCAAAAAAAACTTGCAAAATTTTCTCTGCAGTGTGTGAAAAGTCCCATTAAATGTTTGTTTGAACATAACGGTTGTTGCGCTCAGGCAATGTTGTGGAATGAGTTGATTTGCTGAGAGCGCGGGAGAGAAAGAGAGTGTGAGCGTGCCGTGTGCGTGTGTGTTTTTTTTTCACAAAAAAACAAACAAACAATCAAACCTCATCCGATAGAATTGAATCTTATGGCACATAGGAAACACATCGATAGCTTTAACAATATGTTGACCGTATTTTACAAAAATGTAGTTAAAATTTCACAAAGCTAAAAGCCAAAAAATCTATCATTGCTGTGAACTGTTGTCCTCTTTTGTTATTGGTGGTGGTACGTGATCTCAACGAAATTATCAGAATAGTGATGGCACACATCAAAAACAATAAACAGTGTTGCCAAAACAGCTTATTTTTCAATTTAGCCTTTGCAGATCAAAAATCAGAGAGCGGCGGGAATTGTGAACTTCATAAAAAATATATTTATTGTTTCCGCTTTTAAAAAAAGAAAAGTTAAATTTGCTTCTTATTTTTTCTATTTTTAAGAAATGAAGTTTCCCTGTTTTGGTTGCCGCATAATAAAGACATATAGGTACACATGTTCAAATAGTTACATACTCTCATACTGTGTTGATTTACATAAATTGATCAGAAAAGAACATCCTGAAGATCTAATATTAAACAAATGAATATAGGTGCGCACTTATAAATAAAATGTCCCTCGACATTAAATTCCTTACATAGTCCTTAGGAAGAAGAATATACTATAGTTCAGCATTCACAAGACAGAAAGGGAAAAATTTTTTAATTCTGGAATTTCCGCACGACTTGAAAATTTGGATGTGTCCCTCACGACGGGACGGGATAGAATTTAATATCAGCCCACTGCATTTTCCACGCCTTACTTAATCCTTTTTTCCCAGATTTTGAAGTTATGTGCAAACGTAGCGAGACATAGAGCCAGCGTAATATTGATGGCCAGATTGATTTATTTTAATCAACCGTAAACTCGAAACTGTCCAAAAATTAAGCAAATGAAGCCAATGATATTAAACAGAATTTGCGTTTTACAAAAACATCGATAACTTTGCTTTACTACGCTGAATTTCTTACCATCACAAAGTAGCGTTACTCTGATCAATTTTCGTATGACCCAACAATCTATTTAACTCTAGTCGTTTCCTCCGCCCTCCCTTAGATCTTCCGTTAATATGTAATCTGTTCGCCTTCTTTTAAAGACTACCAGCAATCCTACAACTGTTCTTCTTCTCCAATCTTACTCGCTACCGCAAATTTCTTTCCTTTTGTACGTTTTGCGTTTCTAATCTTCTTACTTTTTTTGGTATTTGGTTGAGTCACCCAACTAACCTTTGACACTTCTCCCCGTTTTGTCTTTATTATTCACTTATGCCTTTTGCGGCTTGCATCTAACTTTATCACCCCCAACTCCACCTGTAGCAACCTCATCCCTCCCTGGTTTTTACGCTCGCTATTTTCACATATAATTCGTCATTCTCTTTTTTAGGCCTTGTCGTTATCTGCTCTTCTCTTCAAAATTTCACTTTTGGGTTTTCCAAATGCTGTCTCGTCTTTTATCAATCTACCCAACGGTTTTGTTTCTACCTCTTCCGGTTCCCTCCGCTTTTTCCTTGTAATGACCCCCGTTGTTTTTTACGTTCTCACATAGCCGTTGTCTTCACGCTAAATAACTGGAAGTGTGTCATAATCTTCGAACCCGATGTGACTTTTTCCCGCAGCTCACCTCACGTGTCTCCTTCTATGGGAATACTGGACCGTATTTCGATGTAACGTCTTGGTATCGTTTACCAGAAATTGTGTTTCAACAGCCATATCGAGCAAGTAAATAAAGCCAAAGGTGTTTTGGCATTTTTAAGCGTTGGTCCAAAGAGTTTGACGACCCTACACAACAAATCATTGTACATATCCTTAGTACGCCCTATTTTAATACTGCCTAGTGTTTGGGGCCCACAGTACAAAGAGCAGCAGAAAATTTTAATTTTCGCTCTTCGCAATCTGCATTGGGACTCTAAAAGGCCTTTCCGCCGTACCGATCGAGGTTAAAATTAATCGATCTTCAATCTATGCATCACCGCAGAATATGCAATGGTGTCCTATTCGTCCACAAACTTCTTCTCGGATTGGTAGATTCTCAATCGCTCCTCACTTCTATAAATTTACAGTACCCTCAAGGTTCACCCGTACATTCCGGCCACTACGTTTGACACTCTGCAGGTCCAACTATGCCCTTCATGAACCTTTTCGTGTCTTATGCTCTAATTATAATTCCCTTTCATTTATTGTTTCGTTTGAAAAATCTTTTAATGTTATTTTAAGTGAAATTTATGAACACCTTGAAGTATCTAATCTCTAAACCTATTACTCTAAACATCTTTGTATTACGATTACCAATTGTTTTTAAGTTAGCAGATCATTGTTACCAAATAAATAAATAAATAGATTTAATACAAACTTAGTGTTCAAAGATACAATTTTTTCTACTTACAAACTTGCACGCGGACGAAGTCGGGTTCAGCTAGTATTATATATTTTTAAGCTGATCTGCGAAGTTTGGTCGAAACTTCGCTGAAACTTCGGCACAGTAGAATCCTAGAGAGTATTCTTTCCTTGTTGGACTAACTTTTGGAACCTTTTAAGGTTGTGGTTCACTATTAATGCTTTAGCTTGTCTCATCCCCCTGGTGTTTACCCAGGAGGCTGTTCTAAACGTATTCCCTTCCCTTCTAAGGAGACTTTTTAAGGTGTGTTGGCCTATGCCGCAGAAGGGATAAGGTACATAAGGTAAAAGTTATCTCAAATTTATCTACAAAAAGTACTTTTCAGCCCATTTTCCTGTTACTACGTGTACGGAAAAAGATCGAAGATTCTCGGGCTTTAGTAGAAATAATCAAATTTTTCGACTTAAATTCCCCCAATTTTAATTTTTAAGCTGAGTTAAGAAATATTTTGAAAATAAGTGTGCGTTCACATACACTGGCAGGTTGTCATATTCTTAGGTGCCAGTTGCTGTCATACACGCGTGAACAGGGCAGAGACTGCAGATGCCGTGGCAGGTGACTGTTGCCGTATATCGCTCACTTTAGACTGGCATTACTCAAAAAATACGATATTTGACTTAATGATGCAGAAATATTCGCTGCATCGTGTTCTATATTGTGTACAATTTTCATATTGATACTTTCGAAGTAAGATGAGAATATGTCAGTATATAATTATCCAGGTTCATTTTCATGTTAGTGCAAGAGTGTTGTATCTCAGTTGTCCTGCAGTTGATATTGCTCAAAGAGTCTTCGGCTTTCAGTTAAAACATTATACTTTTAAATTTGTATAATAATCACTTATTAATTTTAATATTTTACTAGATTAACTCAACAATTCGAGTTTTTAGAGTTATGTCAGTTTTGAAGTGAGTAAGCGATATGTTCAGAGCAATAATGCAAAATTCCAGTAATAATGCAGTCCAATCTGGCAACTTGTCAGTGTGTCTGAACGCACCCTAACAATCATTAAATTTCTCAAAAGGCCTCTTTCTGTATACAGCCAAAAATTCTAGCTAGTTGTATAAAAGAATTGTTATACGTCACAACGTTGTTTCTTTGTACAGATAGTTATGCGGGCAAGTGTCTTGGTTCATATATACGTACGTATAAGAATTGTTCGGAAAATTGGTTTCGAAAGTATACAACCTCCAGTCCTTAGGCCTCTTTAGCTCTGCGTAAGAATACAAATTAAGAACCCTCGCGGAAGTTAAGTATAAAGTGAGTGTGTATACACAAGGGTAAGAAAGCGGCGGCACACCGAGCATGTATTTATGTACATATGCATGTATATATTTTGGTGTTCGCTACTCTCGTTGCTATTTTGATCGGTCTACTCGTATTTTAGACTCAGACCCCCTTCCCCACATACACACACACCCATGTCGCATACATGCATAGACATAGATGTACGTAGGAATCATCCATAGCGCTCGCTCTTTATTTGAACAATCAGTATTCATATGTTTTCGGTATGAAATTCGGTATTTCAATCGTGGCTCGTGGCTTTTCACGGTCTGCAAGCCAACCGAGACAGCTTTTTTCCGTTTCTTTTGGCTGTTGACTGTTGCTGCTGCCGCTGTTATGTACTGCGTAGTGATTGTGTGCTAGGGCTGTGCTGCATCTCGAATTGTTTTTATTACATTGCTTTGCAGGCTTACAGTCCAAAAAAAAAACCATAATTTAATAAGACAGACTCAAACATAATTTAGAAAGAAGAAAGATTTTCATACAATGAATTACACTACCAATCTAACAAATCCAATTATGACCCGGCATCCCGATCTTAATGAAACTTTACCGCTAACTTTACTTTACTTCACTCACCAATTTAATGGGTAAAGAAAACCCTATTTTCCGACTGAACTTTCCTTTGAAGCTAAGCTAATAGACTGAGATACCAAGGAAGCATCCATTGATCCCGATCCCGTTAGTAAGCTTAAATGGTTCTTATGCACATTCGCAAGTCCTTTTTCACTTTTTGAACAAAAATATTCAATTTTCGAGTTTTTATAATAATTGTAGATGGTTGAAGGCCTATGTCTATATAAAGGAGTACTCCAAAGAAGTTGGTTTATTTAAAGGGAGTTTCTTTTATAGTCTAAGCTTCAACTTTGTACTCTATCGTGTTTAAAAACAAAGCTGAAAAACTATAGTAGAGTGTGCAAAGCTTGATGGTTTTTGCGATAAATTTGTAATTTGAGATAACAAGATGTGAGTTCAATGATTTGCTACAAAAAATGATTTGTAGGCCAACTGAACTGCTTAAATTTCGCTGAAGACATTACAGCAGAAATAAATATAGTTAACAAGACATGGATTTAAGTATCCAATCATTATCTGAAGACTTCAAATTGTAATAAAAAGATAACGACAGCTAACTAGACCAAACCCAACTAAACCACTAGCTTACAGAATGTTCGATCCCGACCATTTGGCAGTCATTTCATATGTAAACCCCTCTACTGAGACTAAAAATGCAGGCCAAATATTTTTGTATGATGCCGTTTTCAAAAAATCGCGAAAAAGCTAAAAAAAAGTTTTTTTTATTGGAAAGAAAAGTAAATTCAGAAAAATGTGTATATGATCGGTTCCAGTTTATTCATTATGAAAATGTAATGATTTCTTGGAAGGTAATTGAATGCCATATCTTTCATTCACACATCACTTCTTAATCTGGTGCTTGACCTCGGCGTTATAAATCGGCAACTTTGCATTCAATTTATCACTTTAAAAAAAAACTTGATTTGAAGTGCTATTTTTACCACAAAAAAAATGACTCTTTATTTTATTGCTCGTTACCACAGACTCGTCTTAAAAATATAACGCCACATATTTCATTAAAATCCATGGAAGAGCTTAGGAGTTATTGGCATTTAATTAAAAGATTTAAGGTTTTAAGGCCCTCTTCTGGTCTAGAAATTTTTATACACTTGAAAAGTGTATTATAATTTTGCCCAGAAGTTTGCAACGCATAGAAGGAATCATCTCCGACCACATAAAGTATATATATTCTTGATCAGCATGACGAGCTGAGTCGATTAAGCTTTGTCCGTCCGTCTGTCCGTCCGTCCGTCTGTCCGTCTGTCTGTTTCTACGCGAACTAGTCCCTCAGTTTTGGAGCTATCGAGCTGAAACTTTGCAAAGAGTCTTCTTTTTACTGCACGCTGCTAATATGTCGGAACCGACCGGATCGGATGACTACTTCTTGTAGCTGCCATACAAATGTTCGTTCGGAAAATGGTTTTTAGTATGAAAAACTGTTTTGTTCTCAATATTACTGCTCTCAATGGTCACACTATGGAACGCAGGAACACTGTTAAACATGTTTTTTCATGAGTAACGGGTATATCGAAGTCGGTTAGAGTCGACTTTAACTTACGCTCTCGTTTTATTTATGTTTTTATTTTTTAGCTTAGATATTCAAAAATATTATCACAAAAGGATTTTTCAAAATTCAAAATAATTTAGAAGATATAGTCTTTTTTGTCGACCAATGTGTTCACAAATACAAGTAATTTTCACATTACTTCAAACTTTGAACGCGTTTTTCTCGAAACCACGTTTTTCAAAATGGTGCCCAAGTTTTCTCAAGTTCTACCGAACCGATTTTAATGATGTAGGGCTTTATGGACGGAGAACGTGGCTATCGTCCCTACCTCCATCTTTGAGAAAAAAAGTTTTTACAATTTTTTTGTACACTGGACTGCAAAAAAAATGGTCAAAAATCGATTTTTCGTTTTTAAAAGGCGATAAAGGCATTCATACTCACCAACTTCCCATCTTCCGTTTTGCTTTCTGATAATTGTAACTCCCCGAAACGTGGGCACCATCGACACATTTTTATTTGGAAGAGCATACTTTAGATCCCTGGAACTTTCTGAACAGCCCTCGCAATTCATAATTTTTAATTTTTTATTTTTTATAATGAATTGTACAACCAAATACAAAAAACAGAATCACAAAATCTCTTCTCGATTTCTTTCCACGAATTTTTAAAAAACTTGTCAAATTTAGCCCTCTAGACCAGAAGAGTTCCTTAAGCTCATGCAAATTGATTTAGATTGAATGTTTTATTTTTCGTGGTAGAAGGCATAGTTAACATTCAAACAATGCTATTTAAGGGCTAATATGACATGCCAAATTTATTTTGTACCTGGTTAAGATTTCTGTAATTGACGAAGGATCAGAAATGAGTGCAAGACGTCAAATTGAATGTAAAAATTATCCTAATAAATTTTGTTACGCTTTCGGGCATTACATATTTTATATTCCCCTGGAATTTTGCCATTTTTGGATAATCCCCTAAAAATGTCAAAATTCCCTAGAAATGACAAATTCTTACCATCTCTGAGATCAGTTGTTCATACGGACGGACAGATTGACATGGACTGCTGATGCTGATCAAGAATATATATACATTAAAGGGTCCTAAATAATTCCGACTCCCTGTTACATACTTTTGCACAAACTTAATATACTCTGTGTACCTTTGGTAAAGTTTTTTCTTTCTTTAGAAATTTGCTTTTACACACCTTCACCAGCTAGTGGCGCCAGCTGTAAAGTAACTAGCCATGAAAAAGCAAATTCTCAAACTTTGCCGTTCGGATTCGGCGTTAAACTGTAGGTCCCTTTCTCTTGTGCGCACAAATTTAAAGCACACACGCCAAGAGATTGTGAGAAGCTTGGCTTAGCCCCTTAGAGGGGCTGCATAGCCAATTTTACCTTACATTTACCTTTGGTACAGAGTATAAAAATTGGTTTGATCTCGACTTTCGGACTGAAATTTCAAGTACGAGTCGTACAAGCTTCTACTTGATGACTTGTATCAAGCCGAAAATGCTCAAGTACGGATCCTACTTGAAAATCAAATGATCCTGACTCGAGATTGAAGTAAGTACGGAATTCCACAGTCAAAGCGAAAGAGCGAGAGCAAGTTCGAAACAAAGAAAGAAAAGCTCTGTCAGGCTAAATGCTGAGTTTTTTTTGACTGCTTAGGAGTTCTTGGTGGAGTGGGTTGTTTTGCACAAACCGTTGCTTGGAATTCCCTACCAGTGTAGGACGTCCAGAATGAGAAGGTAGCTGCTACATTGCAGTTGATGGGTCAAGTCTATTGAAGAGACTTTAATAGCGACCAGCCTCCATTGTAATGTTGTCTTTGTCCTGTTTTTACAGTTGTAGATAAACTAATGACCTCGAGCCGCCTAGAACTTGCTGGCTTCATAATCAAAAAAAAGGAAAGCTTTCTTCGGCTCGACCGAAGTTTATACACCCTTGCAGCTCGTAAATTGTAAGAAATAAAAGATTTAAATGATTTTTGTTTAACAATTTAATTTTCGCTTTGAACAATGTTAGTTGAGTGATTTCCCAAAGCCACCAGAATATGGCACCACTTTTTCGAAAGATCGTTCCTGTGGCAGCTGTATGCTATAGTCATCCGATATGGATCCAGCTTGGCAGAATAGTGTGGTAGCATGTAATATTGATAAGCACAAGTTTGGGAGCGATAGCATTAAAAACAAAAAAGTTTTTCTTACTAAGACTTCTTCAGACCGATCTTTTGTATGGCAGTATTATTTGTAATATAATTTTTAATAAATTTTAAAACTAGATGGAATTGGCTACTTTCTTTTGACTACTAGTTCTTGGAGCGATACAGAATTAAAAAAAAAGGAAGAAAATTGTACCATTTATAAAAAGTTGCCTTTTCAACCAAGTTAAGAGAAATATATGTATTTATTCCTGGGTGAAAACTCTTTTTCCGCATCTACAGAGTATATATTAGTCGGGCTTACTCTTTATATAACAAATACTAATAATTATAGAAGTTGGTATCGGGAAAATGATTTGTAAATCAGGTATTTTATGCTACCTCCGTCATCGTTGTATCAATTGTGAAATCTCTACCACCAACAAACATAGATATGTATGTTTGTACACATGAACTTCAGTATTCCATATTATTCCTCGATTTTACCTGGCGACGACTTTCCAACATACTTCCACATACTTGCGCTTATGATGTATGTATGTATGTATGTACGATACATACATTCAACATGGGTGTGTGTACACAGTACAAATACACACACACATGCACATAGGATTATGAATATCCAGTGATTAAATGTTTATTGAAATAATAACCCGAATGGGGAAAATACAAAGAAAAGGATAATTAATATTCAACTTTAGGACTAGCAGCTACGCGTGTACATCTGTTACGGCTGACTCTCAACGACTGACTGCCGCTCTCGTTCTAGTTGATCGTCTCTCTCTGCCAATCGTCTGTCTCCTTGGCGCCACTGTATACAGGCGGCACTCGAGTGTAGTACCACCTTACATTCGACCATCCTGATAATCCTCATCCGACCCGGATGATAGAAGCTCTTCGTTTTCGGCAATAAATTTCCAAAGTTTCATGTTATCACAACTAGTGCTCGTAACTTTTGGACCTTCTGAATCTGATGCAACCTTTTTGACTTCGTAACGACCATTTCTTTTAACCGTGATAACCTCGTACGGCCCCAGAAATAGGCTAGCTAACTTGCGCCCAGCAACGAACTGCGTTCTCTTGATTGCAACCAAATCACCCACGGCGTATATGTGATCAGCTCTGCGTTTCTTGTCATAATTGCGTTTGTACATCCGTTGTGCTTCTTGTATGTTTCGTTTTGCCTCTTCACGCAATTTCTGCCGCTCCTCATTATATTCAGCCACCAGTTCTTGATTCAAAACTTCTAATAGACGATTCTCAGGTTTGGTATACATCTTGGTGCCAAACATAACTTCGAATGGCGACGATTTAGTGGATGAATGCATGTGCGAGTTAATGGCCATCTGAACCTGTGGCACAAACTTATACCACTTCGACGGTGTTTCTGCTGACAGCTTCGATATTACAGACAAAATCGACCTGTTTACTCGTTCTATCTGTCCGTTGCCTCTAGCCACTCCTGTAGTGGACCAAACATGTTCAACGTTGTTTGTGGCGAGGAACTCTGCGAAATTATTCGACGTAAATGCAACACCTCTGTCGCTTACAATGCGTTTTGGAAAACCGAACACGCTCGACCAATCGCTCAACTTTTTTATGACCTCTTCTTGACCAGTCGACTTGGTAGTGAACAGCCACACAAACTTTGAGAATCCGTCAACCATCGCCAGGATGAACTTATATTGTTTTGAAGTCGCATCCATCGGCCCCAAGTGGTCGACATGCAGTGTATGTAGTGGTGTTTCTCCTTTCTCGATGCAACTAAGGAACCCCTCCTGCTTGCCCAGCTTTTTGTTGTGCATGATACAGCGTATACAGTTAGCTATGCATTTTGAAACTTTCATTTCCAGATGAGGGATCCAGAACTGCTGCTGAATGCTGTGCATGGTCTTCTTTACAGCAAAATGGCCCATATCATGTGCTTCCTGGATGACCTCGCGTTCCATTAATTTTGGCACAACCAACAACTCATTTCCAGATACACTCTTGTAAAGCAGTCCTCCTTTTAGTTTGTAGTCTTCAAATGGCTTGTGTTGTAGTATTTCGACCACAGTCTTGATGTGTTCATCTTTCTGCTGCGCCCTCTTCAATCGGTTTGAAACTTCTGATGTGACAAGGACCACATCCGGCGGGTACCGGCTGAGATAATCAACGTGCTTCATTTTTTCGGCTCTGCGATGTTCCGTTTCAAAGCTGAAATCCTGGAGATATAATATCCATTGCGCTACTTCCCTTGGTACGTCTTGTTTGGTTATCGTCTGCTTGAAGGCAATACAGTCTGTGACTAATTTAAAGTGAACACCCAGCAAATAGTGTCTAAACTTTTTCAGCGCTAAAAACGCAGCCTTCACCTCCAGTATGTAGCTGTGTTGCTTTGATTCAGCTTCCGAAGTCTTTTTACTCCAAAAGTAGACTGGGTGTAGCCTACCATCGAACGACTGTAAGAGAACGGCACCGTAACCTTCTTTTGATGCGTCTGTGTGCAGTTCAGTGGGTGCATCTCGTGAATAGACATGTAACACAGGCTCGCAAGTCAACATCTCCTTTAATCTCTGTAGTGCGTTCATTTTTTCAGGACCAAATACAAACTGCACGTCTTTCTTTAACAGATTTGTAAGCGGTAGAGCCATCCGAGCATAACCTGGTATAAATTTTCTGAAAAACCCGGTTAAACCTAAAAACGCCTGGACAGCTTTAACATTTTTTGGTGTTGGGAATCGACTGACAGCAATCGTTTTCTCTTTTCCGGGCCAAATCTTTCCGCCTTCAATTACATGGCCAAGAAAAATAATGCGCGTCTGTAAAAAACTGCACTTTTTCCAATTTATTTCCAACCCATACATGGCGGCTGTAGACAGAACCTGCCCGGTTTTCAGCATACATTCCTCAGGTGATGCAGCATAAACAATTATATCATCCATATATAATTGCATAATATCCTCATTGATCAAATGTTGAAAAATATGGTTGACAAATCGCATGAATGCAGCTGGTGAGTTTTGAAAACCAAATGGCGCTTTGTTAAACTCGAACAGACCTTCACGAGTTATAAAAGCCGTGTAAACCTTGCTCTTTTCTTCCACTGGAACGTGAAAAAAACCATTTTTAAGGTCCATAACAGTGAACCACTGGGCAGCTTGCAACCTCTCGAGCACGTCCTCTATTAATGGCACGGGAAAGCGATCTTTTAGCACCATGCCATTAAGAAATCTGAAGTCAACGCATACTCTCAAAGTTTGGTCTTTCTTTTTGGCTACTACAACCTTGCTAGCCACATGTGAGGTCGATTTTCGCACAATACCCTTATTTAACCATTCTTCGACCTGCTCTTTTACAGCTTCAGCTTCTTTTGAGGATAAACGACTTGGAGACTGGCGAAATGGCTTGACCACACCATCCGGCACAATTTGAAGCTCAATGGGACACTTCTTAAGTTCTTCTGGCTGCTGATAACTGCTTTTAATTAACTGCTCGACTTCTTTCTGATATTCTGGCGGAGCTTCAATGCTGCCTACAGACTCCACGACGTTTAGCATATTATAGAAAATATCTTTTTCGGCCTCTGACTTTTCCTCCAAACACGAAAATGTAAACCCATCTGGTCCAGCTGATAAGCGAAACTTTGTTATGAAGTCATACCCAATAATGGCGTTACAATCCATTGTGCCCCTTGGAACAACTAAGAATTTGTGGTCGACCCCCATACCGTCAACTTCTACGTGGGCGTTAAAACTACCCATTGGCTTGGTACGCTTATTTCCCAAACCTCGCAATGTAGAAAGACTGTGAAGCAATCGTACGTTACCCAATTTTTCCAGCACACTTTCGTCTATGATCGACACATCAGAGCCTGTATCAACAAGGCATTTAACAGCGACTTCGTTTATACTGATTGTTTTTAGACGACCGTTATCTACAACTACACGAACATTGTCTGATTTTTGTGGGCAATTTCGTGAAATATGTCCATTTTTGTTACACTGAAAACATTTAGTTTGCGCGGAACAATCTTTTCGCTTGTGCTCTTCTGAGCCACAATTAAAACAAAATTCTTTTCTCTTCACAACGACCCCGCTCACATTTGAATTTTTGTTTACGACGTTTTTCTCAGAGTATTTTTCTCCCGATTGGTGTACGAGTTCAAATAACTCATATTCCTCTCTGAGCGACTTGTATGTTTTGCAGCGATACATGGCGACTTTAAATTCACTTTTTATTTGGAGCCCATTGACTATGTGTCTCAACACAGCTGCTTCCTCAAGGTCACCAGCATTGGCCAGCTTCTTCATATGAAGTATATACTCGTGAAACGACTCGCTTTTAACTTTTTTCCTCTCACTCAGTTTTTTATGCACATCCGCACTATTTTGACTGGTTTCAAACTCGTCCATTAACTTTTGTTTTAGCTCCAGAAAATCATTTACACATTCAGCATCCAAAAACAATCTGGCAGCTCCGCACATTTTGCCTCTTGCCTGCACATACTTCTGCTCATCTGTTAATCCATATGCCTTAGCATTACCTTCGAAGTTTTCAAACCACTTGCGGACTGACACACAATATCCATCAAAATCACTGACGACTTTTTCAAAATTGTCCACTGATATTTGTACTTTATTTTCCCGTCTTTCGTCCATTTCACATTTCAGCGCCAGCAGCTGAATTATTTGCTCGATTTTGTCCGCCATATTATTATTATTTTCCGCACCTTCACCCACTTTGCTTGGCTCTATCGGCAGACCCAATAAATCCTCAACCGACTCAATTTTTTCTTTCTCGTGTTCTTTTTTGTCTTCATCACTGATTTTATTCTGCTTCTTTCCGTCCTTCCCTGGCGTGCGCGCTGTTCTTCCCATATTTTTGCACACTCGTTGTTTTCAAATAAAAACGATGACGCGGTCGCAACCGCGCAAAAGCAACTGTTCCGTCTCTACTCGCTTCTTTTTCTGTTTGTATATACACGCGCGTGTGTATATGTAATCTGCTTCACTTTTTGCGTCTTATTTTTTCTCGAAACTGCGTCTTAATTTTTTCTCGAAACTTCTTTCTGGAGTCGAAATGAATTATTGCAATCTGTCCACTGTTCAACTTTACAACTTTACGGCTTCAACTTTAGCCAAATTAGCAATATCCAAATTCTGCACTCACAACTGTTCAACTTTTTCACTTATTTTCAACTTTTTTTTTCGATTCTCGTAATTTCTCACGCATTCAGGCCCGGCGAGCCCCCAAATGTAGGATTATGAATATCCAGTGATTAAATGTTTATTGAAATAATAACCCGAATGGGAAAAATACAAAGAAAAGGATAATTAATATTCAACTTTAGGACTAGCAGCTACGCGTGTACATCTGTTACGGCTGACTCTCAACGACTGACTGCCGCTCTCGTTCTAGTTGATCGTCTCTCTCTGCCAATCGTCTGTCTCCTTCCGTCTAAAGTTCTGTCCGACCCGCCCACAAACCAGCTAACAACTTCACTTGCATTCCTACCTCCCCTCCCCAGGCATCCATCAGAACTCCCAAAAACATCCTAAACTATCAGATACATGCATCCATTCACACCCATCAACCCAACTGTCACACGCACACTCTTTCACACAATCAAACACACTCGCCTCGGCTGAATATCTTTCACACACATGCACTCATACACACAAACGCCGCTCAGTTGCTCTCTGGCCTGATCAACAAGTGCTGATCGGCGGTTTGGCCTACCCACCCCTTTTCCACGCATCTGCGTGGCCTTGGACTAACTTTGGCCAGAAGTTGCTAGTCCCCTAATGCAGTCCTAGTCCGTCTTTAGTCACAAGTCATGCTTTTGGCTGTGTTTTTGCGGTTATCGCCCCACCAGCGCAGGCACCCCCTTTTTCATCCCAACTCCAATATAAATTAACTTAGCAATTCATGTTTATGTTTATTTTTTTTTTTCAATTTAATACTTTATAATTTTTGAGCTCCATAACTAAATCTAAAAATAATCCTACTTCTATATAACTCTATTTCTGTGTCTCCAGATATATATATATAATTTAAATGCTATATTTCTCTTCATATTTCATATTCCAAAAAAAAACTTCAAACAAAAAAAAGGATTAAACTATAATAACGAAAAAAAAGGCAAATCAATTGTCACAGCAATTGTTTTGGTTTTCCATGTTTCTAACTTAAAATTTCATTTCTGCTTTGCCTTAGCGGGTAAACATTATCTCCCTCAAATTGCTGTTTGCCTAATGATTTGTTTAGTGCGGATCTTGTTATTTTGTTTTAATATATATTTATGTTTGTGCAAGAACGTACTCACCCGCCTTTTTGTTGGTGGCGCCAGCAACGACAGACGATTTTTTTTTGTACCTGTTATAGGATGGATTGCACAAAACAAAGACAGATCTGCTCAGACAACGACAGCAGTCAAACACACAAAAAAATCAAAACATTAAGCTTAGGCCTGAGATTAGTACTCAGAGAGAGAGAGAGAGATTTTTTGTTTTCCCTTTTGTTTGTAACTAAACAACACCTAAAAATGCCATCCCACTCCTCCTCTTTCTCTCCTCCACATCCACGGTACACGCGTCGGACCTGCCGAAGCCTTCACTTTCGCCTCTGCTTTCTGCGCTCCTGCCTCTCCGTCTGGTGATCTGTTTTAGCGGTCGCGTTCTCTCGCTAACGGAATAGCGGTACTGCTGACTTGCGCCTAGTAGCTTAGGCAGTGGATCTCGTACTCCGGTGAGAACCAATTCGCCGTGTATGGGTTTCACAAGCTCCAGCTGTAGCTCCGGTGGGGTCGTTGACCTTCAGATGCGTTCGCCTTCTGAAAGTGGGTTTTCAACTGTGGTCCATTTCTTTTCGAGGGAGTAACTTGCCTTATATATGCGTAAATATATGTATTTGTTTGATTGTGTCGTTCGTCTAGCGATTTGTATACTTTGTT
Organism: Lordiphosa stackelbergi; assembly: GCA_018904235.1. Taxonomy (NCBI): domain Eukaryota; kingdom Metazoa; phylum Arthropoda; class Insecta; order Diptera; family Drosophilidae; genus Lordiphosa; species Lordiphosa stackelbergi. The sequence goes on from JAEIFU010000007.1 coordinate 405,632, forward strand.
GTTTGTGCGTATGGGGGATAAAAATATAAATTTCTTTGTGCACACCAAAAAAAATATAGTTGTCGGATTTGGCGTAATTATTTATTGTTTGGATTCAATTTAGTTCACTTTTGCAGCTGGCTGTAGCAGGAAAAGGTCCCATGCACTGCCCCTTTCAGGGAATTTTGCAGCGCCTTCAACTTTTGGCTGGCCTTATTTTTCACTTTTTTTTTACAAACAAATTTCCAATACTTTTATTAATTTTGGCACGACCCGCACAGCGACATATAACTCTTCGATGGGCTTCGCTTTGACGACTGTCATGCTGGTCGGTTATTCCCTCACATCTTTCTAATTGCTTTCTTCGCTGCCTGGGGATCATCGGCAATTATTTGAACGAAGCACTACAGGCTCCTCTGCCTAGCGCGGTTCCTAGTCAGCAGGCCTACATAACAGGCTCGGACTTATCGATGCCTCCTGGTATGGAATGAGTCCGCAAAAAAAATCTATGTAGCCTGCTTCCAATCCATTCCTGTCCTGCACAAATGTGTGGCCTCTGTCCATGACCCTGAGATTTCCTTCTTCATATGGTAATCAAATCTTTCGCATGAAACACCCCAACGCTACGACCCTGGCTATCTCCGAGTTCATATAACGACTGCCCTTTTCGTTTCAAAACTACACAACGTACTCTGTTGGGACCAAGCTTCGCATTGTATCCGTCTGCCTTGTTGCTTTGCCTAAAATTCCGTCTGTATACGACCTGGCCTTCTGAGTATTTGACTTCTTTGCTGCGGGTGTTATAAGTTTTTTCAGCTCTCTGATGCGCCTGTTCGAGCTCTTTGTAAACCTTCTGCCTGATCAGGTCTACTTTATCAGCTTGCAGCAAGTCTTGATCCGCTGCTCGAATCCCTCCAAGTTGCCTCAAAATAGGGTAAGCTGTGCCATGCGTTACCATCCGGGTCCCAAACATCGCATAAAATGGTTCCATTCCTATGGAACTGTGCCACCCACTCCGCAATGCGCAAGCTATCTGACTCAGATGGATATCCCAGGTCCGCTGATCTGTTCCAATCGACGCTCTTAGCATTTGTAACACGGAACGGTTAACTCTTTCTGCTGCATTTGCTTGTGGCGAGTAGAACCCGGTCCTTATATGATTTACTCCATATCTTTCAAGAAAATCAGCAAATAATTTTGACACAAATTGTTTCCCATTATCCGAATGTACGAATTCTGGGACGCCAAATTGGTGAAATATATGCCCCTCAAGGAATCGGACGACTTCTTCTGCAACTGCTTTACGCATAGGATGTAGCCAAACAAATTTAGAAAAATGGTCAAGGCATACAAAAACAACAGTGTTTCCTGCTTTTGTTCTCGGATAGGGTCCCATGAAATCGATATACAGCCTCTGCACTGGCCTGTCAGTGAGTTGCTGCTGTCCCATTGGTGGTCTGTTCGTCTGGGTTGTAGATTTTGTCCCTTTGCAGATTTCGCACTCCTTCACAATTTGATGTACATCTGACACCAATCCCGGCCAATAATACACCTGTCGCAGTCTCGCTATGGTCTTGTGAATTCCTCCATGGCCAGCCGCTTTTGCATGATGTGCTCTCCATACTAAATCCTCTCGCAATTCCTTTGGAACCCATAATTTCCACGCCTTATCATCACCTATCGGATCACCGTTTCTAAAGCCCGTGCGTTTGTACAAAAATCCGTCTGATGTGCATAAGTCTGGAAAATGCTCGATCTTCTCTTCGGCTGTTTTTACCAAAGCCAGATAATCGTCAGACTTAAACGCAGTGTCTTGCAAATTAATTTGCACATCCATATCCTTCGTTATTTCCAACCTTATCTCATCCATATGTATGCGAGACAGAGCATCTGGAACCACATTTTGAGACCCTCGCCTATGCTCGATCGAAAAGTCGAAAGCTTGGAGTTTTAAACTCCACCGAGCAAGTCTTCCCGCCAAATCCTTTTGCCCCATTAGCCACTTCAGGCTGGCGTGGTCAGTGATAACCTTAAATGGCATACCTTCTACATAGGCCCGGAATTTGCTAATGCTGAGTACGGCAGCATAGCACTCCAGCTCGGTTATGCTATAATTCCTCTGTGCCTTATTTAACTTGGCCGACATGTAGGCTATAGGGTGCTCATTTCCTTGCTCATCCAGTTGTAAAAGAACTCCTCCCACACCAGTTGTTGACGCGTCACATTGTATGATAAAAGGCTTATCAAACTCCGGGGTGATCAAAACAGGGGCTGAGACCATGCTTGCCTTCAGTGCCTCAAATGCCTTCACTTCTTCTGCTCCTAATGCAAACTGCTTGATTCGACCCTTGCTCAAACTGTCGTGGAGTGGTGCTGCTAACACTGCATAGTTTTGAATGAAGCGCCGATACCACCCAGTCATACCCAAAAACCTGCGCAATTGTTTAGCTGTTTTGGGCTCGGGGAAGTCTTGTACTGCTTTTATTTTGGAGTCATCTGTTTTAAGAAACCCGCCTCCTACTACATATCCCAGGTATCTTGCTTGTTTGTAGCAGAATTTGCTCTTATCGACATTTATCGTAAGTTTCGCTCTGGCCAAGCATCCACTAACTTGTCTCAGCATTTCCATATGTGACTCAAAGGTAGGGGAACATACCAACAAATCATCCAGATACACAAACACGTTTTGTCGCAGCGAGGCTGGAATGACTTTGTCCATAAGACGGCACATCCTTTGCGCAGCGTTGCATAATCCGAAGGGCATGGACGTGAAGTGGTACAGAGGCCGTCCAGGTAAATGCTGTCTTTTCTCTGCTCTTTTTTTCCAAAGGGATTTGCCAAAACGCGTCCTTCAGGTCTATCGCTGAGATATAGTGCGTGTCCTGTAAGCGACTTAAAATTCCCTCGATATGTGGAAGTGGGTAAGCGTCTTTTATTATGCGCTCGTTGACTTTTCTGGCATCTAAACACATCCTTGCTTTGACCCCTTTCACTACCAAAGTAACAGGTGAGCTCCAGCTGCTGTTACTTTCCTCTATGACACCTAATTTAAGCATGCGGTCTATCTCTCCACACAATAGAGCTTGTTTTGCTGGGGATATGGGATAATGGCGTTGTTTGATAGGGATCCCTTCATTTGTAACCTCGATTATGTGTTCTTCTAAGTCGGTTTTTCCCAATCCCAATATTTCGCAGGAGGGAAAAGTCTGTTTGACCAGTTCAAGTTGCTTCTCTTGTTCGGTAGAAAGTATATGTGGGGCATACGCTGTTTCGGGACGCTCAGGCTCTTCTAAAACAACCATTTCGCTCACACTGTGGTTACTATCCTTTTTCGGTTTACTATTTAACCCACTCATCTCTAAAGGGTTAATGATGGCCAGCCCAAATTCCCTCCAAAAATCGATACCGAAATAAAAAGGTTGTTGCAGCGCTGGTACCACTAAAAACTCCAACTCCTTTATACAACCATTCCACAGAACCGGAAGGGTCACGATGCCTTTCACTGGGGTCTCTCCTCCATCAGCTGTGCGCACTTTCTGTCCCTTCATACGCCTCATTTTTTTCTCTCGACCTTGCAGAAATAGTTCAGCTCCTTTTCCGATGCAATTTGCACTGGCTCCAGAATCCAACAAGGCTATGACTTCCTCTCCATCGACTTTAGTTTTTGCGAAAAACCGGTTGTCATCCTCCATAGAAACCACAGATGCCACTACTTTCGTTTTAAGGACCTTGGCATCGGCGTCTCTCTGCCGTAGCTGTTGAATTTTTCTGTAATTCCGATTATCCTTTTTCCTTTCCTCTTCTTCGTCTTCCCCGAATATTCTTGCGCGAGCCGCCTCATACTCCTTTAACCTTTGGTGCAGGCTTTTGGATGGGGAAATTTGAGTTGGCGTTTTCGCTGCTACTAATTCAGGGGCTGCGCTGCCTGCACAGGAGGTCCCGTTGCCCCTGGCAGGCTGCTCTGGAAAAACGGCGCAGTCACTTCCAAATACGACTCTGATTTACCGCAGGTGAAACATTTCGACTCATGAAACAGAGACTTGCACCCAGGCTCCTTTTTTTCTCCCCCAGACGTCTGCTTCGAAAAGAAATCACTGGGCCTGCCGCAGGTGAAGCAAAGATACAGATGGAACGGTGATGAACAAAAAGCTTCTCCTGTTGGTGTTTTTCTTGCCTGCCGTCCACTGTCCAGTTCCGGCCCCCTTCCACTAAGAGTCCCCTTTTGGTGGATAAAGCCTCCTCTATTGCTTTGTCGCTGTGTAGCTTGTATCGCATCAACCTCAAAGCTTTCCGGGTTCTGCTCTTCTCTATTTGTATTCAGCTCATTTACCTGCCTGGGCCTTGGTCGTCTCTCTTTAAGCCATTTCTCTGCTTTAGCTCCTTCTGATCTGAATCCTGCTAGGGTCTGCACAGACGAGGAATAGAGTAGCCCCCCCATCTGTGTATTTAAATTTTCCTTAAGAATCCCCACTAAATTGGCTTCAGGAATCTTTTTCTGCAATTTAAAATGCAAGTTATGAACCTCGGTATAATAATCCTCGAATGATTCATTGTATCCCTGCTTTCTTTCCATAATTTCCTTTATCGTGACATAGTCATTGTCTGACGTGGAAAATGCTGCCTTCAGCTCTATTTTAAAAGCCTCGTAATCAAATTTCCGATCCTCTGCCCGATCTTCAATGATCTGCCAGTACCACTTGGCTGCTGCTCCCGCTAAAAGGCAATGGAACTCTCTGAACAACTGGCTTTTTGACAACCCATACTGCTCCTGCATCCTTTCAACTCTAAAGATGAAACTTTCTACGGTCATGCCACGTCCAGACCCATCGAACTTTATGTCCCAGCGATCTAAGCCGGCAGCGGGCCTTATAACTTCCCTTTTGTCAAAGGACTGGCCGGTAGACTGCTCGTCCAGTACTTCTCCAAACGACTGCGAATTAGGGCGGAACATTTGCTGAGCTATTGGTTGGTTGCGTTTGCTGCCTTTGATGCCTGTCTTGCTGTGGTTGGTGCTGGAATGGGTTCTGACTCGCTGCCCTCCCTGAGAATAATGGACTTACTTCGGCTCCATTACTTCGACTGAAATCCCGCGATGCTTCCATGTCGACCACTCTGTTGTTTAAAGCTGCCACCTGAGCCCGTAGTCCCCCCACTGCTTGTGCCATATCATCATTTTTAAGCAACAGCGCTGCTACCATCCTTGTAATTTTGCTAAGTTCTGTTTCTTCTCGAATATTCAAATCTGCCGCGACATTGACACTCCTTTGTGCCGATACATCAGGAGCAACTCCCCCAACGGCTCCTAGTTCCTCTTCCTCAACCAAGCTGCTGCAATTCTCTAGGTCTCCTAGGTGCTCCAGTCTGCTCCCAAAACTTGTACCTTGGTCGGGCTCTGTTTGCGTTTCGGCTTGCGCCTGCACTGAGTGTCGCCTTGGCGGAATATAGTTCATATCCAACAATCTTTGCAGTTCGCGATTAACAGCTGGTGCAGTATCTGGGTCCAACTGAAAGTCTTCGGAAGGCGCCGAGCTGCGTGTAATCCGCCCTCGCCCTGACTTGCTTTTCCCTCTAACCATCTTCCTATCACCCTATACTCTCTAACAAAAATTATTAATAAAACTACTAGGTGATTTTCTTCAATATATTTTCTATTCTCTGTTGAGAACCTAAAAAAATTCAAAAATATCTGAAATCTCTATTTATATTGTTTGGAAGAAAATATTGGTACCCCAATTACTGCAAAAATAATATTTATATTATAAAAAAATAAAAGTGTAAAAATTAAAAAAATATAAATATGTAGAAAAATAGGTTATAATAATATATAAATGGAAAATAAATTTAAATAAATATAAATATGTGAATTATATATATATAAATGGAGAAAAAATCGATTAAAAAAAAATAATAGTAAAAAAAAATATATGTGAAAATATATATATAAAAAAAATGGAAAAAAATAATAATGTTCTTTGATAACATCCACGAAACCTTTGTTTAGTTTCCGGTTTATATTTTTTTTCTCAATAATAAGCTGGAGTTGGTCTGAAAAGGGGTATCTGTACTGGCTAGCTAAGCCAAAGCAGATACTTGACTGTCCAAAAAAATTACTTTACTCTATCTGTCCACCCCCAACCCCCGTCATTGAGCCTCAATTGCAGCCTGCCTCATCCAATCCCAAAAATCTTTCCCAGGAAATGGAGTAGCAGCTGTCGTTTTGCTGCTCCTAATACCCCACCCAGTGTGACGCTTCAACTCAGCAAATTAACACATCGCTAAGAGCGAGGCATCCCATATTCCCTAATTTGATTCCCCACAAAAAAATCAACAAAAGTAATAAATAAAAGAATATATAAAAAAAATACATATAAATTTTTTTTACTTCAGTCAGCTCTCAGTGTCTTAGTCCGAAAACGTTTTGACCACTGTGGAGCTGCAACTGTCTCCTCCTTTATCTCTTAAACGCTTTTCTTGTTCGCCTCACAATCACCACTGGCATTGCCAATGACGATTGGTAGACAGTCACTAAAAAGTCCTCTAACAAAATTAATAAATTTAAAAAAATCAATTCTACAAAAAAAAAGGTCTGTCCTTGCACGTTCCGTTGGGCGCCAATTGTTATGTTCTCACTTTACCCATTGAGGAGGCCCGTGCTCTCAGTTGGCACGCTGGCAGCCCGGCTCGGCTCGCCGTATGCGGGGTGGTCCTCCGAGCACCTTCACACTCAATGTGGAACAATTACAATACATTTATAGACTCGTGCCATCTAAACTAGAAAAAAAAAGGTCCGTCTAAAGTTCTGTCCGACCCGCCCACAAACCAGCTAACAACTTCACTTGCATTCATACGTCCCCTACCCAGGCATCCATCAGAACTCCCAAAAACATCCTAAACTATCAGATACATGCATCCATTCACACCCATCAACCCAACTGTCACACGCACACTCTTTCACACAATCAAACACACTCGCCTCGGCTGAATATCTTTCACACACATGCACTCATACACACAAACGCCGCTCAGTTGCTCTCTGGCCTGATCAACAAGTGCTGATCGGCGGTTTGGCCTACCCACCCCTTTTCCACGCATCTGCGTGGCCTTGGACTAACTTTGGCCAGAAGTTGCTAGTCCCCTAATGCAGTCTTAGTCCGTCTTTAGTCACAAGTCATGCTTTTGGCTGTGTTTTTGCGGTTATCGCCCCACCAGCGCAGGCACCACCCCTTTCATCCCAACTCCAATATAAATTAACTTAGCAATTCATGTTTATGTTTATTTTTTTTTTTCAATTTAATACTTTATAATTTTTGAGCTCCATAACTAAATCTAAAAATAATCCTACTTCTATATAACTCTATTTCTGTGTCTCTAGATATATATATATAATTTAAATGCTATATTTCTCTTCATATTTCATATTCCAAAAAAAAAACTTCAAACAAAAAAAGGATTAAACTATAATAACGAAAAAAAAAAGGCAAATCAATTGTCACAGCAATTGTTTTGGTTTTTTATGTTTCTAACTTAAAATTTCATTTCTGCTTTGCCTTAGCGGGTAAACATTATCTCCCTTAAATTGCTGTTTGCCTAATGATTTGTTTAGTGCGGATCTTGTTATTTTGTTTTAATATATATTTATGTTTGTGCAAGAACGTACTCACCCGCCTTTTTGTTGGTGGCGCCAGCAACGACAGACGATTTTTTTTTGTACCTGTTATAGGATGGATTGCACAAAACAAAGACAGATCTGCTCAGACAACAACAGCAGTCAAACACACAAAAAAATCAAACATTAAGCTTAGGCCTGAGATTAGTACTCAGAGAGAGAGAGAGAGATATTTTGTTTTCCCTTTTGTTTGTAACTAAACAACACCTAAAAATGCCATCCCACTCCTCCTCCTTCTCTCCTCCACATCCACGGTACACGCGTCGGACCTGCCGAAGCCTTCACTTTCGCCTCTGCTTTCTGCGCTCCTGCCTCTCCGTCTGGTGATCTGTTTTAGCGGTCGCGTTCTCTCGCTAACGGAATAGCGGTACTGCTGACTTGCGCCTAGTAGCTTAGGCAGTGGATCTCGTACTCCGGTGAGAACCAATTCGCCGTGTATGGGTTTCACAAGCTCCAGCTGTAGCTCCGGTGGGGTCGTTGACCTTCAGATGCGTTCGCCTTCTGAAAGTGGGTTTTCAACTGTGGTCCATTTCTTTTCGAGGGAGTAACTTGCCTTATATATGCGTGAATATATGTATTTGTTTGATTGTGTCGTTCGTCTAGCGATTTGTATACTTTGTTGTTTGTGCGTATGGGGGACAAAAGTATCAATTTCTTTGTGCACACCAAAAAAAAATATGTGTCGGATTTGGAGTAATTATTTTTGGTTTGGATTCAATTTAGTTCACTTTTGCAGCTGGCTGTAGCAGAAAAAGGTCTCATGCACTGCCCCTTTCAGGGAATTTTGCAGCGCCTTCAACTTTTGGCTGGCCTTATTTTTCACTTTTTTTTTACAAATAAATTTCCAATAATTTTACTAATTTTGGCACGACCCGCACAGCGACATATAACTCTTCGATGGGCTTCGCTTTGACGACTGTCATGCTGGTCGGTTATTCCCTCACATCTTTCAAATTGTTTTCTTCGCTGCCAGGGGATCATCGGCAAATATATGAACGAAGCACTACAGGCTCCTCTGCCTAGCGCGGTTCCTAGTCATGCACCACATAACCATTTGAGGCCTTTTGTACGTGAAATCGCTAAGATGCCAAAACGAGCCGTGTGTGGTGGGTATAAAACTCAGCTCACTTCGAGCAACAAATTGGTTCGGCGATTATCTCATCTAAACTTTTGAGACGGAAATCAAAAAATCTAGGCCTTATTAAGGCCGCCTAACCTGGTATTCAGACAGTAGCCTACAGTAAGACATTCAACGCAGCTACCCACTATCTGTTTCTAACAAAGTAAGTGTAACCGAAATTGGGCGGAAATCGGCAATCTGTAATGATTAATCTACTTTGGTCTCCCAGTTTATTATTGAACAATAAAACAGAAACATTACACAATTACAGTGTAATTTTCCCCTTATTTTGTAAAAGTTCATTGCAGCTTTACTTTAAGCTCATTCATTTTATATTTTTTAATGACCCTTTCAAAAGTATGCAATGAACTTTAGATTTTAATAAAGTGCACTGCTCCCTCCAATCCGTTCACTGTATATGAACTGACCCTCTAGCCCTTTCTCACACGCGCTTTAATGATGTTTTTACTTTACACGAAAAAAAAGGATAGCCCAACTGCATTCGCGGGCACTAACTAACAGAGGAAGTTGAATCCTTTATAGAAAAAAAAATTGCATGTGTCTGTGTAAGTGTGTGTTTCAGCTTTGAAACTGCATGAATTAATGCAACAGCACGGACCAGTAGTGTAAAAGGGATGAGCGGGGGTGTTGCGAAGCGGGCTGGCTAAACAACCCAGCCAAACGTTGCAACATCAAAAGGCAACAGCGTCGTCGCCGTCTCCTCCAAAACGTCGAGTGTTCCAATTAAACTCAACACGTCAAACAACAGCCAGCGACGACGTCAAGTATACGCCCAAGTTCTGGCATTGGCAATGCTGCTTCCCCGTCTTTTTTGTTGTTTTTTTGTTTTTTTTTTTTTGGTGTGGTCTCTGGGTCTAACGATATACTCGTTAGTCACGCGGTTAAATTTCATATGCCAAGCCTGGGAACGTTGTGCATCTTTTAGTTTTAAAGCTACGCGTGTTGGGTGATGTTTTTTCTACGTTTTTTGTATCTTTTGGTTGCCTTCCTTGCGCTGAGTGTGGCATGTTTTGATGGCTTGTAACTGCTCATGCATATTCATGCAAAACGGCAGCCAGAACAAACGAACCACCACTAGCTGGGATTGGGATGCAAATCAACGCGGCCACAGTTGAGTTGAGTTCCTAGAATGTCGTAGAGGACTCTCCACACACTCACACACCAACACACACACACATCCCCATACATATTCTTAACCGTTAAGGCAGCTGTTGCCATCCATTTTTAGTATGCCATTTCGGAAGGCACTAACTGAGTCACTCGACTAGTACAATGGCACGGACACGAATTTATGGGGCCCGCTCTTGGCAGGTAATACTATCGAACAGCAAACAATTTGCCAGACTGAAATCAATTTTTCCTAAAGTTTTTGGAGTTTCAAATGACGGTACAAATACTGTCAGAATCATTTCCAAATCTGACATAAAATTTGAAGTGGGTGTATGTAGTGCGCGTAATTAATGTATGTTAGGTAATAATGTACGATCTTTTATTTATTGTTCATAACATTGGTTCATCAAACTCCAACATAACTCAGCAAGCAAAGAGTCAAGCCTCCAGACTTATTTAAGAGCTCGAAAATGCGCTTAGGCATCGAGCTAATCATGACTTGAAACTCTGAATCCGGCATTTTGACCCATTCCACGGTAACAGCTTTTCGAAGCTTCTCAGTGGAGTTAAACTTTGGTCCTCCAACATAAACACGACGTCCAAGGTTACCCTATATCTCCTCAATGAGATTCATGTTCAGGAAAAGCGCTGGCCATTCTAAGAGCTAGATTTTCTTTTCACTGAACTCGCGACTGGTCCTTGACACGTGTGTGTCAGCATTGTCCAGCTAAAAGATGGTCCTGATAGACCGGTCCCGAATCGTTTACTAAGACTTCCTCCAATAAGTTTAAATAGCCTTTTGATTTCATGCAACCTGTTATGTTGTGAGAGCTGAAAGCAGCAGAATGGCAATTCAAAAATTCAGTTTAAATTTTGTTTACTTACGAACCTTTAAAGCTTGTTGTTTTTTTGGGTTTATTAAATTAAAAATTATTACAGTTTCTTCGTATTCCTGCAGAATTTTCTTGCAGATATTGGGACAAAGCTTGTTTGCTTTTCGCATTTATGTTTTCCATCAGAGCAAATGCCCCATCAATAATATACAAATTTATTTTCTTCATGTCTCTCAATATTTCACCGGGCCCCAGGTTCCATAAGCCCCGCTACCAATATATGGCAAATAGATTTTTATATATTTTCATGTTGCAAGCATTTAAAATGCATTAAAATGCAAAAAAAAAGTAAGACGTAGAAAACTTAAATACTTGTCATGGCAAATACGTTGTTGCTGGCAAGGAGCTACATCCTTCGGAAGTGCCTAGCAACTGTGTGTGTGTGTGTGTGTGTATGTGCATGTTGTTGTTGTGCATTATGTTGCATTTGCATTGCAAATGCTTTTTGTGCTTTTTGTTGATGCCCTTGCCGACGACAACGACGACAACCAGAACCAGAACCAGAACCAGGACCAGAACGAGAACGAGGCTTATGCCGCTGCTTCTGTTGTCGCTGTTGCTGCTGTTGAGCCTTTTATTTCTTTATTGTAGATGCCACACTGTGCGTCTGTATTTGCAAAAACTTGCATTTGCTTTTTGCTGTTTATATTTCTAATAAAAATTGTACGTTATTTTATGCTTCAATGCACATGCATACATTGAGAGCAGCCGATTTTGGGATGATATCGTGAGTGGCCAAATATTAGCAATGGGTTATTAAACTCGATAATCTAAAACATCAACTCTAAAATTTAAAACTTTATATAAGCGAATGATTAAAAGTTTAATTAGTATATAAACACAGAAATAAAGCTCATAATGGTCTTATGTATAAGAAATATCCATTATATAGATGTCGTGTTTTGAAAAGTTCAGAATTAATACGAATTTGTGCAAGCTACCAAAACCAAAACAGGTATCCTCACTCAGACAAATTTCCGATGGATAGATCTTATGGCAAATATTTGGTAAAAATTTTCAGTACTCTTTGACAGCATATACCTTTCATAATTGCTGAGTTAAGAAATGCTAAAACTTAAAAGTTTTCTAAGTTTCCAGCTTTTCTCATTAAGAACCTTTTCCGAACTCTTGGTTCTATTCACTGTTTTTTTCTTAGGAGTCAGAGTCGAACCTAAATCGGAACAGTTTTTATTACTGGTGGAACCTGAACCTGTGACAAGACTTGTTTGTGTAACTTTTATTCACTGTACTCTTTATTCAGTATCTGATAAGCTGTTCTATGCATTTCGTTTCTGTTTTGTTTTTCAGGTTTTCACTGTTTTGGGCAATAATCAGCCATTTTTTTTTATTGAATTGAACAGTTAAAGAAATATTGTGCTGTTATTAAATCATTGTGGGAACACCAAGAATTGCTGTTCTTCTAAGATTTAAATTTTGATAAAAAAAAAAAAAACAAAGTACAACACCGTGGGCACGAAACACTTTAAAATTTGCAACCGAAACCGTTACTAATAAAATTTTTTTCTATAGCTGTAAGCCAATTATTATAATTAACATACCCTGTTATCTGTTACCCCGTTTATACACACAAGAAATATCGTAATAAATGCCCTTCAAAGTATGCTAACTTTATTTCTGAAACATTTATATATTTGAACTGAATAATAGCTAGTCAGATATCGCAGCGCCATAAGTATTGAAAACTGCAGATTCACTTAGATTGTAGGATCAGTTAAGGGAAATCAAAATATAAATTATAATTTTTATTATTTTATTTAGTTGTTTTCGTGGCATACTTTAAAGGTCATTTATCATGATATTTATTTTGTGTTTAAACGGGATATGTAACGACAAAGAAACAAAGATATGGATTTATTTCTGTTTTTTCAATACTAGCAAAAATTGCATTATCGTAAACTTATTTGATGAACAAATGAAGGAAAAGATTAGGAAGGTAAAGATTTTAGTTAGCTGCGTTATCTCTTTATCGTCTCTCATCTTTCCCTTTATGTGTTATTATTAACCGACTGAAACAACATGTTCGCTGTTGCGAAGTATACCAAAGTCTTTAAAAAATCTGAAATTTTTTTTCATAAAACAAGTCAGAGTTGACGGATTCCTATGTTCTTCTGTTGAAGTGCCTATCAGTAAATAAAAAATTAAAGATACCGGCGTTTGGATGTGTACAGTGGATGGCAGACCATTTAGCGTTTGCCCTAGGGGTTGTCGTTCCCTAAACGACTTCTTGCAAAAAACGTTCAAAAACAGATCGATGGGAAAATGGTTTCCCTTAAAATTTATTGCTTGCCTCACATGGGTCGATCATTGGTTGATCTTAAAACTGTTTCTTTTATAAAATTCACTTTATTTTTATTGCAGGCTTAGGCTGCATTTACACTGTTCGACACATGAGACATGTGACATGAATCAGTGAGTTCTCCTTCGATTTTAAGTGTAAGCACAGGAAAAAGGGCGAGCTAAAACGAAGCTCAAAAAACATTGATTTGATCTCGACCTTCGGACTTAAACTGAGGTAGGAGTAGTAGTAGTTTCTACTTGTGTCAATCCGAAATGCTCATTTCAAGTACGGTTCCAATTTAAAAATCAAAGATTGGAGTAAGTACGGAATTTCACTGTTAAATCGATAGATCGAATAGAAACCGAGAATGAGTTCGAAACTGAGATAGAAAAACTCTGTAAGGCGAAATGGATATATAATAGACTGGCCGGTAGGAAAAAGTTTCCTTGTTCCAAATAGGTATAATAATAAGTTTGGTTCCGATTGGACCATATATAGTGGACTCGCTTACATACTTGGGAAATGCTATTTTAGTTAGTTAGGGAATATCTTGGCAACATTTTTAATTTGAATGTTGGATATTTTGAGCGTAGACTTGGTCATAATCATACCAAAATATCACATTTTTTACCCCAACGCTCCAAACCAACTTTTTTTAAAGTACATTGGCCCACTGATCACGAAAATCATCATGAAAGTAAGTTCTTCCTGCTAGTTATCGTTATGGTGGTGTGTGCTTTTTGGCTTTAACCGTTGCCTTAAAGAGCTTCAATAGCGACCATCCTCCATTGTATTGTTTTTTTGTGACCTCTCTGAACTCTCGGGATGAGTTCGGACGTTTGTTTTGCTGACACAGTCTCCTCAGTAAACAGAATTCGTCTGTGCGCATTGTTCGCAATAAAAATATAAATTATCCATTTCGACTGAAAATTTTTTAGTGTTGCTTGGAATGGTGATCTCAAAAAACCAATTTCAAAAATTTTTTTTCATGGCCGCGTTTTAGAAATATGAATTTTTTCATTTTTCGGTAGGTGCTCTTACATTCGAAGACATATCTCAACTTCATAATTGTCAGATAGAGTCACGCAAGATATGAATCGCAAGCTTATTAAGCTGCCAATAATCGCTTAGATCATTGTTCTAAAATCGGTTAAGTAGTTTGGATTCAACGACCAAATATATTTAAAAACGAGAAAGGCAAAGCTAACTTTGTCTGTACCGAAGTTTTGATACACTTGAAATAGCTTGTCACAACGGTTAGCGACTTCGACCAAACTTCGCAAATTAGCTTAAAAACATGACATATTACCCATGACCGTGTTTGAGAGTGATAATATTGAGAACAAACCAGTTTTCTCACTAAAACCCATTTTCGAACGAACATTTGTATGGCAGCTACAAGAAGTAGTTATCCGATCCGGTCGGTTCCGACATATTAGCAGCGTGCAGTAAAAAGAAGACTCTGTGCAAAGTTTCAGCTCGATAGCTCCAAAACAGAGGGACTAGTTCGCGTAGAAACAGACAGACGGACAGACGGACGGACAAAGCTTAATCGACTCTGCTCGTCATGCTGATCAAGAATATGTATACTTTATGTGGTCGGAGATGAATCCTTCTATGCGTTACAAACTTCTGGGCAAAATTATAATACACTTTTCAAGTGTATAATAAATGACCCACTTCAGCTGAAAATTTTTTTTTGTGTAGTTTTGAATGGTGATCTCAAAAATCGATTTCAAAAATTTTTTCATTGCTTGCTTAGCACACAGATAGTTGATAACCTGAAGCTATACGTATGCTATAGACCAGTGGTGCACAAAAAACAAAAGCTTTGCGGGTGGGGTGTAGCAGAGCAACACGAAGTAAACACCATTGGTCAAATATAGGCTACAAACAAACACTCATATGTGTGTGCGTGCATTTTTATAGAGCACACGTATTTCTCTCTTTATGCGTGTGTCGGCTGCGACGCTGGCAAATTATGACTTCCTATCCGCGGGATATGAAAAATGACATTTGTGCACCAATGCTATAGACCTTTTATTAAAATGGTGGTAAAACTATCAAAAATTATTATGAAAAAGCTTTCACGCACTAATGGCTGTAAGTAGAGCTGGAGAAACATCGATGTCCCACGCACATCGATGTTTTCGATGTTTTAACAGTAAAACATCGATGAAACATCGATGTTTATTTCAAATTTTAAGAGTCGGTGATGTAGAGATAAATTGAAAATAAATATAGAATATAAATAATATATATAAATTTGGTAAATTAGAAGACCAATGTCCCTTCTAGGGTTCTAGATCAAATATTTATTTTTAAGTAATTTAGAAGTAAATTGTTTAAATTTGTATGAAGGAACATTAAACGCTCCTAATTCTTTGGCATTAAGGTTCGACAGGGTCTGTCTAGCTTTACTGAATGTTTTTCAGAAGCTGTGGATGTTGCCAGAATAGATAAGTATTTTCTAGCCACTTCTTTTAGTGGGCTCCAAGAGCTTGGACAGACTTAAGTTCACTTCCCCATTTTGGTGTGTTTCGCTGCATCTCGCATATTAGTGGGATAATTAGTGAAATAGTGGCACATTTTCTCCCAGAAATTTGCAAAGTGCCACACTTTTTCTAAGAGGTGAGGATTTTTGACATTTCTTGTAAAGTTTCTATGGAGAAATTCTTTATCATTAAAAATAAACTATTCCACCAGTAGCAACTTCAAAATAATGCCATAAAAGGGTTTTTTTCATTGGCCACAGTACCTGATTTAATAATTGAAAATCACGGCGTTGGGCGGGTTAAAGAGGGAGCGTGAGTTCAAATCATAGATTTGTGAGTTTAATAAATCGCAATTTTTTTTTGATTATCTATATACATATGGTGATAAGACATTGGAGTGTGATCATCAGGCTGGAGCAAACACCGTTATAGTTAGAAATTTCAAAATTTCACAATAGCTCCTATAGTGATCAGACATTGTACTAGAAAGCATTTCCTCAACCCAGCACCCATTGCTCTCCAAAACGAAAAAACGTTTAAATGCTGAAAATATTTACTAAAGTGTGTTTCTTGATATCGAAGAATTAAACAAACAATTTTATTTGTTTAAAATACAATTTGAAAACAAAAAAGAAAAAAAATCTTCGCTTGCGTCAGGCCATGATTCGAACCCACGACTGCTGACATGGCGGCTGACTCTCTACCCTCTCGCCACGCTGGCCATTTCAATGCGTGACAAAACATTTATAATTATGATGCCTGCAGACAGCGAATAATTTTTTGTTTTGTTTTTTTTAATAAGGCTAATCTATTATAAAGATAAAAATGCTCAAATAAATGCTGAATTGTTTGAATGGAATTTGAATATCTCTCTACTGCCAATAGCCCTTGTTCCTCACGGGGGCGAAAACATTTCGCTATTCAAATACCACGACCCGAACGCTCGCCGAGTTAGGAAAGAGCGAAAGCGTGAGGGTTTTACACACCTATACCAAGACATTATAATAGAAGAGGTATTCGAATTTTTTGCACACGATTTTTGGGCTGGCTTTTCAAGAGACTTTTGGCTCTCTTGAAATTTTTCAGAAGACAGGAGAGAGAGAGAGAGCGCTCTAGAGCCAGCCGCGTTTTGTAAGCATACAGCGACAGCCGACACAGTGTTCTCAAGCATTACTCACACAAGCAGGTGCATTCTATTCTTAGATCAGCGATGGCCCTTGGAGGCATCCCGGGGCCAAAAATATTTCGCTATTCACATGTACACGACCCGAGCGCTTGCCGAAGCTGAGACCAAAAGAGCAGAAGGCGTCATTCGCTCGACAGAGTTCGAAGCGATTAGGTCGAAGCAGATTAACGGGCTTTATTTTCGCACACTTATACCTCTCACTTTTTTGGCCTCGCTCTCCTGGCCATCGCTGTTCTAGACTTTTACGCTCTCAACTTTGTGTGAGCGGAGAGAGCGCGATTTTCGGCGCTTCAAAAAAAAAAAAACAGCGCATATTGCAAAACCATTGTATGGGCGTTCCGGCATCAGAGATTATATTGGTCTTTGCCAATACTATCTCACTTTTTGGCCTCGCTCTATATCTATAAAAGAAAGTGTACTGACTGACTGATTCACTGACTCATTGGCAATCATCGCACAGCCTAAACGGTAAAGAGATGAGGGCTGTAATTTGGACGGAGTTCTGTTAGTGGTGAAGGTGCGCGCGGAGACGGAACCCACGCGAAAAATGGGCGGAAAATTCTGCATTCAAAAAACATTTTTCTTCCGTTGGCTTCAGACCCGGTTTGTAAGGAGGAATACGAAATAGTTTAAAATAGATTTTCTGATGTTGGAAAATTTGACCCAAGGTCGGAAAATTCAGCATAAAATCTTTTTTTCATCCGATTGGCTTGAAACTCGGTTTGTAAGGACAGAATACGAAAAATTTAAAATGTGATTTTTCAATGTCGGAAAATCCGCTCCCAGGAGTGAAATGACGGGAAAATTCTGCATGAAAGTATCTATTTCTCATCGGTCGGCTTAAATTCGGTTTGTAACGATATAAACGATTAATTGAGGACTTTCCAATGTCGGTAAATTTGACCCCGCGTCGGAAATTTCGGGAAAATTCATCCGATTGGCTTGAAACTCGGTTTCAAGAAGAATTGAAAATAGATTTTCCAAGTAGGAAAATCGATCTCCGCGAGTGAAAATGCACGTAAATTCATGCAAAAAAACGTTTATCATCCGTTGGCTTAAAACTCGGTTTGGAACGGGAAAATACGGATTGATTTGAAGCGGATTTTCCAATAGCACGGAAATTCCGCCCCAGGCAAATTCAAGAAGATTCTACGAGGGAAAATAACATTTTCATCCGATTAGGCGCGAGACCGGTTCGTAAGAATAAAAAGCGAAATAATTTGAAGTGGATTTTCCAATGATGGAAAGTCCGACCCCGGGGGCAAAAATGTTTGAAAATTCATCATGCAAAATATACATTTTCATCTGATGGACTTAAAACTCGGGCAGGGAAGATGTTGGGAAGTGGATGGGATAGGCGGTATGTGAGTGGTAGTTGGTGGACGAGGTGGGATTGCCGTTTTTTGAAGGGGAAAAGAATCGCCTCATTTGCGAAGTGGGGGGAGGGGTGGGGGGGGGGGGGGGGGGGAGGGGGGGGGGGGGGTTTCAAATCATTTAAGAGTATATTAAGCTGCATCTCAAAGTTTGACAAATTTTCATAGGACATAAGATTATTATGAGAATCGAATAAATGCCAATTTTCATTTAAATATTTACGAAAGGACAAAAAAAAGGCGCACATTTCCAAACTAGTCAAATTATGGCGATAAGACGAATTCTCATTTGAGTTTAGATTATTATAAAATCAAGTAAAGCGGCGGACAAATAGGAAATGTTCAAGAAAATCGCCAATTATGAAGATTGGATAGATGGCAATTGAAGACGTGTATATAAAAAAGGTGTAGACCAAAAACCGCGAAATTTCACAAATTTTCATTCGAATATTTAATTGAATACTCAAAAAATTGCGAAATTTGCCAATTTTTTTATGATCTAAGAGTGTTATGAATATCTGTTGGATGGCAATGTAAACGGATAAATACGAGGTGCAGATCAAACCATTAAAAGAACAGCGAAATTAGCAAATTTTTCAAATGACCAAAGATTTAATGGACGGCAGTAGTAGACGGGTAAATATTGGAAGTGACCGAACTGTCAAAAAAATAGCGAAATTTCCAAAGTTGTGATTTGAGCTTAGATTTTTCGAAAAAATTTGCAAGGTTTTGTGAGTTTTGGGAATTATTAAAATTTGACAGATAGCAAACGGAGACACGCAAATGGTTCGATCAAACGGAAAGATTTATGAGTAAGACTATAAAGTAGATGGGTAAATTGACGGGTCAAGATCAGGCGTTCCAAAGATGTACACAACATTTTATGATAAATTTTGATTATCATGAAAATTTAATAGTTGACAATTAAAGACGGGTAAATAGGAGGTGTCGGTCAATCGGTTAAAGGAAATTTATGCATTTACAATATTCTAATATGAAGTTAGATTGACATGAAGACGGTTAAATAGAAGTTGTACATCGAACGGAACAAAAAATCGCAAAGTTTTAAAAAAGTTCTTCTGAGTTTAGATTATCATAAAGTTAAAATTAAAATTCTAAAAGGGCGTCGCAGCGCACCCCGGGTACCTTCTATTAAATATAAAATAGATGAAATAAATACGGCATCAAAAATTGTTTAAAATATTTCATTTTTATGAGAGAATTTTACTTTCATTAGAAAATATACGTAAATCCGCACTGCTCCTCTGCACAACCTTTCCAACAAAAAATCTGGTGGTTATGTGGAGGTGGTAGTAAACTGTCTGAGAAGTAACAAGTTATTTTTATTATTCATCTTGAATCTTGTAAGTATATTTGAAATATAAAATGTATAACTTCTTATACCTGCTTTCACGACCCAAAGCTTCCCATCTCTGACCCGCACCAGAAACCAGAACATTTCAGATGAAGTTTAGCCTTTTTCGCTTCTGAGTGCGTGTAGGCGTGGCATATACGAGTCAGTGTGGAGTGTGTGTGTGTGATTTCGTTTTTATGAGGCAAAGCAACTGCTGGCTGATAAATACAAACAAAAACAGACGTAAAATGGCTCTCATTGTTGTCGTTGTTGTTATTCGCGTTGCATTCCATTAACATTACAAATGTATTCATTGTTCACAACTGCAGCGCCAACGTCAACAACAACAACAACAATGACGACGCCATTATGCGAAAATGTGACAAGTGATAGAAAAGGATAATGCTGGCGCACTACCTTCTGCCCCTCTGCCTCCTGCCGTCTGTCTGCCTATGCACGCAACATACAGAGCGCGCCCAACAGTATGCAAAAGTTTTTTCTTTACGCGCAAGTGGCTTTATTATTTGTTTTTTCACACACGCTAATGTATATGAATGTGCGTGCGTGTATGTGAGTATAGCGTTTCGTCGCTGGCAAACTACAACAACAAATACCACGATGAGAATAGGGTATTTGCGCTTTTGGTTGAAAACCTTTGAATACTCTCAAAATTATTGGAATAGTTTTCCGATTTATAAGTTTTAGGTTCTGAATTCTTAGTCGATGTTCGTCAAAACGATTGTAATTTGTACGTTTACAAGATCTTGTTTAAGTAAATTCGAAATTAATTAAGCAATTTCGGAGTGGCTTGTTATGTGGCTTGTTATGTAATCCTTATCAAATCTACATGGCTTTAAGCAGGCGGTTTCAAATCGCTATACTTTTGTCATATACGGGGTGCCACAGAAATCTCTACATTTCAAAGGCAAAAACTAAGGCCGTAGTTTTCCGATTTTTTCCTCATGTCATAATTATACATGTTTTAGTATAAGGCTGCCCTCGTTGGCCCACTGTTCGACACATGACCGTTGATATCTAGTAGGCCTGCATTTCCCCATGAAATTCTATGAATTTGACAAGCTATTCAAATTTAATACATAACAAAAAGCAGGACTACTAGAATATCATGTCTCATGTGTCAAGCAATGGAAGGCAGCCTAACAGTTGAAATATGTTTGGAACAGTCTCTCTGGAAGCTTCAAGCATTGCAGTTCGCTTGAAGGAGAACTCCGCGTCTGTCTTTTTCAAGACACGTGTTTGCGCGTTCAGCCTTTTTCAAGGCACGCGTCTTCCAACAGTTTATAAAACAACCCTGATTACAGTAAATGGTCATTGACCAACCTAAAACAATT
This sequence comes from Lordiphosa stackelbergi, assembly GCA_018904235.1. Lineage (NCBI taxonomy): Eukaryota > Metazoa > Arthropoda > Insecta > Diptera > Drosophilidae > Lordiphosa > Lordiphosa stackelbergi. The sequence goes on from JAEIFU010000007.1 coordinate 426,480, forward strand.
GATTTACGCATTAACATGAAGTGAAATTACGCGTTATTGTCGGGTGCAATATCGTGATAGTTTAAAGTCAATTAAATTATTTAAAGTTTTCCCGCGTGTGCACGAGTAGGCCTGGACCTGGTGCACTCGCCAAATGAGTCATTGCGATGGCAGAATAAGTTTTTAAAATAAAACTTCGCCAACCCTGGACTATCGATAACGATAGTCCAATTCCAAGCACAAAAATAAAAAAAAAAAATATGTTTGGAAAAAAATTTCAATTTCGATTTTGGATGCAAAGCGTCGTCTTCAAAGTTTTATTTCGGGGATTCCCTCAGCAGTTGAGCAGGTAACCAATATAGCAAAAGGTTCCAAAACTGTTTTTGCATTGCTGTCATCCTCCGAGCTCCAATATTGACTATTTTTTTGAATACAGCCAAAGCCAAGTAACACTGGTTTATGGTTAGATAGCCTGTGTTTAATTTGTGACAATGCAGAATCCAAAAATGGCAAAAAAGAAGCTAATCTATAATGAACCTCTGCGGATGCATTTGACTGGTCGGAGATACCTTCGGATACCTAGGAATCACATAGGGAAATGCAATTTTCTATCCAAAACGCTGAAACCTTAGAAAATATGGTTTCAAACACAGTTTAAGCATTTTTTCGCAAATCTTCCAGTTCGGCTGTAACGGTCTCTGTACATTTCATCGCTGTTTCCAAGTCCGCTGATTCATTTTGAAGAAGTCGGCTAAATGGCAATGTAACTGCGAATATGGCTGCTATGCTTCTAACGCTGTAGTTTTAATGAATGAACTTAATTGATGCGCCAACAATGCACTTGTATTGTCATCCCATTGTGCAATAACTGCTGCCTGAAGTTCCAGAAACTCCAGTACAGACTAGTGACGCTGAACCTACCGGGTGGGACACGACTTCTGCAATTTTGTCGCTGTATATTGTTCCAGTTTATATAAACTGCAATCGATGGGAGAGAGATTTTGAAGCGGTATACGAATTGGGATTGGTATCTGGACTAAACAACCTCATGATTATTGGAGACTTTAATGCGAGGATCGGCAAAGACCAGGTGATCACGCAGCCACAACTCATTGGGAATGGTTTGGCGAACACGTATCGCAATGCAAAGGACTCAATTATAGATCGAAAAGGCCTCAAAGTATGGTGAATTTGGAGAATACACGGCGAATCGAGATCACCAATTGACTACTGTTTCATTCAAGGCCGATGGCATGACCTAGTATCTGGCACGAGCATAGGCGAATATATTTTCTCCGATCATATGCCCTTATCGGTCACTATGAAGGCATCGCAGATGGATGAAGTACCGAAACCACAGCTCCTACCTAAGCTCAGATGGAAGGCTCACTTTGCACGTAAATATGCGCGTGAGCTTGACAACAAAATGGTTGGCATAAATGACCTGTTGGAAACTGAGCCTGTAACGGCTCTGGGAGAAATTATAAGGTTGTCAAAAAAGTCTTGCGGTATTTTTTATTGAATTTTCAATTGTTCATAAAATTGGTTATAATAATGCGATTTAAGTCAAATATGCGCCGTTTTGTTCGATGACGAGTTCCCAACGAGATGCGCCTCTTATAGAAGCTCGCTTCCCTATTGGCAAAAAACTCGGAGAGCCAATTTTCACAGGACTCTCTTGTGGCCAACTTCCGACTACCAAGCTCGTTCGCCATGGACAGAAATAGGTGGTAATCACTTGGTGCGAGATCCGGACTATACGGTGGATGTAAAAGAACCTCCCATCCGAGCTCCCGGAGCTTCTGGCGCGTCACCAAAGATGTGTGTTTCCTGGCGTTGCCCTGATGGAAGACAATTCGGCCTCTGTTGATCAAAGATGGCCTCTTCTGCATGAGTGCTGCATTCAAGCGGTCCAGTTGTTGGCAGTACAGGTCCGAATTGAGCGTTTGGCCATAGGGGAGCAGCTCATAGTGGATGATTCCTTGCCAATCCCACCAAACACACAGAAGAACCTTCCTGGCCGTCAATCCAGACTTGGCCACCGTCTGGGCAGCTTCACCACTTTTCGACCACGACCGTTTGCGCTTCACGTTGTCGTAAGTGACCCACTTTTCTCACTACGGTCCTCACTTTTTAATTATAATTCACGTTTATCGCAATTTCGCGCAGTCACCATCTGCTTCAAAAGAACTTGTCCAAGAATGCTGTTTCGACTACTCAGCGTGAACCAATAAACGATGCGAAGAATACAACTAGAACTGCGCGCTTGCAAAGACAAGCTTGCGGAAATACCGCAAGATTTTTTATATAAGGAAGGCGGCAGCACCTATGCAAGTCTCGTCACAAAATGTGCGAAACAGAGAGCCTTGGTTCGCAGCCAGAAAATTATCATTCGCTTGTCTACGTACGCTAAGAAAAAATGATAGCAAGTCAGCTAGAACTCAATACAGAGACGCAGTATCGAATTTTAAAAGACAATGCAAGCTCAAGAAAATCAACTTTATCGAAGTTTAGAAATTTCTTTAGGCTTCACAAACAGTAGTCGCACATTTTGGTCACAAATAAAACAAATAAATGGAAATGTAAGCCAAAATACAATGTCTTGGTTTTAGCGACCTGATCTGTGTAAATCCAAATGTTTGGTTATTCCGGCTCAAGGTCATCCGTCCCATCCAAGGAATGAAAAACGGTGGATGGAATACTATAAAAGTGGATTCATCGGCATTTGCTTGCTCTTTAAAAAATTTTATTAATTAAATTAAATAATTTTTGCTATGCCCCTTACGATATCGCACCATCTTGACCAGCCTTTTAAAGTTTAGGAAGTACGGAGTGCACTCCTTGGCCTTAAGGACAATAAAGCCCCAGGAGAAGATAGGGTCTCCGTCGAGTTTTTCAAAAATGCCTCCCCAACCTTTATTGAACAACTGACACTTGCCAACGACCATATTTTTAGAACCGGTGCCTTCCCAGCTTTATTCAAGAAGAGCTTGATATTTCCAATTCACAAAAAAGGAACTCAAACGGAAGCCAGCAACTATCGAGGTATCTCGTGTCTAAACGCAGTTATGCAAATTTTCGCAGGAATACTACTGGAGAGGATTACATCTTGGGTAAATCGCAGCGATATTTTGAGCGAATTCCAGTGCGGATTCAGGAAAGGCTACTCGACGGTCGCACAGTGGTCGGACTTGTATGGAAGTAGGCGACAAAAATAGTTGTAGGTGTCCTTCAGGTCTATAATTTAAACTGTAAGCCTTTAACAATACTATAAATATATTTTGAAAAAAATAGGCATGGTTATACGCCCAGAAGCCCATGCCACCAATTTATTTATATGTATTTTAATTAAAATACGAGTACATCATTTCTTAAAATACTTCTGAACAGAAAATTTGTCAATAAAATAATTAATTAATCAACAAATAATTCAAAAACAGACTCTTTAATTTGATTGACGATTCAGTATATGTGAAACTGAATGATTAACTTAACTTTGTAAATCAACACTAATGCTATTTAAATAACTATGAGTTTTAGCTTGCAGAACATTTTCGTAACTGGGTAAAATATTATCTGAAATTTTGGAGTTAATAGAATGTCGAATAAGTAAGTGGTCTTAAGTTGAATAGGCATCCATCATCATATATTCCGCTTATTCATAACCATTTGCGTCATTTAATGTTTGATTTGCTCTTTTTGTCACTGTGAAAGAGAGCTTCAAATCAAGCCAATCCGAATGCTTCTGCATAACAGTCAAATTGGTACGATTGCAGCTTTGACACCGGATGTAAAATTATTTGCAGACAGCAAAGTTAAAAATCTGCAACTCTTCTAAATCTGCAAAGGATCGAATCGACGATTTTCCGACCTCTTTTAGCATTAGTGCCATTTAGGGCGCACCACTTTCGAAAAACTAATATGTACGAAATGCATTATAAATGATTGCCAAAAATAAACATTTCTAATAATAAATTAAGAAAACAGATCAATTTGTAATTTACTATACATGCAACAAACAAAACACATAAAAGAGCACTTAACATGGAAAACACAAACAACAAAACACAAATACTTTCTGCATGCGAATCAAAATATTTTGACGCTGGGCAGCTCCTCCGGGCAGCTCCGGGCAGCTGATTCTTTTACTATTTTAATCTATTATTATTAACAATAAATGATAACAAAAATGAGCATCGGAATCGATCGGCATCACAACTAAAAGCTTAAGTGAAAGTACAAAAAGTAAACGAAAAACAATCAAAAAAGGTCATTTCTTATATTGCTTTGTTTTAAAAGATAAAGCACAATATCCAAATTGTTAAATGATTCAATTCATAGTTAACACCTGTTCGAACGTTATCCATATCATTAAAAAGTTATTATAACTTTTTTTTGCTAATTTTTTTAACTTTTAAATGTTGGGTCACTTTGAGACAAAACACAAAGCACTAAATTGCGTAGCAAATAGTTTAAATTTAAGGGATTTTTACACAAAGAGCGAATGGTCACACAAAAAAAGGTTGTTTGTTTCAAAAAGATAATTTATTTATGATATGATCGACATACTTCAAAGTGTAAAATTTTGATTTCGGTTTTTCGATTTTTGTCGTATGGGAGCGACCACTGTGGGTCGATAGCATATTTTTACTCACTACAATTGCGAAGTCTTACATCCAAAATAAGAGAAAAATGTTCATATGCTTTATAGACTTTAAGGCTGCCTTTGATACGGTCAATAGACGAAGCCTCTTCTACAAACTGAGCAACCTAGGTCTATCCTCCAAAATTCTCAAGGCTTTACAAAATCTTTATGCCAACAACATTGCAACCGTGTGGGATGGATCAAAACTGTCGGACTGGTTTGAAACAAATACCGGAGTTAAGCAAGGCTGTCTTCTTAGTCCACGACTTTTTTCGCTCTATATCGACGATATTGGAGAAATCCTGCCAGGCGGTGTTACCTTTGGCGGCCAAACCGTCAAAACGCTGATGTACGCTGACGATATGTGCATCCTGGCGGAAAGTTCGCAAATGCTTCAAAATATGCTAAATGCTCTTGGAAGCTACTGTGAGCTATGGGGCTTGCAAATCAACACTGACAAATCTAAGGTTATGGCTATAGGACCACGGAGAAGCAGGCTAAGAGATGGGGAGTGTCTGCACATAAATGGAAGACCGTTAGAGATAGTGCGGTCCTACAAATATTTGGGCGTCACAATATCTGAAAACATGAATTTCGCGGATCACATAAAAGGGAAGTTTGGAAAAGCAAAAATTGCAATAAACAGTACATGGAGGACATTGCTGAGTAAAAACAACGTAAAGCCAAGTTGCAAATATAAGATGTTCCCGGCAACCGTAAGAAGCATCATGTGTTATGCTGCTGAAATTTGGGGATTTCTCAGATTCGACGATGTTGAATGTTTGTTGACTTTTTTAATCAAAAAGGTATTCAGACTACCACAGAATACGCCAAACTACGCGATTTATATTGAAACTGGCCTTCCAACTCTGTATACGTATACACTGCAACTGCATTTCAACTATGTATCCAAGATCATGAACATGCCGGAGAAGAGAATGCCTAAGCAAATAACGAGTCAACTGCTTCTTGAGAAAAGTCAGTTTTTTGGTGACTGCACCATCATTTCAAACAACTGCGGGCTTAACTTTGATTGGGACAACATAGAAGGTTGGCGTCATAAACAAGCTGAAGTCATAAAAAGGCTTTGTGAAGATGAGCGTGAACTCGTTATAAGCCGAGCTAGACAGAGCACCGAAAGGACCTCATATAAAAAGCTGACTCACAACCTGGGTCAATTGAACTATTTTCAAGATAGCCTAGGTACAAACTCTATTAGCAATATTTTTAAAGCGAGATGCGAAATGATTGCATTAAACTTTAGGCCATACAGAAGGGACTTGGATGAAACCTGCAGTACATATGCGCGAAATGGAAAATGAGGAACAAGAATTTTAAATGGAGAAAATTGGTGCACCCTAGCATCCTTTTTAGCAGAAGCCACAAAATATCGGAGACAAGTTGTAAACGAAGATTTTTAAGTTTTTATTTTATTATTTTTATTTTTCTAAAATAGTCTGTAGAGCTGCCCTCATTGACGGAAGATCCACTATCTCGTGACGAACGGGGAAGGTGGGTGGAGTAGTCAAATGAAAGGAGACTCTCAGACAAACATTTGTATATTTATAATAATATAGAAAATACAACAAGTATCCACTGACGGTTTTAAATAAACCATTGTTGTATAGCACTTACCGTTGTTATTATTGTAAAGCCAACAAAACTATGTAATAACTCTGTTGATATTTTACCTTTACTCAATAAAAACAACATACTACTACTACTACTACTACTATAAATAAAACAATGTCGCACATTGAGTATATTAAGTAAGTGCAAAAGTATGTTACAGTATAAAAAAAGTATATATATTCTTGAGCAGCATCAACAGACGAGTCGATAAAGCCAAGTCCGTCCAGCACCCGCAATTAGAAAAATAAGTCATATCTTTCACAGTTGTGTAGATAGATGGAAAAAGACCAGTGAACCCGGTGTTGGTGATGGAGGATAGGGTGAGCTCCATAACCAACACCGTAATTCATTTAACAAAGACAACCTTAGAAGAGAGAGAGAGAAAATATTGCATAATACCCGCGTTAATCCTTGGATAATATTGGTACAGAGTATATTATAGTCGGTCTTGACCAAGTTTCCCTCTAGTATTTTAAAGATTCTTCAGATGTTTTACTAAAACAGGAATAAACCACTATTTAACACGTCAGCAAAAAAAATCATGAAAATATGCCTTTTTTCGCCTTTTTTTGGAACCGGCCAGATCGGACGACTATAGAATATAGCTGCCATAGAAACGATCGGTCGGAAAACTGGTTAGTAAAAAGAACTTTTCGTTTCCAATGCAAAATCCTCTTTATTGTAAAATTCCTTTCTTTTTCATAAGCACACCAAGTTGTATAAAAATCGCTATTTAGTTAGCTGCTTTTCTAGCAAAGACTTTTTTTTCAATGCTGTCTTTCTCAAACCTGATGTTTATTAATATTTTGAGCTTCCAAGCGATTCTGTCAAGTTTTATGCAAATCAGATGACTATAGCATATAGCTGCCATAGGAACTATCGAAACAGTCGAAAAATTAGTTCTAGAGAAGAAAACCTTGTTGATTTCAATGGTAATCGGGGGTGTCGCAGAAATCTCTAGAGATTTTGACCTCGGTTGGTTTGCAAATCGCTCGAAAAATCCGTCGGTGTCCAGAACTTCAAGAGATATCATTTTCTTGTTTGAAAATCTAGTAAGAGCAGAAACTGTTCCAATTTAAGTTCCATCGCTAAAAACAGGGCTGCATCTCTCGCAAAAAAACTTCCCTAATTTAAGTTATGGGTTAATTTGATGTTCAACTGAAATTTTCTGATTATGATAAATGTTTTATGAAGCATTTTTAAATTATAGTTCAAATTTAATTCATATTCTTCTTAAATAAAGATACAAATTTAAATATTTGCGCTAAACATGATGTATAACTTGCCAGCCCTTAATACGCTGGCTGCCAACCAGATGGAGCCACAATCACTAAACAGTGCCACTGATGTAGTTGGTTTAGATTAACATGAAAGACTTTAGTTGTTTTTCCTAATAATTATTGAAACGCAAATTTCAATGTTTAAACTAATTAAATAATTTATTCGTTTAATGCAACCTATCCAGAAAAATAATTTTGTTTACAGTTGCGAAATTAGTTTTGCTTGTAAAATTTGTTTGGGTGGTGAATTTTACTAAATCTCCTAACAAGAGAGATTGAGATAGAGATTTAAAACCAACCGGAAGAGATTTCTGTGACACCTCCAATTGTCTTTAATCTTTCCTGTTATAAATATTTTCTGCTTCACTACAATTCTGACGATTTTGATCAAAGTCGGATGAATGTATCAAATAGCTGCCATGTAAACTACTTGCCATGCGATGAGCTTGGGAAATCACTCCAATGAAACTGTTCCATTAAAATCATTCAAAGGGTACCTAAACCTTGGTCGATCTGAAAATAGCTTTCCTCTATTTATTTCTTTTTAAATGGGTAAGGTTCGACAAATTTGGAAGATAGAGTTTCTTACTAGAGTTTGGTGCTTAAAAATGTAACGTATTTCGTTGAAAATAAATTAGAAAAACAAAACGAACTGCGAAAATTTTTGTATGGTCTCTCTTGGGAAGTACAGAGCCGATTTCAAATTCCAAAACCGCACATTATAAATCTACAATCAGTCCTCGAATATGATTTGTTTATATAAAGCTTAAATACAATGATTTTATTGCTGTCAGGGGAATAAAGACTTATTGTTGTTGGTTCTTAAGAGTTTATCGTATAATAAATATAAATGTTGTACTGGGAGTCCCTGAAGAGAAATCCCAAGGGGATTGGAAATACAAAGAAAAGAAAGAAAATAACGCAATATATATATTTAATATTCTTATCGCAGAATTTTTTAATTTTCAGCTGAGGGACTTTGTTTGCTGCTCAAAAGATAGTGTATAAGCCAGAACAACAATGACAGCAACAACAACAACAATGGCAGGATGACAAAATCACAGCATGCCAAATTGTTTTCCTATTATTGTTGCCATTGTTGTTCGGGGTGGCATCATTGTTGTTGTTGTTGTTGTTATTATTGTTGAGCTTATCGGTATTTAAATTAGCATTACAATGCACTCAAACGCACACACACACACACTCGCACACTATCCTGGCAACCATATTGTTGCCTTGCAAATTGTTAAGAGCATCACATTTTTTTCTTTGGGGTAAAACTAGGTTACAGTTTTTTGTTTGTTTTACAGTCTGTCTTTGGATTGTGCAGCGTTTATTAAATTTTTAATTAAATTGGAACGATTGACAAGCACAAGAACAAAAAACACAAGTAAATTAAATCAAATGACTGAAATGTGTGTACTACATGGCACAAGTAAATTGCTGAATTTTTAAAGCGACATCAAACAAATTAGTTAGAGCTGCTCAGGCTAAAAAAAAATCCATCTATTTTGCGCATTCGTGTGACAAATTTACTCTGGCACGTGTGGAGTCTCAACAAACAAGTTTTTACACATTTTCCCACTACAATGCCATGGAAATTGCACACGGGGTACATAAAAATGTGTCTAAACTACAATTGGGCATTATCCCTCCGAAAGAGGAACGACACGCCTGAATGGAAAGCAAAAATCCACTTTGATATTATGCAATCGTGCAAAGATGGCGGGGGGAACGAGTGTATGAAAATGGAAAATGCTTTACAAAGGCCAATACATTATTCATGTATGGCTTTTACCCATCGACCTTTAGCTTCTCTTCAGCTGATGCTCAGACAGGTGTGCAAAATAGCTGACAAATATTTTACAGCTGTCGCCTTTTACAGTTATTTGTTTAGTGTTGTTTTGTTTCTAATCATTTATCAAATTGAAACTTTAACATTTTTTATTTCTTTTTCCTTGGTTGATTTCTTATCAACACGAAAAGAAAAGCTACATTATATGCGAATTGAAAACATACTTCAGATTTAAAGGCGTGAGAATCGTAGCCCAGGGTAAATGTCTTTTAATTACAGGCGTAACTGCACAAATAATTTTGAATCCTTTGTTTTAGTAGTATATTATTAATTTTATTAGTAAGTTTGTTCAAAAGCACGTAACAGGGAGAAGAAAACATTTCTGACCCTATAAAGTAATAAAGTATATATATTCTTGATCAGCATCAACAGCCGATTCGATATGTTCGTCTGTCCGTTCGTCCGTATGAACAAACAGAGATGGTAAGAGATAAGGTTTGACATGTATGGGACATAAACTTTTTATACTTGCAAGCAGATCATGTTTATTTTTTAATTTTTGCACACGCCCCTCCGCCCCACCGTGTAAGATTCTGCCAATCTAGGAGGACTTAATTCAATAGCAGTATTATTTTTTAAGCTATCGACTTGAAAGAAGTTTCTGGACGAAAAGTTAAAGTGGGCATGGCACCTTGAAGGGCGTATAATATGTAAAAACCAGAAAATTTTCAACTTTTTAACATATGTACAAACCGTGGCCGTCTGTGGCCCAGCGATTAGTGTGCTGGACTGCTGGGCGGAAGGTCTTGGGTTCGATCCCGCCTCTGAACATCTAATAATAAAAGTTTTTTTCTTTCTTTAGAAAATAGCTTTTACACATACGGTCGCCTTCACCAGCTATTGGCGCCAGCTGTGAAGTAATCTAGCCATGAAAAAGCAAATTCTCAAACTTTGCCGTTCGGATTCGGCGTTAAACTGTAGGTCTTCGGCAAGTCGATACATATTGCAGCGGAGAGTGCGTGGACATGTCCATGTGTATGGCGTCTAAAATACTTGCTGAGTGTGTACTAAATATATACTTAGTAATGCCAACTCTGCACCTGTACTGTCTTCAAACGCACTTCAAATACATCCGTAAGATCTTTGATATGCCCAGCGAAAGACTGCCCAGAATTGTGGCAGACATGATGTTAGCTTGCAAAACGCAAGTGTTCGAGAAAGGGCAAGCCACAGCTTCTACTTGCAATGTCTATATCAACCTTGATTGTCCTTAGTCTTGGGAAGCCTTACATAAGCTGATACTGGAGAACATCGAGTTTCAGGAAACAGAAAATTTCAAATATCTGGCGTCCCTAAGTGAGTCAATAACAGTTTACAAAAGCTTGAATCACAACCTTGGATCCCTGAACTACTTTCAAGACCACTTTGGCATCCAAACGATCTCCACTATATGCCGTGCTCGTTGCGAGATGCCAAATCTGAATTACAGGCCGCAAGTTAGCTCCATCAATACTGACTGTACACTCTGCAACCTCCGTGTAACTGAGAATGTTGCGCATTTGATCGGGGTTGGTCCAATCTTGGGAGAGCTACGAAGTTTGTACCTCAACTAACCTGCACTATCGAAAACCGAGATTGTAAGCTGGTTGAATGGAGAGAACTGGGAGATACTGTCTTTGTTTTTGCAACATGCGCTAAAATATCGTCTTACTATCTTAACCGAATACTTACAACTAGTCAATAACCAAAATGTCACTTCTTGCTGATTAATTTGTTTTCAAAATTTTATTTTTTTTTAAATTTGTTACTCGGATTTTCTTCCATCCATAGTTTTATATTGTCAGTGTGCTGTCTAAGAATTAAGAAATTATACTATTGTTTATTATGATAAGTTATGGCTGATGGTTAAAAACCAAACCTCTGTTTTTCCAAATAAAATATTACTACTTAGTAATCAAGATTATGTTTCGATCCGCCATAGGATTGGTCAAAATCGGAAGAACTATAGTCAAGTTGTTTATTATTATTTTATTATATTTTTATTTTATTACCCATTGCTCATTTTGAAGCGTTTTCCACAACTCTAATTACACTAGTTTACAGCCAAAAAGACCCATTTCTACTCAGATTTTTATTTTAGTGTATCTCACTTCTTAATTGTCAAATAGAGTCAAGCAAGATTTGAATCGAAAGGCAATTGCACTGCCAGTAATTGCGTAGAAAATTGTTTTTAAATCGGTTGGTAGTTTAAATACAATAAACCAAAATACTTCAAAAAATTAAATTTTTTGCTCAAAAATGCAAGAAATTTCATTTTTTGAACGCTTGGAAAAAATATAAAAAAATCAAAAAATTTATTTTTATTTTTTCTACTAAAAAATCGCACTCCTACGAAGAAACCCAGATAACGATTATCAAAATCTATGAACAAACACAGGAGCTGTGAGCAATTTAGTGCAAAAAAATGTGGTATTTTCGTGATTTTCCAAAAATAAACTTCCGTTTGCTTCGACTTTTATTCGGTTCTTGATTATAATTATACTCTGTACCGAAGGTGTAGCAAAAGTATGTAACAGGAAGAAGGAATCATTTCCGACCATATAAAGTATATATATTCTTGATCAGTATCAACAGCCGAGTCGATATAGCCATGTCCGTCTGTACGTCCGTCCGTCTGTCTGTCCGTCCGTCTGTCCGTCCGTATGAACAAACAGATCTCAGAGATGGTAAGAGATAGAGGTTTGACATGTATGGGACAAATGCTTCCTATACTTGCAGGCAGATCAAGTTTATTTTCCATTTTTGTCACGCACCCTCCCGCCCCGCAATTTTGAAAAAACGTCATATCTCCCACAGTTTTGTAGATAGATGATTTGTACTTTGTAGAGATAGTTAGTTATTAGCAATATGTATCGATTTGCCGAAGAAATGATAAAGATCGGATGAGCGGTTCTCAAGTTATGATCAAATTAGTGAACTACCGCCCCCCACCCCCTCCCCACCTTTCACAACCAACAACAATCTTAGAGAGAGAAAGAGAGAGAGAGAGAAAGGGAAAGAGAGAGAGAAACTTAGAGATGAGCGCAGCAGCAGCACTGCATTCAGCTCCTACTCTAGGTACAGAGTATAAATATAGTCGGGCTTGACCGACTTTCTTACTTGTTTTATTTTTGTAAACTAGTGTTGTTGGAGTATTCCGTCAACCTGGCCTAGACATTTAAATCCACTGGCCCCACCATTTCTGTGTATATAAATATTTATTCTCTCAATATATAAATCACACATAAAATTTCAAAACCCATTTTAAGGTAAAATAAAAATCTATTAAGCTTTCTCGTTGTTATTATAAATCACTACCTTAGACCATGTCCCATCCGAGGCCAATTGATGACATAGGCCAACCCACAAAGAGGCAGCGTGTATCTGCTGATCAAGACGAGTCCGAATCGGTGCTGAATCCTCAAGTCTCCACAACGAGCATCAACAATCTGGAGCTATGCGAGCGTTTGCGCTTCGTAATGTTATGCAATGTCTGCCGTGAGGTGCCGCATCCAGATGATTGCTATCAATGCACTCGGGGTCACATCGTTTGCGACGATTGCGTGACACACATTTTGGGCGAACCTAACCTCTCACAGAAAAACGCTTTTTGTCCCCAATGTCGAGTTCCAATTAGCTGGAAAGACTTGGGCAAAAATCTCATCCTACGTCAGGCAATTTGGGAGCTGCCGAAAAGTTGTCCACAATGCAACCTGGAATTGAATCTTAAATCAATGGCCAAACATATGGATGAAGAGTGCGAAAAACGTGCGGTAAATTGTAAATTTAGCTGCTTGGGTTGCGATTGGCAGGGCGAGTATGATAAGAGTGCGTCGCATGAGGCCAGCTGCGATTTTCCCAGCAAGTCGGGTGAACAGATTCTGCAGGCCCTACAAAAGACGGAGTCAGAGGAACAAAAGGACCTCGGACAGTTTTATAAGTGCCATCAAGAGTTAAGTGCTTCTCGAATTTGGTATGAGGATGTGAAAATTTGCTGGCAACAATATTCTACAACTTCAGCCGATGATATGACAATGTCATCTTATCCGATCAGCGCGTTTGAAGAGAATTGGTTATTAAAGTTGCGCTTCAATAAAACTGAAGATGAAGCGCTCAACATACTATATGCTGTACGACTCATGACCACAGTCAGACATCCCTTGACTTTGTCCTATTTCGCGATGATGTCTCCTGATTCGCATCCAGCGAAACAATTGAAGGAAATTTTGCCAAAGTTGTACAAAGAAAGATATACTTCATCCTGTCCTTGTGGACAGTTTCGGGAGCTGCCGGTGGAAAGTGTTGCGGCCAGTTATCGTTTAATGGCCATGCCGGTGGTTTCCCTACGTCTATGGATGTTTTTGCATTGATTCTCAATATTGATAAATTTGTTGTTTGTTTAATCAATTTTTCGTGTATTTCTAGCATTTATTAAACACGGGGCACAACATTTTTGATACAAATTGTGTGTTATTAATTAGTTTATCTCTAGGCAGATGGGACCTTCTGTTTCTGTAATTCATCGTTAGCGTTCTTGGACAAATCCTGAATTTTAGATAAAACATCCTGAAGTAAGTCCTGACCCTTTTTTTGCAAATCCTGAAAAAAGAAGAGTTGCAAAATGGAAAAATTAGTAATGGATTTTGGGAAATGTAATCCAACTTATTTTTTTGGATAGGTTGTAACAAATGAATCAAATAATTAACTTATTTTAATATTAAAATCCCAACCGAATCAACCAAAATAAATTTTCCACTCAACCTCCGCTGACATTGGAGGCGTTATCTTTCAAATTTGAGAACAACAGACGGGCTTAGGGTTGACAAGTTTTACTCTATGATGGACTATTATTTTGTACACAAAACTAGATTTTCAAATAAGAAAATGAAAACTCTCGAATTTCTGTGGCTCCGACAGATTTTTTAAGAGATTTACAAACCAAACGTCGTCGAAGTATAGAAATTTCTGTGTCACCCCTGTATAAGCTATGGATAAGTATGACAAACTATAAATAATTTCAAGTCAGTTCCAAGTTCAATTCCTTTCGAATCCAAATTAAAATTTTTAATCAAAAAACACAAAAAGAATAAGATCAATGTGGCAGCCGTTCTATCAAATTTAAATTAGCTAATTCTTTTCTCTTCTCGGATTGATCGATTTGACAACTTGTTTTATCAAATTTTATGTCTTTTCTTTGCAGTTCTGTTTGACCTTTATTGGAATTTATGAATGCTTTTATCAAAAAAGTTTAAAAACTTAAACATATGAAATTACATTTCAAGTTTACTTTTAAAGTAATTATAATAAAACAAGTGAGAAAGTCGGTCAAGCCCGACTATAACATACTCTGTACCCGGTGTATATGCTGAATGCGTCACTGCCACTGTGTTCATCTCTTAGTTTTTCTCTCTCTCTCTCTTCTCTCTCTTTGATGCATGCAAAGCGGTGTTGTTTGCGTGTGCGTGGGAGGCGTCTATATTACACTTTTTTCTCATAACTTGAGAACCGCTCATCCGATCTTTATCATTTCTTCAGCAAAAAGATAGATATTAATAATGACTAACTATCTCTAGAAGGTACAAATCATCTATCTACAAAACTGTGGGAGATATGACGTTTTTTCGATTGAAAATAAACTTGATCTGCCTGCAAGTATAAGAAGCATTTGTCCCATACATGTCAAACCTCTATCTCTTACCATCTCTGAGATCTGTTTGTTCATACGGACGGACAGACGGACAGACGGACATGGCTATATCGACTCGGCTGTTGATGCTGATCAAGAATATATATACTTTATAGGGTCGGAAATTATTCCTTCTCCCTGTTACATACTTTTGCACAAACTTAATATACTCTATGTACCTTCGGTACAGAGTATAAAAATGTGTAACTAGAGTATATTAAGTTTGTGCATGTAACAGTGAGAAGGATTCATTTCCGTCCCTATGAAGTATGTATATTCTTGATCAGCATCAACAGCCGAGTCGATACAGCCATGTCCGTCTGTCTGTCCGTCCGTCCGTATGAACAAACAGATCTCAGTGATGGTAAGAGATAGAGGTTTGACATGTATGGGACAAATGCCTTTTATACTTGCAGACAGATCAAGTTTATTTTCAATTATTGCCACGCCCCCTCCTGTCCCCGCAATGTTGAAAAAACGTCATATCTCCCACAGTTTTATAGATAGATGATTCGTTCCTTTTAGAGATAGTTAGTCATTAGCAATATGTATCGATTTGGCGAAGAAATGATAAAGATCGGATAAGCGGTTCTCAAGTTATAAGCAAATAAGTGAATCACCCCCGCCACACCCCCTCCCAACCGTTCTAAGCCAACGCCGCACAATGTTAGAGAGAGAGAGAGATGAACCAAGAGAGAGAAAGAGAGGGAGAGAAACTTAGAGATGAGCGCAGCAGCAGCACTGCATTCAGCTCCTATTTTAGGTACAGACTATATTATAGTCGGGCTTGACCGACTTTCTCACTTGTTTGCTAATAATCTTTTGAGGGAAAAATTTTTATAGCCCTGTTCCACTGCAACATATACATACATATGTATTTACAATGTACAATTATCATCAAAATAATAAGGGTGTTCACCAGCCCTCGTAAAAACGTAATTGGTAAACTTACCACACATGAGCTAGTGAGCGACCCTTATGATTTACCCTAGTAATTGTTGTGGACAGATCCATGCTTTACCGGGACTCGAACCGGAATTTCAAAAAAAAATACTAGGGTATAATCATATCCAGTCAGCCAACGCCTAGACAGACAAAACTGTATTTAAATTTCTATATCAGATAAGCACGATACCAAATATTTTAAGCCGATACTTTGAACGCTTCAAGTTTTTACACTTTTACGAGCGATTTTATAAACAGGGGCATCTCAGCGGTAAAATTTATATGACAATGTTCTTTATCAAACAAGTTGGTAATTTTTTTTCCCGTTTTTATTTTATTTTATATTTTTAAATATCGATTTCCTAATAACGGATAACGGTTCAAGTTTGTGCAAAAATCGCTCCCACCCCCCAAAAAAAACTTTTTGCACCTAATTTACGCTGTTTTTGACTAACGGTTTACAGTCGTTATCCCCTTTTCTAGCGCCTCTTACTTTTTTCCTATGTGTTTTGTTGTTGTGTCGTACTTTACGCTTTTACGAGAGCTGGTGAACACGCTACCTATTTGACATTTGTGTGTAATATGAATAATAAAATAATGAAAAAAATCTTCTTCGTGGTTCCAGTAGGAAGCGGCGATTAACGTTGACCTTTGGAAAGATTACAAGGGCAAATGTTCACCAAAGAACTTGAAGATTTTGAGTAATGCCAGTTGCTGAAAAATAGCTCTCAGAGCTATGGAAAGAAAGGCGCGCCCACCGCTGTAACAAGAAATAATTAAATTGTTGTATGCAAATCTTGTAAACCTTTGCTCGTATAATTTATATGCGTTGAAAAAAATATTTACATCGGGGAACCCAAAGTTAGATGTCTTCTATATTTTGTTAATCTGTGAGGCCATATCGAATGATTCGAAAGATGCAATTCGTCATCAGTATTCGTCACTATTACACATTTTTATAATTAAAAGAAATCAGCTCAGCTGACTGTCACTCATATTTTAATATGAACATTAACATTACATTGAAGGAATTTTTTGTACATTGTGCATTCGATTGGATCTGCTGAGTATGACATTTTTAAGGTGGTGGTCTACACAACCATTTATAGTGCAAAAACAAAAGTAAAAAAATTGAGTTTTAACGGGGCGTATAGGCTCAAAAGTTTTTGTGAATAACTCATACTCGGTGTTGTCCGTTATCATATATTTGTTTCATATCATTATTTAAAACCTATTATAATTTGAAAAACAATAGAACACTACAAGATGACAACAATTGAAATGAACTAATAATATCGTTGTAAAAATTTGTATTGGGTATGAGTAATTTTTTTAACTTTCAGGCCGCCCCTAGTTGAAAGTAAAACAAAATTTTTGGATTTTCAGAATTATTAATTATACAACAAATATAAGCTTAGAGAATGCTGTGACCTACTTTTTTTATTGTTCTGTTTTCGGGTACATATGAAACAGGCCTATAAGTCATTTCTATGTTTTTGATCGGAAGTAAGCACATATATGTACTATTTTTATGTTCTTTGCAAATTGCTTTAGAGGTAAATTCATTTAAATTTTATAATTTATTTTCAAATTATGTTAAATGCATAAACCATTTGTAGTTATTGCTTCAAGTCTAAATCTACCATATACATAAAATCGTATGTTTTCTCACCACTTATATCTCAAGAACGGCTTTTAGGATGTTTGATATGTTGTTGGACGGTCAAAAAAAAATCAACTTCATTTTCAATAAGACGGTTAAATAGACTGGTAAATAGGAGGTGTAGATCAAATGTTTAAAAATTTACTATGAGTTAGATTTTCATGTAGACGGTTAAAAAGCAGGTGTACATGGAATGGTTCGTAAAATCTCGAAATTGGCTATGATGAGTTCAAATTTTCATAAAGAAGGTTAAATAGATGCGTAATATGAGCATACGGGCAAATAGAGGGATTAACAGACGAGTAAATTTTCGAAAATATTATAATCGACTTTTGCTTATTATAAAGACGAGTAAATAGACGGTTGGTAAAGTTCGAAAGTTTTAAAAATTGACAAAATGTCTCAATTTTCATATGAGTTGAGATAGATAGTAGATGGTTAAGACCGAAAGGTAACTATAGCTAAGGTCCACAGGGAAACTATTTTAACTAATTTTGATTGAAATTTATATATATTTGAGCTTAAATACCAGCAAAAATCGCCAGTAATGGCCATTTCCAATTACGAAAAATGCTGGTCAGACTTTTGCTAATGGAAACTTAGATTTATTGATTGTGAACTTAGCCCAAAATCGAACATCTACTTGTATGACCTATACACACCTACACTTCTGCACAGACGAATCTAGCTCTGCCTTTTCATATTTCTAAATGTTGAACGCCGAAATGATAAACATTCAAAATGATAAAATACTTCTTCCTCTAGAAAAAGCCGAAAAATATTTTACAATTTATGCAAGCGACTTCGAAATCGCCTTCAACAGATCATAGCAAAGCTAGAAAAATCATATTTAGTTTAAAAATAATTAAACAAATACAGAGGCATACATTTCCACATTTCTTGTTGTAAACTCCAAAGTTTCATTTTTACTATCTGAGTATATACAATTATAGCCCTAGGAGTTGTGAATAATTGAGAAGTAATGGCAAATTTTTATACAACTCAGTTAAGGGGTTTTATAAAAAAAAGTTTAAACGAAATCGAACTGTAATCACTTGAATATTTTTACATAGCTTGTTTTTTAACTTACCTTGAATTGGTCTGATTCACCAAATTTCTTAATGCTGTCGAGTACCTCTTCTGCAGTAGGTAGCTTAACATCGGGCTTAGCATCCTCACGAATTACTCGGCCGGCCATGCAAACCTGCACAGGAATAAGCTAATTATGAATTATCACTTTAATTATTAAGTTCGACTTACAGCAAGCAGAGCGAATAGAACAAAAATCAGAGCGATCTTGGCCATTTTTAATGATATTTTTCTTTGTGTATACAGAGCTCCAAACAGCAGAAGGTTGTGTAAAGTACTGATTGAGCTCAGAGCATGTGTGCCAGAATGAGAGCTCGTATTGCGACGTAGCTAAGCAACAATCCGAGCTGCGCTGATAAGCTAAACAATGTGGGATATGTGTTTAGCACAGGGTTACCCAAAAAGAGAGGACGGAAAGTGTGAATGTCACTGAAACTCAATGCGATAGTTGGGCCCCCAGGGGCTGTCGCTGGGATTTAATTAACAATCAAGTAAACAGTTCATTTTCACTCAAGTTTCAGTTACAAACAAAACAGTGTTTACTTTTTTGTGCACAAACCTACACAGAGGAAAAAAAACCTGCTTTGAAAATAAGTTTCCTTCAACTCAAAACAAGAACGAAATATTCACAATTTATATGAGCACAAATGTCTATCAAGGTCTCCAACGGAAAACATTTTTCTTTGAGTGAGAACATTGATCAAGTTTTCCTACTGTATTTCACAGACTTTGTGCTCATCTTGAGTCCAAAGTTCTACAATTTTTCCCTCTGTAAACTCACATCATATTTCTTTCAGCTCCATTTTTGGCCACTGTGAAAAACTGGCAAAATAATTTTAACCGTTAATTTCCATCGCACCAGGGTAATATCGTACATTTATTTCTAAAATGTGTATTTTGCCTTAAGCAAAAAAGTGGTCACGTAGTGACTATGCCATTAGTGAAACTACGTAAAATCAAATCCGTGTGGTACATAACTAACAAAGCTAATCGATGATACGAGGCCAAATCAAATGCTATCATTTTGTGCCCTGACAGTATTTATCTTCTTCGGCATCGATTTTTCAGAAATAATTCACATATATATTTGGTATTTTCTTGTTCTTTGATATATCCACTTACCAACTTCCACAAAAGAAGTTTATGATATGATACAAACTGTCCGAAAAAAAGGTGTTCGAATCAGCAAACATATTCATGGAGCAGGTTCATTTCAGGTTTTAAATTCGTTTTACACATTTCACACACGAGTTTTCCAAATTCCTCTCGTATTAAGCGCATCCATCCATAACAGATAGTCTTGGTGACATCTGATTTAATTTAACCTTTAAAAGTAAAAACTGTAATATGTTTTAATAATCAACTAAAGACCTTATGGCCCTTTGTAATGTGGCTTAAAAAACAGTTTGGTGGATGGGGTGTGGATGAGTGGGCGTTTACGGTGAGCCAGGTATTGTAGGCGCAGATACCAAGGTCATCTCAGAATGGGTATCCCAGGTGTTAGGTGCGTAGGGCCAACTTGAAGACAACCTAATTATATATTATTATTTAATTTTTATTTTAATTCCAAGTACAAATTAGACTTATATTGATTGTGCTAGTCACTACGGTATAACAAAAATTTCCACTCTTTATAATTGAAAGAATAATTGCTAACTTAAACTAACGCTAAGGTCCTACAGGCAAATAAAATTTGAATACATTGTTCAAACAAACTTAGCCTTGATCTGTAAATGTTTGCGTAAAACAAATTTGGTGTTCCCACATGAGCAAATATTTGCTCTTAAAAAGTTTGCGCAAATATTTCCCCTCCGCAAATAATTTGCGTTAGTGTTCACACAGTTGGCCCAATCTTCTAAATTCATAAAAGTTTGGATACCAAATATTAAAAGGAAAATAAAGGAAAAATATTATATATAAATATAAGTAAGTAAGTGCTTTTTTAAGATTTACATTAAACTGAGGTGTGCTTCTAAAAGTTGTGAGGTTGTCAGGTAAATCTTTCCACAGACAAATAGCATTTACAAAGAACTGCCTCTCCGAGCACAGAGTTTTTGTTCTGGGACAAATAAAATTATTCATTCTATGTAAGAGAGCAGGTCTTAATTTTTGAAACAAGTAAGACGGTTCCTGAGAATTTATGATTTTATGGAGGAATGTGAGAGTTCTGAGATCAATCCACTTCGTGACGCTGAGGTCAAATAACTTATAGGACAATCAAATGGAATTAATTGCCTCCATGAACTTACGCTTGTCTCTAGAATCGCATTGGCCAAAAATTTCTACACCATAAAATAGGGTGGGTACCAAAAACATTTTTGCAATAAGCAACTTGATGTTAAAAGGCGGGAACAACTGTGACACTGAGAGCTGCCGTAGCAGCCCATAAGTCTGAACCGTTGCTGTTGAGATATGCTTACTCCCCGATAATGTGTTGTTAAACGTTATCCTTAGATTTACTGCCTGTTCCACGAACTGAATGGGCGTCTTATTTAAAAACAATTTTGGAAATAAACTTGTATCAACAGGTTTTTTGTGGATAACAAGTTTTTCTTTGTCCCAGAGGTTAATTTTATCGAGTACATCATTAGAAACTAATACACAGTCTTCGATCTGGGACAGCGAACGATGTTGGTAGAGAAGTGCTCAGCCTGCTCATGGAAGCCCTGGCCTTGAGCATGAAGCATGGTCAAGGGCAAAACACCAGAGGATCGTCCAGACTTCAGATCAGAGCCCATATTTTCCCGTTGACGCTTGGATTTGGGTAGGACAGACATGATGTTAAGAGACGTTTGTTTGCTCTCTTATGAGTGAGTTATTAAAATGAATAACTATGGTGTTTTTGCTCCGATATCATTGTGCTTTAGAAAATTGATAGATTTAAAGCCTAAGATAATATATACTAAGCGACGATGTTGTAACTTTAAAATTGTGGCTCTGACAGTTTTTTGCGATTGAAGGGGGAGGGGGGAAATTTTGCAAATCTGAAACAAACTTGATCTGCGTACGGTGTACACCTATGTACATGCAAAAAGTTCTATCTCTATCCCTTATAGTCTCTGAGATCGACGCGTTTATACAGACAGACGGACGGACGGACAGACGGATATGGCTAAATCGACTCGGCTGTCGATGCTGATCAAGAATATGTATACTTTCCTTCTCCCTATTACATACATTTGCACAACTTCATGATCCCCTTTTACCCATTTCAATGTGTACACTGTACAGGGTATAAAAATGTGTATCTCATTCTCCTTGTCTTTCTTGAAAAGCGATCCAGTGAAATTTTTTCTTTAAAAAAGTAAGTGCGGGCTTAAATCTAATTTAATGTCTAACCACCACTAATATTAGGAAAAAATTAAAAAAGCAGATTATATACGGAAGTCAACCTCAAGTGCAAGGAAATTTACTGCGGACAAGACATGCATTAGAGAATCCACTGTCGCCACTGAAATTCGTCGTAAGTAACAATGCGTTACGCACTTTTAAGTCAACTTTACATCTATACTTAAATTCTATTGTAGAGACTTTCACTCTCATATTTAAATGGAGGCAAGTAAGAGGACTTTGTATTTCCCTTAAAAGCAGGGAAAACGCTAATTTAATTTAATTTGAATTTTTAAGTGATAAAAATAACCATCCAGAAGATATACGTGTTTTGTAACCCTATTTACAAAGCTTGTGGAAAGCGTATAAAAATGAATTATAAAACATGTTTTGCAAGCGACTTTTTATACCCTTGGAGAGGGTATATTAAAATTGTCCAGATGTTTGTTACGCACAGAAGGAAGCATCTCCGACCACATAAAGTATATATATTCTTGATCAGCATGACGAGCTGAGTTGATATAGCCATGTCCGTCTGTCCGTCCGTCCGTCCGTCTGTCCGTCTGTTTCTATGCTATCTTCTCCGTCAGTTTTAAAGCTATCGTAACCAAACTTTGCACGAAGTCTTTTGGTACAAATACGCTGCACATTTGTCGGAACCGGCCGGATCGGACGACTATAGCATATAGCTGCCATAGGAACGATCGGTTGAAAAAGTAGTTCTAGTGAGAAAAACTTTTTTGTTTTCAATGCTATCGCTCCCAACCCTCGTATTTATGAGTTCTTTATACTTTCACACAATTTCAGCAAGTTTTATGCAAATCGGGCAACTATATAGTATAGCTGCCATACAAAAGATAGGTCTGAAAAAAAGTTTTAGTAAGAAAAACTTTTTTGTTTTCAATGCTATCGCTCCCAAACTCGTTACTGATCAATATGATATGCTAACACATAATTCTGTCAAGTCTGATCCAAATCGGACGGCTATAGCATATAGCTGCCATAGGAATTATCGGTCGAAAAAATAGATTTAGTGAGAAAAACTTTTTTGTTTTCAATGGTAGCGTATTTGTACGTTCCAATTATAAATATTATCTGTCTCAACACAATTTTAGAGAGTTTGATCAAAATCGGATGAATATATCGTACAGCTGCCATATAAAAAACTGGCATTAATATATCATGCTCCAAGGGTATATAAACTTCGGTCGAGCCGAAGTTAGCCTTCCTCTATTTTTTAAGCTTATAAAGATGGGTGCGTTTCGATTAAAATACGCTTACTTTGATGCGTTTTATAAAAGTCACAGCAGCGTTTTAAAAAAGTTTTGCTTATATTTGAACGCTTACAAAACGTGTATTTTTATATGAAATTTTTTTGCTGAATGTGTACTGCTTTGTATTTGTATGTGGAAATTGAGTGTTTTATTGTTGCTGGCTTGCAGAAATTTAAATTGTTTGTTTTTGGTATCTTGTGGATGAATTTATATGCTTTTATTTATGAATTTATATTAAAAGTTTAAGGTATCTCAGATTTGCGCGTCTTATTCAACAAACTATCGATGCGTTTCTATACCATGCATAGAGTATTCATTTTATGAAGGGTATGATTTAGGGTATAAAAGGAAGCACATCCTTATTCAACCATGTCCGTTTTGTCTTGGCTAGCCAAATGTTCACAATGGAAGCTCATGCTATTTATTGCTCAACTGGCTTTTTTTTCAATGGGAAAATTTATATATTTTTTAGAAAAATAATAAACAATAACTGAATTTTTGACCTTGAAATAAATCATTTAATTGCAAGATGCATTAAGTATATTTATGTAAATAAGTAATCCAAAATAGCCGCCACAAATTGCTGTCTATGGACAATATTGTGTCTAGCGGAAACAATTTTGCCGGCTGCTCTGCCTTCAGCAGAAATATATTTTGCAGCGAATTCAACAACTGTCAATCTTCGTCTTACCTATTTAGATTCCCATAAGAGCAAAATTGCTGCTAGAAATTGTCGATAAAAAATGCAGGTGTCATTCCAGCCTTAAAGTTTAGTAACATTGGTAAGTAGTTTGAAAATCGACCCGCCTTATATAAATGTATACTAAAACAGTTTTCCCAAAAAAACAGACATGACCGAAATGATTTTTTTAGTAATTTTTTTTTTACCGAAAAACTTACTTACCTACTTTAAAAAAATTGTTTGTTTAAAACCGTGGTATTCCTAGGGAAATAAGAGGAATTCAGTCAAGACTTGCACAGTGTAATTATCAAAAGCTTTATCAAGCATAATATTTGTATCAATCTTTTCCATTTATGATCTGTTGCAAACTTGCGAAAAAATTCCGGAGACTCAGACTTAAGCGCGTCTTGCATTCCTGACTTAAATGTTAAAAAATGCTCAGTGTATATGTTTTATTTTTCTTAGTATATACATATATGTATATATTCCCACTGTAATCCAAAATATTTCTATTCCAATTTCCTGGACTGTAGAAGACGCCCTCTAATGTTTTATACTGGAAAAAAAAAATTAAATAAAATTCTAATCAAGTGACCAAATATCAGGCTATATAACCTTTGCAAAGGGTATATAATTCTGTACAAAAGCAAATGCAACCATTTGTAGTAACTCTGCTTTTCTATACCTTTACGTCCAATGGTTAAAGCAATTGTTAATCACATTGAATATTCCTTTAAGATATTTAATAACATTTTTAAAGGGGGTAAAGCATCTTAAGTCAAAAATTTCAGTTTGAAAGCACAACGGCTTTTTTATTTTGTATTATTAAATTTCTCTTTTGTTTATTTAGCTTCCGTCACAAGTTACGCACGTGGGGTTTTTCGAAAGATTAAAACATTTTTGACTGCGCTGATAAGCTGCTCCACATTTTCAAAGAGTATTCAACATTATGGTTCACAGCATTGACCTTGATTTATGTGTGATTACATAGTTAATTATAAATAATGAAAAAGATTTCTCTTTATTTGTAGAATAATTACATAACTTAGTAGAGTTTCTGTCTAGTCATGTATGTGTTCAGCTACCGGGGCCAAGGCGTCTGATTTGTTTCTTTCCAATTCTAATGATTAGCATTTTTCATTGACATACTAAACAACAAATAAAAAGTACAGTTTGATACTTTGCACAGCTCAATTTATAAAACTATTCAGAATTGATTAGACAGCCAGACGTAGCCACAAAATTTGTTTTGTTAATTCTCAATTAATATTTGCTTTGTAAATGGCAAACAAATTTCCAATTTCTGTGAAACCATTGTAAACAGTCTGATTTTTTGTTTAATTATGGTAATTGTACACATTTTTTCCTGTTGTTCAGCTTGTTAAGCTATATTTGCTCTTGTATTACAATATTATTTATGTGTCTGGACAGAGAGATTTGTAAAGCGCACGCTGCACAGAGGGCGAAATGACAAATTTTATTAAATTAATATCTTTCAAAGAAAATGAGATAATAGCAATCTGTTTTTTCTTTAAGGTTATTTTCAAGCAATAAAAAAAATATAAAAAAAAGTTTTTAATCAAATTTATAAAAAATTTGTAAGATTAAGTTCCAGATTTGTTTTTAATTTTTTTGGCTAACACTTACATTTTGAGCTAAGCCTCGACTCATATATGTTGAATTGAGGCAGGTTGAGGTATGAATCGAAAGATTATTAAATTTCCCATAATCGCGTAAAACATTGGTTTTAAGTCGGTTAAGTAGTTTGAATGCAAAGAGCAAAAATATTTCAAAAAAATAATTTTTTTTCTCAAAAACGATCAAAATTTCAATTTTGAAGAAGAATCTGGGCATTTTGAGCAAGCCCATTGGTAAGATTTCGATAGTTGTTACAGATATCGATATGGTCCGTCAATTTTTGGCGTCAATGAGCTGTGTTTGACAGGCTTCGAATTTTTCTGTCACTTATGAGTCAAAGTTTAATTCGTAAATGTAAAGCATTGATTGTAGGTGTACAAAACAAGCTAAATACGAGCATGAAGAAATATGAATACATAAAAAATATTTAGATATGGACCATGACGCTGTCGATGAAGTGATGGACGACCTTATGGAGGATCTTACCGCAATTGCATGCTGTCGGCGAGCAAGCAAGTTCTGTGTGCCCAAATCAGTCCACTGGTGAACCAGTGTGCTACCATTTTTCAATGACCAATGGGTCCGTGCTGCCCCCTGCTTTATGTCGACTGCATTTCGACCCCAAATGGAACTCGACTTAGAGCACTTTTCTGTTTGGAGTAGTTTGGTGAAGCTGCATCAATAAGGAAAACTACAACTATGTTTACAGTAGGTGATGACGGCTCTCTAGGTGTTGATTCAGACATAGTGTTCGGAGCTATTTTGAGGAAGATGTCTCAATTTATTTACTGACCAGATGCAGTTTCAGGTAAACTGTCAACTGATTTGAATTATTGTAGGTGTGACCGCATATTTTGAAGACAACAATTTCGAAATAGCTCGATTCCAAGTGTTTTTTTTTCGATACTTTGAAAAATTTTACTACACTTCACATCTTTACACCTTTACGCTGATTTTTTAAAAATTCCCCAGGGCAGCAAAAAGTTGGTAACGATTTTCCTATTTTTTCACACAATTCTGCCAAGTATTACTATAGCATTTATTTATTTATTTTGGGTTTGACAAAGTTCTGTCAACATTACAGGTTACGATTAAAGAAAGACAAAAAATTATTTCTTACATCTAACACAGAAGAGTGAGCAGAGAAAAAGATGGCAATAAAGGTTCATAGTGAGCACAATTGGTAAGGCAAGGCTGTAGGTAGATCCAAGAGAAATGTCTAGTAAGACGCAAGGGAACCGAAAGATTTATTTGGCATAACAGAGCACAAAAGACAACATCGCCTGATAGAAAGTTTGTGAATGAAAAGCACACAATGGCACGTCGGACGGTTTTTAAGAGATGGAAGATCAATTTAGAGTAGTCTATGCTCGTAAGGTGGAAGATGGTTGGTGGGATCCCAGTTGAGGCCGCGAAGTGCAAAAATTAATAACTTTATTTGAACCGATTCAAGTTGGTCTTGATATTTTTGGTAATGTGGTGACTAAACACACGACCCATATTCAAGTATTGGTCGTACCAGTAACGCGTATAAATGTTTAGTGATCATCTTTTGGTAAACCCAAGAACACCCATAGCTTTGTTAGAGATGGCAGAAATATGATTATTAAAGCATAAATTAGGGACCAAGCGTATGCCCAAATCGTCAACCTCGTAAATGAGTTCGAGAGGTTTGTCATCAATTGTATAATCGAAATAATACGGCTGTGTGCAATGAAAAGTCATACATTTACACTTTTCAGCGTTCAGTGGGAGACAATTAACCGAACATCATGTATGCAGAGAATTTAAGTCCAATTAAAGAAGGGAAGGAGACATCGGGTCGTTATAAGACAAGCAGAGTTTTAGGTCTTCGGCATACATCAAGGAATGTGAGTGAAGCAAGTCATGAGGAACGTCGTTAATGAAAAGATTAAAAAGTAAAGCATATAGCATATAGCTGCCATAGTTTAAGTGCAAAAACTTTTTTGTTTTCAATAGTTGCGTCCTGATACATTCCAGTTACCAAAACTATCTGTTTTCCGTATTTTAGAAGTGGTAGCAGTAATTTTAGATGACCTTCGACTGCTAAACAAGAATCTTTTTCGGTACATGGAATTGGTAGCGGTTTTCTAGATGAAAACATTTAAAATAGTGACATATTCTTAACTCAAAGTCAGAAGCAAAATGCAAAAAGCACGAAAGAGATATGAGAGACATATGTCCCGCTTGCTCTGACGTCGACTTCTGAAAGCGCACACTGAGCAAAAGCAGAATCAAAATCAAAAATGATGAAGCGACGACTGCTGCTGCTGCTTTTCTCTTGAGCTGTATTGTAATCGTTTCGAGCTTGTGCCTTCCACTGCGACTTCCTTCTTTACTTTTTGTTACTTCACAACTGCGTGATGGCCTTAATACAAAAATGGCATAGTAAAATCAAATATGATTGTTATAGTTTTTTTACTATGCGATTTTTCCCCAAGTGTACATATACTTACTTCCTATGCTGGGAAAAACAAAAATACAAATGTGTTGTCAACTTTTCGACTTTTTCTTAAGGGCATCCATGTCATATATTTGGGGGCGCCCGTTGCTTGTTCTCAATTCCTTATCTTTTTATACCCTTGCAAGGCCTTGGAGAGGGTATATTAAAATTGTCCGGATGTTTGTAACGCATAGAAGGAAGCATCTCCGACCACATAAAGTATATATATTCTTGATCAGCGTGACGAGCTGAGTTGATATAGCCATGTCCGTCTGTCCGTCCGTCTGTTTCTATGCTATCTTCTCCGTCAGTTTTAAAGCTATCGTAACCAAACTTTGCACGAAGTCTTTTGGTACAAATACGCTGCACATTTGTCGGAACCGGCCGGATCGGATGACTATAGCATATAGCTGCCATAGGAACGATCGGTTGAATAAGTAGATCTAATGAGAAAAACTTTTTTGTTTTCAATGCTATCGCTACCAAACCTCGTATTTACATATTTTCAGCAAGTTTCATGCAAATCGGGCAACTATATAGTATAGCTGCCATACAAAAGATAGGTCTGAAAAAAAAGTTTTAGTATGAAAAACTTTTTTGTTTTCAATGCTATCGCTCCCAAACTCGTTACTGATCAATATGATATGCTAACACATAATTATGTCAAGTGTGATCCAAATCGGATGACTATAGCATATAGCTGCCATAGGAATGATCGGTCGAAAAAATAGTTTTAGTGAGAAAAACTTTTTTGTTTTCAATGGTAGCGTCTTTGTACGTTCCAGTTATGAATATTATTTGTCTCAACACAACTTTGAAGAGTTTGATAAAAATCGGATGAATATATCGTATAGCTGCCATATAAAAAACTGGCAGAAATGTATCATGCTCCAAGGGTATATAAACTTCGGTCGGGCCGCAGTTAGCTTTCCTCTATTTTTGAAAAGTAAATCGAACGCCATTCCGCCTCGGTTTCGTTTTTGTGTTCTCAATTCCGAATGAAATTGCTCTCTTTTTACTTTTTGCAAACCACTGGACCAAGCGAGAATGGCACAAGATACACCACAGAGAAACCAGAACTCCCGGCAAAACGATCGAAAATGGGGCAGTCGAATATGAGAGAGGCGGACTTTGAGGTTTGTGTGGGCGACATTGCCAAATTCTAAACACATTAACCCAAAAAATGCCTCGAAAATCAATTAAAAAATTAAATGCAAATCAAATTTTACTAACATTTTCTAAATGGATCACATAATTAAGAAAATTGTTAGAGTGCGTAATATGCCAATTACTTTTAATTACACCGACCAACAAGCACTACTTCTGAAAACAAAAACTGGAGTTGAGAACATGCCTTTTATTCTTTGTCAGCGGTGTCACAGATATCTCTTCCAACCAAATTCCAACGCAAACCAATTCTCGGTGTTACAGAATCTCGTGTTTTGGTGGGGGATTTAGCTAAATTCACCACCCAAACAATTTTGATTGGCAAATTTTAATTTGGAAATGTAAGCAAAATTATTTTTCTGCATAGGTTGCATCAAATGAATAAAATATTTTATTTGTTTTAATATTAAAAATTGCTCTTCAATAATTGTTTGCAAAACCAACTATCGCTAAGGGTTGCCAAGTTACATTTTATAATTGCATTTTGGATTTTATTTTTGGAGAATCTGATTTAAGTTTGAATTATAATTTAAAAATGCATCATAAAACATATAACACAAACAAAAAATTTTTATTTAAATTTATATTTTATTTTCGAGACAGGGCAACCCTGATTAGAGATTTGTCAATTAGCATGGACACAAACCTTCCAACTCGATTTTCAAATAAGAAAATAAAATGTCTTGAAGTTCTGGGACACAAACGGATTTTTCGAGCGTTTTGCAAACCAACCGAGGCCAAAATCTCTAGAAATTTCTGTGACACTCCTGTATATGTAGTCTGTATGAACGCGTTGATCTCAGAGGCAATAAGACATGGAGTCAAAAATGTTTGAATGAAATGTGTATGCTATGCAAGGATTAAGTTTCAGATTTGGAAAATTCTACGAGGCATTTTATCTAAACAACGGATGGTAAGCATGACGTTTTCAGAGATTGAGAGGCAGTCTAGACTGATGGACTTTGCGATAAAGGAGAACTAGACGAAATACCTACTATCCGCTGAAAGAAAGTCAACGCGTCTTCCACAACCTTTTACAATGGGAAAGTACAACTATTAAATTGCAGAGGATTTTGTCTACCTCGGAACGATGATAACCAGCGACAACCATATCAGTGTGGAAATCCGACGAAGAATTACTCTTGGAAACCGATGCTACTAGGGGCTAAGTAGGGAGGACTGGAATAGCACTGAGGCCGAGACCGATACAAGTCGGTTATCATCCGTGATGCAATTATTGCGAGCCAATTATATTATAGAAGAAGAAAATTTTATCTAAGCAATTGCAATACATTTAAAGCAATAAATATGTTATACAATTAAATACGTTGATTGAAAATCAGGCTCTAACTTTTGTGGTCTACCCACTTGTAGTACAAGACACTGAAATTTTCGGAGCGATTGTTTGATAATTTCCTAGCCGCTCGACAAGTAGTTGACCAGCACAGCAACGTTGTTTATTTAAGAAATTGCGCTAATCAATAAAATTAAAGAGTATAGAATTATAAAGGAAGTCCTTTCAAAGGCAGCATGGTATTCTGGAGCATTTTTTTGCTGGTATAAGCAGTGTCTTTATTATTGTATGATGGCCTGCGTGGCGAACTGACCCCAAGATATGTATACTGTATTGCGAATACCTAAAGGTAAACGGGAGCGGCTGGAGCAACGGAAATTACCACATAAAGCCGGAGGAAACACTCTATGTCTATGGACAGGCTCAGTCTGTTTGGCGTGGTTAGGCTACAGAGGTTTGATCAGTGTGTGCACACATTGAGAGAATGGCATACCACCACACAACGGGGAGCATACCGAAAAAGATCTCAGTCACAGTGAGCGCGGCCGGAGCTGCCCGTATCAAAATGATTTTATTGGCGTCCATGAATGGTGCGACTTGCCACTTTGATCATCTCCACAGCTTGTCCAACTCGCAGCTCTCCAATAATGTAGCATTATTTTTTTAGTCTTCTTTGCTTAAACTTTTTTCATTGCGTGCTCAATTTTCGTAGGTACCCTGACAATTATCAAACAAGTTTCATAATTTCTGACCCCCTCACAATTTATCAGCTGTTTTAAGAAAACGAGTTGCAGATGTTTATTTCGAAGCGACGAGTGTCTCACTCGCTCAGAATGCGCTCTGCAATTTTTGCGAGCGAATTTCCTGAGCTATGTAATTATGGGCTCAGCAAAAATTTCGGTGTCCTACCTAGCTTTCATTATGAAACTTTTTTCACCTAGTTTAAATTTATGAAAAAACAAAGAAGTATAAAATTGTCTAAAAAGCCTTTTAGTTTTTAACGATTTTAAGCTCAAACTACCACTAATGCAGACTTGATGGATCATCTAGAATTATGACTACTGTACCTTGTTGTCAAGACTAATAGATTAGATTAGACCAGATATCAGGAAATCGCCTGATTTTTTCGCAATTTGTATTGTATTATTAAAAACTTATACAAAACTTACAATTCTCCATATTACAACGAACTTTCGACAGCAATTTATTGTCTTAACTTTACATCTTCAACCGCATCTGTTTTTCTTTGCTTAGCTTCAAGTGCAATCCATTAACACAATTTAATATAGAATATTCTGTAGCTAAAATTACGCGAAGCCAACTTAGTCTGCTGTTCATTTATTGGCTTCCTAGCTCTCTCCCCCTTCTCCTCCTTCTCCTTCTCCAGCTCTGTTCATCGTTTGAGCTGTGAAATTTTTGGCCCAACAAGTTTATTTTCCACTTGAGAACCGACGATGACTTTATGCCTTGGCTTTTGGTAATTTGCCCAGACACAAACAAATAAAATTAAGTGGCGACAGAGCGCCCAGACCAACTACGTCGTATCCACCAAAACTAACAACCACTAATAAATTTTCATTTGATGCAATGAAAATATTTAATTGCAATTCTCGTGGAGCAAAACTTTTGGCGAGCACTGTGAGCATGCACAAAGGGTGAGAGACTGTCTGGCCTGGGCTTTTGGCGGCTAATTAAAACTGAAGGTGTTGAAAATCAATTCGAGTTTTTCATGTATTTACAGAACCGAACTGAGTATATGCTCGGGCACCGGTGGATGGCACTGCGGCAAGGGTGGACCCAAGGTGGGATAGGTACGCAATCGTAACAATTCCAAAATAGTTTGCAATTCCAAAACATGCGCATAATTGCGACGCACACTATCCATTAACTGACGATGGGTTTTGATTTGGGCCATTCTGTGAATAAGATGTGATAGGAATCAGTTGTTTCTACAAAATCATGATGTTACCTTTCTTTTTGCTCACGCTCGCGGCGCTCTTCCATCATGGTATCCCTTAGTGTATGCTGGAACGTCACATCAACTTTAATGCGTTCAATTTTGGAATCTATGGCATGGCTGTTGCGCTTGATGTCCAAAGTATGTTCCTTGACTTGATCGATTTTTATATTTCTAAAAAAAACCAAAAAGGAACTTAGTGGTTCGACATGACATTTTCTAATACAATACAAACATGCGTTCAATATGCTTTCTGAATGCCCCAATTTTCTGCTCAATCACACGTTCTATGGTCCCTGCGGCCATGTATTTCTGTCGTTCGGCCTTGATCTTGTCCCAATTGCGTAGAATATTGAGAAACTCAATGGTGACCTTACATTTCTCAATGGCATCCAGCATATACTTGAGATAAGCTATATTGGCCTTGTAGAGCTTGTGTTCCCATTCCTTGAAGATGACTTGACGACGAAATATAGCCACGCGTTGCATGGCTTTTATTTTCTTATTGCCAGCTTCCTAAATCAAAGTAATATTAGCAGAAGAAATATTTATCTTTTAGTAGGGATTACCTTAATCAAACGATTCACTTCATTGATATCATCCACATGCATTAGAACCGTGTTTGAGAGAGAGTTAGCTGAGCCCAAAACCGAAACCTCCACTTGACCCAGTGAAAGGGTTAATTGCAAAGTCATATTTCTCATTGTCTCCAACTAAGTAAGAAAAGAAAAACGACAAATGTATGCACTAAGCGATAAATTATAAATCACCACCATTTAAAATCTCCTTTGTTGTGGAACAAAAACTAAGTTTTATCTAAATAATTTACTTCACTTTTTACTCACATAACTCTGCGTGTCTTCCTCCATATGCTTCTGTGAGATGACTTTAAAATCCTTCAGACCCGTCACATCTTTGGTCAGATTATTCATGTAAGCCTGACAGTCCACCAGCTGATATCCGATGCCCTTTAACCGCAGCTCACTTTCAATTTTCTGACGACGCAATTTGACAAACGACTCCCAACACTTCGCATCCACTTGGGGTGGGCAATTCTTTTGCAAATCAATTTCATCAATGTGGGCCAAAAACTCGTGAATATCTTTGGGTAGCGGAAACGCTATGCGTTGAGTTATCTTGCCACTCAATTTGTGTGAGGCTTCGTTACAAATCAGAGCTGAGCCAAACAGTTTGCCCGGCAGTTTTGGGCGTTTCTTGAAAAGTTTGGTCATCTCGTGAGTGGCATGTGGCACGGTATTGAGAAATACGCTGCGAAAGTGCCGCTCTAAGCCACGGTCGCGTGTCTGTTGCGTCTCCAGACGCATTTTCACATCCACCAGCGCCTTGTCCCAGAAGTCCAATAAACTGCCATAGCGCGAGAGATAGTCGTTGAGTTTTTCAATGTCGTTGCGATACATGTGGACTCGCTGGCGCAATTGCACGCGAGCATAGTTGATGGCTTTTAGATTCAACAGACGCACACGATTCTGCTTCAGAGCAAAGTCATATTTTAGTTTTAGCAGCATCAATTCGGCGACTCTTTTATTCAGTTTGATAATTTGTTGAGCCTTCAGTTCCAAGGTTTTCGATTCATTCTCGTGCAGGATACGCAAATACTTCCGACGATCTTCGGCTAGTTGACGCACCGCCTCTTCATAGGCGCGAAAAACCTTTTGATCTTCGAGAGAATACTCATGCGGTTGTTTCTTTAAAATGAACTCAGGTATGGGTATGTCCTTTTTGATCTCCTCCTCCCACAGTTTTTCGATAACGCCATCCATCATGACGATCAAGGCCCGTGCCCAGAATTCCACCGACCAAAGCAGGAGACGACCTTTCTTGCCACCCGTATCAATGGTTTTTCGCTTACGTCGATTGACTGCCTTGATTTCGGAATCATCCACCTCCATGATGCTTTTGACGACCTCATCTTTGGCCAATGTGGGCACAGTTAGCTCAGGCGGATGAAACATTTCCAGATTCAAAAGACGCAGCATGATATTCATATTCTCATAGATCTTGTTCAAGACCCCATTCGTGCGTAGGACGCTGTCAATGGTATCCTGTTTCATTTGCTGAGCCTCATGAAAGAGTTTATTAAATTCCTGCTTCAAGGGATCATTCAAATAATAATAAAATTTACAATTGTCGTTGAAAATTTGATTCGAGGTCACCAGATTCTTGTTTTGCAGTTGAAATATGGGTGCCATAATATGATCGTACACGCTGGAACCTTCCACCACAAAGGGTTTCATTTCACGAAGGCCCTTCAACTCGCTGTCGTCTTTATCCTCACCCAATGTTTCTTTACTGGTTGCCGGAGCACCATGAACTGAATGTTGTTGCGCTTGGGTGTGCGCCACCTCTTCCAAATCATCCATGGATATGGCCGACATGCGCATGTGATCCTCCAAATCATAAAAACGATATTTATCAAACACCGACATGTTTGGTTTACGTTTCATGGAAAAGCTTTCGAAATTGGCATCGGCGAATATGGAACGCACTTTATAGTTAATATTTACCGCATCTCGCGTCACTAGCCGTAGAATCCAATCGCGAATACGTGACTGATCTTCAATAGCACGCTTCAGAGACTCACGCTCCAGGGCGCACAATTTATGAGCCTCTTCGGTGAGAGCATCTAGCCATTTGTAATTGAAACAGAATTTCTTGAATATGCCATGTGTCTTGCCAGTCACCGATATATCGTAGTCAATGAGGGCTTTCACCTTTCCAGCAAATTCATTTATCATGGCATTCACCTTTTCACGTTTGTATAAATCGGCCTTCGTATAATCCTCTTTGACTTGTAGTTTATTGGCCAACGGTATAATGGAAGTGACTTGGTAGATAGTTTGCTCTACAAAATTTCCCTCGTCAAGTGGCAAGCCAATTTCCACATTTTCACGCACATGATCGACCAGCGAAGGTAAACGCATAACACGCACAATTTGATTGGAGAGTAAGATAATCAGGTATCTGGAAAATAAAGATGATAAGAAAGAGTTGGAGAGTATATGAGCACAAGTGCAGTCAACAACCTTCGTATCTAACGAACGTGTTCAGTTTTCATAATAGCACAATGATACTTTTGTTAAAAAAAAATTGCTATTCCTATATAACATTTGTGTTGAAAGGAGGGAATCAAACCGAATCATATATCGGTTCCGGGTTTGGTAAGTACCGAATCTTATGTTTCGGTAAAAGGTTCTGTTTTGGTTCAAATATTATTTCGGTATTCTGTTCCCTAGATTTTTATTTTGGTATACCGCACAGTGGGCGAAATGACCAATTAAGAGAGACGAAATTAATAACTTCCAAAGTAAAAGAGATAATCGCAATCTGTTTTTTGTTTTCTTAAGGGAAAAACTAAAAGCTATAGAAACAAAAAAAAACGAGAAGGCCACGCTAACATCGTCTTTGCCGAAGTTTTTATACCCTTGCAAATGTTTTAATACATCAGAGTTTAAGAACGCCAGCATTAAAACAAACAATTTTTCTAAAAAAAAATAAAAAATAATAATCGCTGAAGTGGGGAGACGATAACATTAAAAACAAAAAAGTTTTTCTCCGACCGATAGTTCCTATGGCAGCTATAAGATATAGTCATCCAATCCGGTCGGTTCCGACATATTAGCAGTGTGCATAAAAAAAGAAGATTCTGTGCAAAGTTTCAGCTCGATAGCTTTAAAACTGAGAGACTAGTTTGCGTAGAAACAGACAGACGGACAGACAGACGGACAGACGGACGGACAAAGCTCAATCGACTCCAGCTCGTCACCCTGATAAGGAATATATATAGTTTATAGGGTCGCAAATGAATATTTCTATGCGTTGCAAACTTCTGGGCAAAATTATAATACCCTTAGCAAGGGTATAACAAGTGAGATAGTCGGTCAAGCCCGACTATAATATACTCTGTACCTAGAGTAGGTGCTGAATGTAGTGCTGCTGCTGCGCTCATCTCTAAGTTTCTCTCTCTCTCCCTCTCACTCTCTATGATTGTGCGGCGTTGGTTGTGGATGGTTGGGAGGGGGTTGGCGGGTGCGATTCAGTTATTTGTTCATAACTTGAGCTCATCCGAGCTTTATCATTTCTTCGGCAAATTGATACATATTGCTAATGACTAACTATCTCTAGAAGGTGCGAATCATCTATCTACAAAACTGTGAGAGATATAACGTTTTTTCAAAATTGCGCGGGCGGGAGGGGGCGTGGCAAAATTTGAAAATAAACTTGATCTGCCTGCAGCTATAAGATGCATTTGCACAAACTTAATATACTCTATGTGCCTTCGGCACAGTGTATAAAAAGTTTTCAATGTCATCGCGCTTACAGGGTTTGTCCGAAAAGTAATAGGACTGAGTCGATTAAAAAATTTATTGACCCAATCGTTACACTTCTTCAAAAACGTTCAAAATAGGCTTCATCTGCGTCGATGCAGCAGGTCTTTCAGTACGGTCTTTATCGGCGACCTGTTCCCGGCCCTCCAAAAAGGCCTGGTGCCACCGAAACACACCACTTCTTGCTAAAGAAACATCTGGGTAAGCCTGCTTGAACATATCAAAATTCTCTGTTGCAGAATGACCGAGTTTCACACCGAATTTAATCGCGTACCTCTTGCCGGCATGCACCACTCACAGAAACACGTCCATGTGCTCGGAGACAACTGACCAGCCGCTCGTTCGTTAGCCAGGAACGCCCTCTACCGAATCCAGTCGTTGCGCGACCTACAGTCGGGGCGGAAGAAAATCAGTCCCATTACTTTCCGGACAAACCCTATACATTTTGAGCCAAAACTCGACTCAAACAAGGAGAAAGTCCGACTATAACATACTCTGTACCCGGTGTATATGCTTAATGCGTCGCTGCCACTGTGTTCATCTCTAAGTTTTTCTCTCTCTCTCTCTCTCTCTCTTTGATGCATGCAATGCGGTGTTGTTTGCGTGTGCGTGGGAGGCATCTTTATTACACTTTTTTTCTCATAACTTGAGAACCGCTCATCCGGTCTTTATCATTTCTTCGGCAAATATATAGATATTAATAATGACTAACTATCTCTAGAAGGTACAAATCATCTAACTACAAAACTGTGGGAGATATGACGTTCGAAATTGCGGGGCGGGAGGGGCGTGGCAAAAATTGAAAATAAACTTGATCTGCCTGCAAGTATAAGAAGCATTTGTCCCATACATGTCAAACCTCTATCTCTTACCATCTCTGAGATCTGTTTGTTCATACGGACGGACAGACGGACAGACAGACGGACAGACGGACATGGCTATATCGACTCGGCTGTTGATGCTGATCAAGAATATATATACTTTATAGGGTCGGAAATTATTCCTTCTCCCTGTTACATACTTTTGCACAAACTTAATATACTCTACGTACCTTCAGTACAGAGTATAAAAAGGAGTCTAGCAAGGTATGAATCGAAAGGTTATTGAATTTCCAACAATCACGCAAAACATTGTTCCTAAATCGGTTAAGTAGTTTGAATGCAAAAAGGAAAAATATTTCAAAAAATGCACTTTTTGCTCAGATTTCAGGAATCATCCTACATATAAGAAGGGAAAAGGGTAGCTACGTATATCTCATGTAAGGCCGATTTCTCATGTCCTACATAGAGCTATATGTCACATAAACTTACAAATAGCAGATTAAGCTGTAAGCTTATCTGACACATAGCTGAATCTTATTCTATCTGGCTTTTATCTACTCCTTTTAATCTACTGAGCAAAAATAATTGCACTTGCCATATGCCCTTTACGAGTAACGGGTATAAATATAAATATCAAATACGTAAATGATGTTATAGATTCCTGCGAAAATTGTCCAAGAAACAAATCGACAATGTTTTAAAATTTTGGAAAGGTCAAAAAACGAGGACTTAAAAAATATAGCCCTAACCATACTTGCTGTTCCATCAACTCAGGTATCAGATATGAACTATGAGCTAGTATAAACGAACAGCTCCTGGAAGATATAATGCTGGAAATATTGTATTGTATATGTTAGGTAATGAATTTGATTACTAAAATTTCATTTTTGCATTATAGAATATTGCTTTAAAAAAAAGTAATAAATATTCATATATGTTCAATCGAACCAAGGTTCGAACCAAAACCTTGGGTTCAGGAGTTTCGAGAACCGGTCCGCGAACCGAACCTTAGACTTTAGAACGGGTTCGAATCCCGGACCGAACCTTCTTAAAATTAAATTGGTTCACAGCCTTGATCCAAAATGTATAACTTTAGTTCATTAAATAAATAATGAGCGAACCGTAACCGCGGTTCAGTAAGTCCCGAAACCATGCTATAAACAGAACCGAGTTCAGCTAAATAGCT
The DNA here is from genome assembly GCA_018904235.1 of Lordiphosa stackelbergi. Taxonomy (NCBI): domain Eukaryota; kingdom Metazoa; phylum Arthropoda; class Insecta; order Diptera; family Drosophilidae; genus Lordiphosa; species Lordiphosa stackelbergi. Next base: position 465,392 of record JAEIFU010000007.1, read on the forward strand.
GCAAATTTTGAAAAAATTATTTTGGAGGATTTAACTTAATGTGCATAGATTAAAAGCAAACGAGATCATAAATATACCCGTTTCTATGGGAAGTAATGCTCAACAGACTTTCTGTATTCCTGAAGCAACTTTTATTTAAATGGTCTATTATCCGATCTCTATGAAAAATTGAGCTACTATAGATGCTGCGAATATAAATGTAAGTTTTAAATATGAGATCGATATCTTAAAATTTATTCTTGATCTGCTACAGGCAATAGGATTCAATACCTGGATGTTCATACAAACAGACTGTCGGACAGGGCAATATCGACTCGGCTGCAGATGCTGATCAAAAATAATTATACTTTAAATGGTGCAATGGCCAAAAGGGTTGGCAAAAGTATATTACTTTGAAGGGCACCTCATGAATTTTTATGACCAAATACTAGGTTTTCTTTTTTTCGAAACTAGAACCTCACCTTACCTAGATACACCAGCCAAATAAACTATCGATCTTAAAATGTAAAGGTAAAATGAAAACTAATAATTTGTTTTCTAAGACTTTTGTTTTTGTTTTGTTGTCGTCCAATACTTACTTTGAATTGAAGCATTCCTTGGCCCTTACAATATACTGAGGCGTGTAGAGTAGCTTGAGAAAGCGTGATATCATAAAGGGCTTCTTGCCACGCTTATGCTGACGGAAGTGCACCATAATACCATCCACGCCCCAAGTTAATAAATGTTTGGTCATACCCATGCCGGTTAGAAAGCCATAATGTGGTGATTTTGTCGAGGCCACCCATTGTAGTTCATTCTTCTCGTTCAAAATATACTGATCGAAAACTTTGGCATCCTTGACCGCGGCCACGATCTCAATTTGTAGCCAACGACCCAATGGAGGTTGCACACAAAACGATACATAAGCATGGGGAAGCGGAAACACACGTCTATGCAGACGCTTATCTCGAGTCCAGTTATAGATCCACATTTCATCCGCATAGCCCGGAGGCTTTACATTCCTTTCGCGCGTTATGCACACAAGTAGACGTGGTCCTTCGACTAGCATAAAGCTCTGTATAAACACCTCCTTGATCAGCTCATGGTTATTGATCTCGAAATAGTGCGTCATTTTGGGAGGACGATATTCCACATTAACTATATGCAGCGCTTTGGCTTGATCCTGAAACACCACGCAATTGTCATGATAGTCCATGGAAAAGACGGCCGCCGTCTCAGCCTGTAGTTCATAGAGTATATTCGCCTGGGTGGGCCTCTCGAAGTGTATGAGTATGAGACGTCCGTCGATTGTACCAACTATGACATAAGGAATGCTGCGGTGCGAGTGCATGGCGCAGGCACTGTTCACTGCCACTTCGGACAAAACATCACCCTTCAGCAAATCCACCATGGTCACTTTATCAGAGTGCAGCAGCACCACACATTCATCCTTCAGACCTGGTAGAATGCGAAACGTTAGCACAGGAGCTCCGGCTCCGACCACTGGCTTTAGTGATCCTTCGTTTTCCTCCAGCACTACCTGATCAATGCAGCCCAACTCCCGCTCAGCATATATCTCACCATTTTGATTGCTTATAAACTTGTTCACATCCACTAAGCGATTATCGATTGTCCACTCCACTGTGAAGCTACCCGCCTTTTTCTTTAGGTAAAACGCATTCGTGTTATTCGAGACAATGAAACCCATGCGATGTGAGGTTAGGGCATGTGATCGAGGATATAGATGAAGACCAGTCGAGCTCAAGAAAACTGGTGTCCAGCGTGATTTGATCAGAAAGCAGGCAATATCAATTTGAGAGAATTCGCCAAAGTCATTCACCACATACAGTCCGTTGTCATCGCCAAAGCATATAAAATGATCCGAAGATTTCATATAATTTTTGCCCAAGTCCACTTTAGAGACCAAATGCAAATATGACTCTTTTTCGATAAAGCTCATTTCATAGCAGATAATGCACATATTTTGCTTATGGAATTGTACGATTGTGGGTAGATTACTATTGCCTAGGAACAGACCATGTGGAAAAGTGGTCACATCGGTGTTTTGCCTCAGGATCAGAGTGTTGGTGCGATAATTTAAGACACAAATTGGAAAATGGGGTGGACCACCAACGGCCACAATTAGATCGTATTCGGAGAAACGCAGCACGCTATAACTGAGCAGCACGGCTAAAAGGAAAGTGGAGAGATAATGGAGTCATGAGAAGGTGAGCTTAAGCATATTAAATTATTAACCTTCAAAACAGTGGAGTAGGCAGCTCGTTGGCTGTCTGTATGAACATCTAGATCTGAGAGACTAGAAGAGCTAGAGCCACAAAACTTGATATGTAGACTCCTATTTTCTGCCCGCAGATCAAGTTTGTTTTTAAATTTTTGAGACGCCCACCTCCGCCCCCACAATAGAAAAAATGTTGAATAACTCCCACATTTTTTTTTAATATCGAGTTCAAATTTAAAACTTAAGTTTATATTCACAATAACTATAATCCCTAAAGTTTCAATCAAGATCGGAAAATAAATAGCGGAGTTAAAAAATGTTGCATACTTTTCGGACGTTCACCCTCAGGAACGCAGGAACGCTGTTAAACATTTCTTTTCATGAGTAGCGGGTATATCGAAGTCGGTTAGAGCCTACTTTAATTTACGCTCTCGTTTAATACACCAAAGCGGCAATCAGTCATATTTTCTAAGGTTTCAGCAAATTGCATTTCTATTGTGATTCCTAGACGCTTATCAACACTGCTAAAAGGTAGCTCCAACCAGTCAAAGTCAAATGCATTTTAGGGCTGCTATATTTCTGTCATTTTTGGATTCTGCATTGCCACAGATTAAACACAGGCTATGTAACCATAAACCAGTGTTACTTGGTTCGGCTGCATTAAAATATATAGAAATTGGAGCTCGGAGGAGAACAGCAATGCAAAAACAATTTTGGAACAAAAATGTACTGAGCAAATGTAGAGGGACGAAGTTTTTTTGTAGTGAACAAAGAGCTCTCTCCACGGTACAGACGTTTAACATGCAATTCGGTGTTTACCGTACTTGGGCTCAAACTTGGCATCAGCTAATTCCGATTTTTTCTGAAACCTAAGATGTGGGACAATATTAGCGAAATTATTACAGTTTAAGCACCAGAAAAGTTGCAGCAACAAGAACGCAAGGCGAAACGTTAGCCTTATTTTTCTGTTTGGATACATGCACATTGAGCTGGAATTCCTTTGGCCTAAAGCCAAAATTATTTTTTTTTTCCGTTAGATACATTGTCAACTAAATAAAAATATTTTTTTGATCGCCATTATTATATATCAGGGACGCAAATAACAGTTATGGGAAAAAAACTATAAAAATTTATTTAAATTTAAGGACCTATACGACCGGGGGAGGCACCAGGAATTAATTTTTTGGATCACCATTTAAAATTCATATGTCCAATTTTTAGAAAAATTATTTTTAATTTATATTTTTTTTAATTTTTATTTAAATATTTGTTGAAAAAAATTGTCTTTAACCCTTAAAATAAAAATTAATTAATTTTAGATTTTTATTTTAATTTTTAAAATTCATTTTATTATTTACAGCTTCCAGGCCCGTATAACTGTTGCTATCCCACCATAAGTAAAAATATTTTAATTGTGCTTGGTTTAAAAGTTATTCGGTTTTTTTTTGACTATTTTTATTGTTAATTTTTATGATAAAATTGTTTGATAATTTTTATTTTAAAATTAAAAAATATAAATTAAAAATAATTTTTTTCAAAAAATTTCAAAATAACTTATTTGTAATTTTTATAAAAAAATTATAAAAATACGGCCCTGTTTTTTTGTTAATGTTGCAACATTTTAAGTTTAACAAATTCTCAATTCTTGTAAGTTTCGTGGAGCAGAACCAGCAAGAGTACGGCGTATTACCGAAAGTGCTAATTGGGAGTCAGAGTGTTATTGTGTATATATTTAAATAGAGTTAACAACTGGCGCATATTTGGAAACAAGAATATTTAAATATATGTAGACAAAGTAAATTTTCGTCATGGCGGTTTGCTATAAATTTCGTTGACTGGAGTGTGCAAGGAAAATGAACCGGAATTCTTTTTTGAAAGCTTAATGACATCAAACTTCGGCTCAACCGGGAGGTTTGTATATCCATTTAGTTGCAACTTGTTACATTTATATGTATAATTGAAGATTTTTCAATAATTTTCATTCCACAATTTTATTCATTCGTCCGATTATTCCTATGGTAGCTATATGCTACAGTCAATCGATTTCGGACCAAACTTAGCTGAATTTATGTGGAAGCAAATTTATTTGAAAAGTTTGAGTTTTGGAGCGATATAATTGACAACAAACAAGGTTTTTTTATTAAGCATATTTCTTAGACCAAATCATTTTCTATGGCAGTTTTACTAAATAGTAATCCGATTTTCGTAAAACTTGCTAGAATTATGAAAAAGCATGAAAAAACTTAGTATGTGCGAGGTTTTGTAGTTTGTATAGAAAACAAAAAGTTTTTCTCACTAAAACGAGTTATACGGAAGATCGTCCCTATGCATTTCTTACTAAATCTACGTTTTTACTTTTCAACCGATCGTTCTTATGGCGGCTATATGCTATAGACTTCCGATCCGGCCGGTTGCAACAAATGTACAGCGTAAATGTACCTAAAAACTTCGTGGAAAGTTAAGTAAAGATAGCTTTAAAACTGACGGAGCAGATGTGTGTAGATTGCGGGGGTGGCGTGGCTCCGTCACACGTATGAAAATAAATTTATTACTTACGTAATATGAACAGCAAATATTTGAAAGTTTCAACTTTATCTTTATTTTTGGAGTTTATGCCAAGATTTTATTGCAAAAAATTTCCCCCACGCATGTTAGTTTGAAATCAAAAACAACATCTCAACATTGACCAAACTTTATTCTCACGAAAAATTAAACCATCTGTTCGAGAATGATGCGCACTTATGTGTATTTCATGATCCGAATATAATATATCTTTATCTGCCGAGAAGAAAATTAATCGTATTAAATTGTTATGAAACTCGCACAATCAAATAATGGACAACCATAATTTTCTCAGGGGAAAACAGTTCAAAACCAAGTTGGTCGGAGATTTAAAACAGTTTTTAACAACAATCAGACATTTTCAATAAAAAATATGTTTCTAAACACCAAAAAAATATGGCTTGGCCGGGTACACATATTGGGAAGGTGGGAAAAAATAAAACAATATTTCCAGATATTTTGTGTGGCCCAGCGGCTTAGTGTGCTTGACTGCTGGGCGAAAGGTCGTGGGTTCGATCCCGCCTCGAAACATCAATAAAAAAACTTTTTTTCTTTCTTTAGAAAATAGCATTCACATATCCGCTTACCTTCACCAGCTATTGGCGCCAGCTGTGAAGTAACTAGCCATGAAAAAGCAAATTCTTAAGCTTTGCCGTTCGGATTCGGCGTTAAACTGTAGGTTTCTTTCTCTTGTGCGAAAAATTTAAAAAGCACCGACTATTTTTTCCAAATTTCGGGAGCGGGAGGTGACGTCTATATCGACTCGGCTTCTGTGCCTGATCAAGAATATGTATACTTTATAGGGTCGGAAATGATTCCTTCTCCATGTTACATACTTTTGCACAGGCTTAATATACTCTGTACCTTTATACAGAGTATACAAATATTTTCCAATTTTTAATACTAAATCAAAGAGTACACACTTTAGATTTATGAATTTCATTCAAACCCAAAGTTAATGGCAAACATATTTAAATAAAAGTGTTAATAATGGTAACGCACCTTTTTATATTAACAAGAGTTAATATACAAAGTTCAAGTACTAAAATTTAACAGCTTTTCTCCCAAGAAAGTAAGCTTAAATAAGCCGGTCTATGCGCATCACAGCCCACATGTTCCTTCTATTAATAGAAACATTTTCGAGCAGCTCAGGAGCATCAAAGCAAAGCCAAAGAGTTTCCTATTAGTGAAAGTACTGTAACAAAATAAAATTTTTGTCGTTCTGAGTACAAGGTTTCATGCATCATTTACATTTTCACAAAATAGATTAAGTCCTGCTGACAAATATGATCAAAATTTAGCGCATTCAGCGGATGTTGTTGCTGGAATTGAAGAGTCGAAAACGAATTTAATTTTTAAGAGAGAAACTAAAATATTTTGCTGCCCAGAAAAAAATCAGAGATATCGGGAATCAATCCAAATCAATGTTAGAAGATAGTGAAGCTCAGCTTTTCGCAAACCAAGAATGAGAAGATTGCTGAAACTTAGGCTTATAGCAGGCACATGAAATATTTATAAGGAATTGCTTTGTCATGTGAATGGAAGCATGCTATAGGAATACTAAATACTGTTCTCCCTAAATTATACTTCTTTTACCAGTTAGCAGCAGAATATCTTATGTCCCACTCACCTGATATTGTACTAAATCTCATCATCTCTGGATATTTATAGACAAAAATCTGTGGTTGTAGCACACTCTCCGCAAAGGCAAACAATGGAAAACGGTTGTGTCCCGCAAATGCACTAATGTACAATCCAGTGGCAACAGTCTCTGCCTTAAAAAAAGTGGTTTCCAGTGTTGACATCTGAATGAATTTGACCACATTGCCTTGGCGCACACATAGCACATCGGGACCCACATTTGTTATGGTGTTTTTGTCCCAGGTATTGCACCAACTGTACAAGAATCAGATAATAATTTTAGGCACTAAAATATATTTAAAGTATTAAATATTACCAAAACGTAGAGCTTATATTCATTTTTCAGTTGATTATTTGTTTTCCCTTCGGTTTGTATCAATAAGGTAAGTGGTTGCTATGGTAGAGAAAAACTAAATATACATAAGTGTTTGTTTGAATGTGCTATGGAAAGTTTCCATTGGAAACGATTGTTAATGTAGTGAATATTTTTTAAGCGACCTGTCCAATTCGTTAAAGCAGTTTTCAGGTCTGAACGGAAAAGTTGAGTAATAACTTGTTCATTCAAAAATATTTCTTTTTTATTACAATTTCTCTATACAGTTCTACTTTAATTATTAGGTAACTAGATTTAAATGGTACGGCTCCATTTTGATTGGTCTGGTTTAAAGATCGACTTTCGTTTCCCAATCAAGCGTTTTACGTTCTTCAGCTGATTTAGTATCTATTTTGCCTGGCGCGTTTCCTTTCAAATAGTTGAGTCTGCATTCGATACCAGCCGGTTTGTTACAGGGAAATAGTGATTTTCTTATAATTTCCAAAGCTTGTATAATTTTTGGTTTCTCCATTTCATTATTGATTTTAATACTTTGATGAGAACTAATCAAGGAAATAAGTGTTGCAAATATAATATGAAACAACATTTGAAAGTCAACAATTGTAAGTTTGTACTGTTGGGAAAACTTAATGCCTGACAAATACAACATTTTTAATTATTTATGCCTTAACAAGTGGAACTGAAACTGATACTGAAACATATTAGGGTCTGAAGCAAAAAGGCCTTAACAAATTGACGTATGAGAATAAATATTCATAACTGTTGTGGCTCAGAAGTTTCCGTTCTGACGGCGCACAGTGGCCGGTTTCGCTGATTTAGCGTTGCAAAAATCGTAACTGTTGAACGGAAAGAGATATTTGAAAAACTCCAAGGGAAATGTGATAGAGAATTTTAGTAGCTTGAAAATAAGCTTAAGTTCTATATTTTGCACCAGAACACGGTTTTCTTTAAATAAAAAAGTTTTTTTTCATTTTTGACTTGTGAATATTAATCAAAATTATTTTCGTAATGCCAAAAGTAAAGCTAAAGTCCCACAGGCAAATAATTTGACCAAATTTTGATGAAAAATTTACTAAATAGGTAAACTTAGGAAACTTTTCGGCTATTTTTGATCAAAAATCTGTAATGATGGCTATTTGGAGAAATTGTTATGAAAATTTGGGCAAATGGGAACATAGCTTAAGTATGAAGCAAATATTTTCGGTCAATTGCATTGTTGATAGAAGAATGAATTAAAAAAAAAGATATTTTGGTTATGTGACGTCAAATAAAAAAAGTGATATATGCGGGGTTGTAAGCCACTTTGACAAAAAGTCGGTTTTGACTTCCGAACAGAATGTTGGAATGATGCATAATAAGGCAGAAGAAAAGCGCTCCAAAGAGGTACAAAAGAACAGCCACCAGCAAAACGTGCTCGTATATAAAAGAAAACAAGCCGGCTGCCGCCAATAAATTTTCCCTTTTCATTGATATTTCTTAATTCAGAATATTCGAAAATTGTTTATTCTTTCATTTCGCTCACTTACTTCAATACTGGCATAACTCAAAATAATCCATTTTGAGAAAAACACGTTCAAAGTTCTCCATTGATTTAACCCAGGAAAAATTGTTCTTTTAGCTTCGAGTTAATCAAGTAAAATATTATAAATTAAGAATGCTTAATAATAAAACTTGAAAATATGATGTTTCAACTGAGAGCCGAAGTATGTTTGCTCAATATCGACTGCAGAACATGTGAGATATGACGATATTGCATTAACATAAAAAGAAATCTGTAAAATGATATTGCGATATATTCTCATCTCACATGGAAAGTAGAAGAGATATTAATACTATAATAATTGCTTAAAAACACGAATTTTAAACTTTTAAATGGGTGGCTCAGAACCCCCCACAAATTTTCGAAATGTCAAAAAGTCACTTATTAGAGCGAAGCTCTTTTACGGACGTGCGGCTAGGGGACCTAAAATTTGAACACCGTAGTAGCAGGTGGGTTGGGTGTGGAGTGGGATAGTGTAAGGGAAGTGGGGGGAAATGGTGGGTATCTGGTGGAGACCTGGTGGGGATCAGGTGACGGTTTGGTGGGGATTTGGTGGTGATGTGGTGGGGGATATGGTGGTTATCTGGTAGAGACGTAGTGGTTTGGATTTGGTGCGGATGTGGTGGAGATCTGGTGGAAGTCTGGTTGGGATCTGGTGCATTGATGTCAAGTTGTGAATTTTGTCCTAAAAACTATAATGTTGTTTGTTCTTCCAATGGGGTTATTTTGGGCCGTCTTCTTATGCTGCAGTTCAAACATATTTCAACTCAGCTGTCCTCCAACGCGTTTCGGCGAGCATTTGCTGACTTCTTCAGGGAGTTTGTTTTTATTTTGGGAGAAATGACTTACAAACATAAATCCACATATTCACTACATATATAAAGGGTGATTTCTTAGTTATTATCTTTTTGGCAACACTGGTTTAAACAGCTCACGCACGTTTCGTGTTTTGTTTCACTGTCAAACATCTTCAGTTTAGTCTATAATTTAACCATGTATCGTCTTACAAACGAACAACGCTTGCAAATTATTGAATTTTATTATCAAAATGCGTGCTCTGCTAAGAAAGTTCATCGCGCGCTTCTCCCATTTTATGGTCAGTTTAGCCGACCCGCTGAAGCGGCTATTCGGGCTATTGCGACTAATTTTCGCACCAAATTTACATTGCTGGTCATTAAACCACCAACACGCTTACGTAGAGTGCGAAGTGAAGAAAATTTCGCAGCTGTATCGGCCAGTGTTAATGATGATAATCAATTATCTAGGGTTGTCGAAAATATTATCGATATATCGAAATATCGATATTTTTGCCCAAAATAAAAATATCATTATCGAATATTTTTCGGAGGCGATATATCGGATATCGAATATTTTTTGGTGATATTTTTCGGGGATATTTTTGATTTAGCTTTCAGTCACAATGTTGCGAATAACTGTTTCTTGTGCTCTGGACATGTAAGGCACAATGTTTAAAAGTTGTTTTATTAACTCTGCAAAAGGACCATGGCAACTCAACAAACATGAAGGCGCACTTAATCGCAAAGTATGGAGATGCTTGGCTGAAACGCAGCTCTTTTTTAAAAACAGTAAAGAATAACATGATTGCAGCATGACGATTATCTTCAAACAGTAGCAGTCGCCTATAGTCATGCTGCACACATATTGTTCTCCCTTTAAACACAAGTGTGCGACATCTGAAGACTTAATTTTTAAAGGATCGCTCTTCGCTGATCACAATATTGCCATGATATTTCAACAACCACCAGGACAGGAGAATAAATTATTGGAGTACAATTGGAATTTACCGTTGTTTGCCCTGGAATGGGACCCTATTAAGTTCGGGTTGGAGGGAAAGACTCATTGCCAGTGCTTTCTGACTTGGCATTTCATATCTTATTACACAGGGAAGCTCCGTGCCATCGGAACAATTGGCATCTGCTATAAAAAGTGTGGTTTCTGACACCAGAAGCTGAATGACCGATGAGCACATAACTCAACGCGTCTTCCTAAAATCTTTGTCTAACGATTATTGGTAAAATCGGAAGTTTTTAAGTTTCGAAGATTTAACTGAATAAGTTTTTTTATGCTTTGTAGTTCGAATGCTCTAGTTTGAAAGATGATGAATTAAAAAGTAAACACTGCTTTCGTTCCATAAATTTAAATTCATGAATAAGTTTTCAGAACTTCTTATGTTAAATATGAAATAAAAAATAAATATCTTTCGTTAATTTAATAAATATACTTTAAATCTATATTTTTTTGCGCAGTCAGATTGTAGTTACATATTACGCGTCAAATGACGCCTCAATTACCTCAATAGACCTGTTCATTGTTAAGATCCGGGCTTTTATTGAAAAATATCGATAATATCGATGTTTTTGACACCAAAGTATTTATATCGAAATGATACTTTTTCAATATCGCCAAAAATATCGATATAGATATTTTTGAAATATTTGACAACCCTACAATTATCGATTCGTCGCCGTTGGCAGCAATTGGGCCTCTGTTACTCAACAACGTGGAAAATTTTGCGGAAGGATTTTGGTGTGAAGCCTTTTAAAATACAGCTGGTGCAAGAATTGAAGCCGAACGACCTACCGCAACGTAGAGTTTTTGGTGAATGGGCTCTTGGAAAGTTGTCCGAAGATCCACTTTTTTACCGAAAAATTGTGTTCAGCGACGAAGCTCATTTTTGGCTCAATGGGCACGTAAATAAGCAGAATTGTCGATTTTGGAGTTAATATCAGCCAGAAGCATTGCAAGAGCTACCAATGCATCCAGAAAAAGTCACACTTTATGGGCTGGTGGCATCATTGGACCGTACTTCTTCAAAGATGATGAATCGTAACGTAACTGTGAATGGTAAGCGCTACCGTGAGATGATATCCAACTTTTTTTTTGCACAAAATGCAAGAGTTTGACTTGCATGACATGTGGTTTCAACATGACGGTGTCACATGCCACACAGCAAGCGCAACAATGGACTTATTGAGAGGCGAGTTCGGTGAACATTTTATTTCACGTTCGGGACCGGTCAATTGGCCGCCTAGATCGTGCGATTTAACGCCTTTAGACTATTTTTTGTGGGGCTATGTTAAAGCTCATGTCTATACAGACAAACCCGCTTCAATTGACGCATTGGAAGACAACATTGAAGCATTTATTCGTGAGATACCGCTACTATTGTTTCTATGCTATCTCCTCAGTCAGTTTTAAAGCTATCTTATCTCGAGAGAAAGCAGAGTAAATATTGCTCAATCGAATTTGCCGGGCATGCAGCAGGAAATAAAGAAGACAGTGCCAGAGCCAGCAGCGAGCTAGGTATCTGCAACTGCAAGCCATGCTGAGGCCGGTAATCAGCAGAATGCGTAATAAGCGAGACAGCTTTAACTTCTCATATATTTGTAAACTTAAATATTTCCTTAAATTTTGTGATTTAGTCGGAGGATATTAAAGTGAGGCTAAATCACGAAATCGGTTGAGATTGAACAAAAAAAAAAGAAAAAGTCTCATCAGAGCAGGCAGCAGCTAGCCCAAACGGGACATAAGTAAATGGATTAGCATTATATTAAAAAATTAAAGAGCTTTCAAAAAAAAAAAGGAAATAAGACAAAGTCGAAAGCGACCAGTCGCTAAGAGACCCAAGTTGAGAATGAAACCTTTTCTTATTCTTTTTTAAAGCAAGACACATTTGCACAAATCAAGGCCCACTAGATTAAGTACTGTCCGAGTTCACAATTGCAAAAAGTTTGATTGTGTAGAGACTTACATGGCTCTATCCACATTTAACGAGGCTTTTAGGGAACTTTACACTGATTTTGAAAGTAATTATTTTTATGAACAAAAAAAAAAAAAATGTTTTTCTTTTCCACTTTTTATGCCCTTGCAAAGGGCATTATAATTTTACCCAGAAGTTTGCAACGCATAGAAATATTCATTTCCGACCCTATAAGCAATATATATTCTTGATCAGGACGACGAGCTGAGTCGATTTAGCTTTGTCCGTTCGTCTGTCTGTCCGTCAGTCTGTTTCTACGCAAACTAGTCTCTCAGTTTTAAAGCTATCGAGATGAAACTTTGCACAGAGTCTTCTTTTTACTGCACACTGCTAATATGTCGGAACCGACCGGATCGGATGACTATATCTAACTACGCGTGTTTACATTTACTCACGATAACAATTTGACAGCTTAAATCTGAACTTGCTCTATTTGTAAATTTTCTCTTACATCGGAATACCTGAACAAAACTGTTTATGTTAACGTGTCTCACTCGCGTTAAATATTACGCTTTCCAGAGTTGGAAGTTTTGGTGAAATCGGATGACTATATCTTATAGCTGCCATAAGAACTATCGGTCGAAAAGTAGGTTTTATTTAGAAAAATTGTTTGTCTCAATGCTGGCACTCTTAAACTCTGATGTATTAAAACATTTGCAAGAGTATAAAAACTTCCGCAAAGACGAAGTTAGCTTGGAATTTTTTATTTTATGTAACTTTTATGCAAAGTTACATGAATCTTTTAACTAAAATATAAAATTTACAGAACGAAAAAATATTGAATTTTGGCCAAGTTATGTTTGAAAAACATACGATACTTTACATACGACACGCGCTAATTGCTTACAGTAGCAAATATTTTGTGAATGTCAGAGGCTGCCATACTACAACGCTTGCAAAAGCCATCTTACCTAAAGCTTGGTATTCAAACAACTTGCTCAAGAATTCAGGGCGTTTTGGAGTCGGGGCACTCGACTCGAGCACCGGAACTTGTTTTGGTATGTATGTTCGGGGAACTAGACAAAAAACCGTAGACTTTGTGGCAAGTTAGTTTTTAAAGTTCTACTGCAATTGCAATTAATCCAATAAAATTTCAGACCAGACTTAATTTGCAAATTCTTATGTAAAATCTTTCTCTCTTTTACTAGCTTTTGCTATATTGAATTCCGCTATTTGTACGAAATAAGTGTTATATTTATGTTTCATTTTTCCATTAACATTTTTCAATTTCCAGCTTTTGTTTTATTGGCATATGAATTTCCCCAGCGTCAACTTTACAATGATGACCCAAGAAAATGGTCTTCTGTACCACAAAGCAAAAAAATTCAAACGGGCAATAAAAATTCAACGCTAAAAATGCTGAAGGCAATTATATTTATTTTTTTGTGTTGTTTCTTTTCGTTGAACATTACTTTAAAAATTGATGCGCCTTGTTATTTTTATTGCCTAAATGTGGATTGTCTTGTATTGTTGTGAGTTTTGTTTTCAGCGTTGCTAGGTAATTTCTTTACGGGTCACTGGAGGGACATTGTTGTTTTTTTTGAGCAGTGATTAAATTGTTGCTTTGAGTGTTGGTTTTAATTTGTATTTCTATTATATTAAAATTGGTTGACATTTTATATAATAAATACATACAATTTAAAACCAAAACTTAGGCTGCATTTACACTGTTTAATTTATGAGACTTGATAATCTAGTAGGCCTGCATTCCATAATAATTCTTCTATGAATTTGACAAGCTCTTCACATTAAGGGCCGTTTTCTCATGTTCCTGTTTTTGCTCAAATCGAAATCCACCTAGATTTCGCAACTAGGTGGATTTTGTGCAATCGGTTGTCTCATGTAGATGGATTATGAATTTGGGCATTTGCGCCACGGTCACACCGGGAGGGCTGGAAAGGCACAAAAATTGAGTTGGCAGCGCCTTTTCAATCGGCCAATTTTTGTTTTGATTATTGTGCGCCCATTTTAAAAAGTAAAGCTTGCATTTTACAGAGGAGGAGAAGGATTTTTTTTGAACGACTTGTTACTAAGATGGGAGATTAAGCAATAGGTCTACAGCTATGTTCACCCAGGCAAATAATTTGGACAAATTTTGATGAAAATTTGGCCATAAAGGCCAAATTGTGGAACTTTCCGGGCATATTTCATCAAATTATTTGCGTATGAAACTGAATCATAGCTTTTGTTTTAACCCCTGCAAAATCTTCAATCATCTCTATTTTAATCAAAATTTGGCTAAATTATCTGCCTGTGCACTCCACTCCCCTTATCATCCTCCACACTTTTCTCTTCTAAAACAGGCGGGAATAAATGGCACAAACCCCCACCCCCCCCCCCACCCCACCCCACCACCACACCCCACCCCCCCCCCTCACAACCCCCCCCCCCCCCCCCACCCCACCCCCCCCCCCCCCCCCCCCCCCTCTCCTCTTTGCGGCTTAGCTTATCCGGCAACGAACTAGGGAATTAAAATGCGGATCTGTCTTCCCTCTTTCGCTCCGCAGGCCACCTCCCCTTTCTCTCTTTGGTCTGTAGGTAGGTCTTGCATACAAAGCCACATAATATTGTTCGCACCCCACACACCCCTACCCCTCCATTTCAACCAACCCCCACACCCCTCCCCCTTTCGTCTGTTTTACTTCACCACCCAACCCCCCCACCACCCCCCTCCCCCCCCCCATATATCTGCAGGTGCTCTTCCACTGTCTTAACTACTGTCTTTTCGCTTGGTTTAGTTTTTTTTGTATCAATACAGATTTACCTGTTTTTAGCAGCAGTTGTTTTTTTATTTTAAATATTTTTCAGTGTGACCATAGGTGCACAACATAAAAATACATTATTTGTTGTAAGCATGTACATGGTTTTGTAAATACATGAGGATGAAGTAGATGGCGACAAAAACCATCTAGATGGCTCACCATGAACATGAGCAAAGCAAATACAGCAAATCCACCTAGATTTGCAAAAACAGCAACATGAGAAAACGGCCCTAAGTCAATTTTAAGTCACTGTTAAGTCACTGTTAAATCACTGTTAAGTCACTGTTAAGTCACTGTTAAGCTTCTGTTAAGTCACTGTCAAACAAACAACAATATAGTTTATAGCACAGAATTCACAACTTGACCTCAATGCAGCCACTCTTTCTACCCCCAACTTCCCACATACCCACCAGATCCCCAGCTGACCCACCCCAGATATCCACCAGATCTCCACTAGATTCCCGCCAGATCCCCACCAGATCTCCACCAGATCCACACCAAATCTTCAATTGATTCCCACAAGATACTCACCCATTCCCCACCACTTCCACTCACACTATCCCACTCCACACACAACCCACCTGCTATTACTCTAACGATAAAAGCTGCTGATTTTGCAAATACAAAATTTAAAAACAAAAGTCAAAAGACATACCTCAAAAGAATCTGTCGCAAAGACAAAATTTTTAAAGATTTACTCCCCCAGTCTGACGTCCGTAAAAGAGCTTCGCTCAAAAACGTCATATCTCCTAAAGTTTTATAGATAGATGATTCGTGCCTTCAAAGATAAACATAGTTAGTCATTGGCAATATGTATCGATTTGCCGAAGAAATGATAAAGATCGGATGAGCGGTTCTCAAGTTATGAGAAAAAAAGTGTAATAATGACGCCCCCCCCCCCCCCAAAAAAAAAAAAAAAAAAAAAAACTCCCACCACACAAAAGAACACAACAAGGGAGAGGGGAAATAGAGATGATCACAGTGGCAGCGACGCATTCAGCATATACACCGGGTACAGAGTATGTTATAGTCGGGCTTGACCGACTTTCTTACTTGTTTTATTTTTGTAAACTAGTGTTATTGGAGTATTCCGTCAACCTGGCCTAGACATTTCAATCCACTGGCCCCACCATTTCTGTGTATATAAATATTTATTCTCTCAATATATAATTCACACATAAAATTTCAAAACCCATTTTAAGGTAAAATAAAAATCTATTAAGCTTTCTCGTTGTTATTATAAATCACTACCTTAGACCATGTCCCATCCGAGGCCAATTGATGACATAGGCCAACCCACAAAGAGGCAGCGTGTATCTGCTGATCAAGACGAGTCCGAATCGGTGCTGAATCCTCAAGTCTCCACAACGAGCATCAACAATCTGGAGCTATGCGAGCGTTTGCGCTTCGTAATGTTATGCAATGTCTGCCGTGAGGTGCCGCATCCAGATGATTGCTATCAATGCACTCGGGGTCACATCGTTTGCGACGATTGCGTGACACACATTTTGGGCGAAGCTACCCTCTCACAGAAAAACGCTTTTTGTCCCCAATGTCGAGTTCCAATTAGCTGGAAAGACTTGGGCAAAAATCTCATCCTACGTCAGGCAATTTGGGAGCTGCCGAAAAGTTGTCCACAATGCAACCTGGAAGTGAATCTTAAAACAATGGCCAAACATATGGATGAAGAGTGCGAGAAACGTGCGGTAAAATGTAAATTTAGCTGCTTGGGTTGCGATTGGCAGGGCGAGTATGATAAGAGTGCGTCGCATGAGGCCAGCTGCGATTTTCCCAGCAAGTCGGGTGAACAGATTCTGCAGGCCCTACAAAAGAAGGAGTCAGAGGAAGAAAAGGAACTCGGACAGTTTTATAAGTGCCATCAAGAGTTAAGTGCTTCTCGAATTTGGTATGAGGATGTGAAAATTTGCTGGCAACAATATTCTACAACTTCAGCCGATGATATGACAATGTCGTCTTACCCGATCAGCGCCTTTGAAGAGAATTGGTTATTAAAGTTGCGCTTCAATAAAACTGAAAGTGAAGCGCTCAACATACTATATGCTGTACGACTCATGACCACAGTCAGACATCCCTTGACTTTGTCCTATTTCGCGATGATGTCTCCTGGTTCGCATCCAGCGAAACAATTGAAGGAAATTTTGCCGAAGTTTTACAAAGAAAGATATACTTCATCCTGTCCTTGTGGACAGTTTCGGGATCTGCCGGTAGAAAGTGTTGCGGCCAGTTATCGTTTAATAGCCATGCCGGTGGTTTCCCTACGTCTATGGATGTTCTTGCATTGATTGTCTGTATTGATAAATTTGTTGTTTTTTTTAATCAATTTTTATGTTTAGCATTTATTAAACACGGGGCACAACATTTTTGATACGAATTGTGCGTTATTAATTGGTTTGTCTCTAGGCAGGAGGGACCTTCTGTTTCTGTAATTCTTCGTTAACCTTCTTGGACAAATCCTAAATTTTAGATAAAACATCCTGAAGTACGTCCTGACCCTTTTTTTGCCATTCCTGAAATAAGAAGAATTGGAAAATGGAAAAATTAGTAATGGATTTTGGGAAATGTAATCCAACTTATTTTTTGGATAGGTTGTAACAAATGAATCAAATAATTAACTTATTTTAATATTAAAATCCCAACCGAATCAACCAAAACCAATTTTCCACTCAACCTCCGCTGACATTGGAGGCGTTATCTTTCAAATTTGAGAACAACAGACGGGCTTAGGGTTGACAAGTTTTACTCTATGATGGACTATTATCTTGGACACAAAACTAGATTTTCAAATAAGAAAATGAAATCTCTCGAATTTCTGTGGCTCCGACGGATTTTTCAAGAGATTTACAAACCAAACGTCGTCCAAGTCTAGAAATTTCTGTGTCACCCCTGTATAAGCTTTGAATAAGTATGACTAACTATAAATAATTTCAAGTCAGTTCCAAGTTCAATTCCTTTCGAATCCTAATAAAATTAACTTAATCCAAAAACACAAAAAGAATAAGATCAATGTGGTAGCCGTTCTATCAAATTTAAATTAAAGCTAATTCTTTTCTCTTCTCGGCTTGACCGATTTTATAACTTGTTTTATCAAATTTTATGTCTTTTCTCTGCAATGATGTTTGACCTTTATTGGAATTTATGAATGCTTTTATCAAAAAAGTTTAAAAACTTCAGCATATGAAATTACAGTTCAAGTTTACTTTTAAAGTAATTATAATAAAAAAAAATGTTTAAATAAATATGACCCTTTTTATACTCTGTACCGAAGGTACATGGAGTATATTAAGTTTGTGCAAAAGTATGTAACAGGGAGAAGGAATCATTTCCGACCCTATAAAGTATGTATATTCTTGATCAGCATCAACAGCCGAGTCGATACAGCCATGTCCGTCTCGTCTGTCCGTCCGTCCGTATGAACAAACAGATCTCTGAGATGGTAAGAGATAGAGGTTTGACATGTATGGGACAAATGCTCTGTATACTTGCAGGCAGATCAAGTTTATTTTCAATTTTCGCCACGCCCCCTCCCGCCCCCGCAATTTCAAAAAAACGTCATATCTCCCACAGTTTTGTAGATAGATGATTCGTTCCTTCTAGAGATAGTTAGTCATTAGCAATATGTATCGATTTGCCGAAGAAATGATAAAGATCGGATAAGCGGTTCTCAAGTTATAAGCAAATAAGTGAATCACCCCCGCCAACCCCCTCCCACCCGTTCTAAACCAACGCCGCACAATGTTAGAAGAGAGAGAGAGAGAGAGATGAAGCGAGAGAGAGACAGAGAGGGAGAGAGAGAGAGAGAGAAAGTTAGAGATGAGCGCAGCAGCAGCACTGCATTCAAGGTACATAGAGTACAGAGTATATTATAGTCGGGCTTGACCGACTTGTTTTTAATTGTGTTTAACGTTCTCAATGGATTCCACCCAGCGAAACTCCTTTTTTTTAGTTCCTAATCAATCCAATAAAATATTCCGTAAAATGCTCATTTAAGAAATTCAAAAATATGAAGTCTTACCAGAAAGAAGAAGGATTTTTACAAGATATAGTCTACAGGGCAACTGAGAAATATCGCTCTTGTTATATCATGAAAATGTACCATTACATTGAAATAACGGCATGTTCTAAAATTGTACACTATATAGAACGAAATATTTTGAATATTCTGAAAAATAGATCAGCATCATCACAAATCGGTTTAGTTTAATTATTAAACTTTAATGGCATTAATCAAGATTTTTTTAAAACTATAACTCGACAAAGTGTTCAAAATTGTAGAATTAGTTCAAGCTTCGTTTTGTCTCCGTTAACAAATCGGATAAGCGCAAATCCAATAGCCGATAACCCAATCGGGCCTGTTCCCCTTTCCATATTGGATTTGGGCGAGCATTTTTGTCATCATGAGGGTCGAATGAAGGTAATCGTGGTTTTAAAATTAAGAGCTGAAGAACACACTCGGTTTTATTTAAAAATTACAATTCCGCATGATTTGATTTGATGATTTGATTTTATGAAAACTAACTGTGAATACAATGTGTGTAGGTTGCTTACCATCTTGTATTGTCGCTGGAGGCCTCGGACCACGCCGCGTCGCTGTTCCTTTCAATCAGACCAGAATTTGTTAATATTAAGATTCAAGTTTGTAACATCAACTAACCACAATTACAAAATGGTTATGGCTGATTTGGCCACAGTCGTTAGCCTCGGGCCTTGACGGCAGCACGCGCCTGTAATTGTTTGCATTTAGGTTTTATAAAATAAAATTAATTGGATCTATTAAACCCTGCAACTAAATGGTCAAGCAGCGGCCCCATCTGTTGGTCAGTTTGGATAATCCCTCAACTATCATTGTTTAAAGCGAAAAAGAAATTGCAGTATTAAAATCATTCAAGTTTTTATTATATAAATTAACTGCAAGCCGAGGACAGCTTTCCGCTTTTTTAACTTGTTTTTCCTGGGTTACATTTAAAAATTTCTTCGAAGGGATCATAGATTTGATGTCTATATGAATGGAAATAAGATCTTAAACATTTTCGTTTTAAACTCCATACATTAAAATCAGACACTTGGTTATACATTTCACCAATTATCGCAAATTTATAAAGATATGTGCTGATGCACTTATCGTGATTTAAAATAGATTTGCCTTCACACATTATTCTACATCTTTTAGTCATTGCTCTGGCTAATCTTGACGCATTAAAAATTTTGACTTGTAGATCGTTTATTGTTTTCAACACCTTTTTTGGAACGCGGCCACAAGCTTGGAATTTGTTGAGAAAGGCTTTTCCCAACTTGGAGAGTTTGATAAAGTGTTTTCTTCCACAATAAAATACAGTTGGAAAATCTGCACCTTCCTTGTTTCCGCAGTCTTCCGAATCCGATGCAAAAGTGAGGCAAAGATATAAAAGAATAATTTTTAGCTGCATGGCGTCAGAGAGTTGGTGAACGAATAACAAATTTTAATTTGGGAGGCTAACAGTGAAATTGGCAAATTTACCATGGCATTAACTTATTTACTGCTGCACGTATCAGTAGAGCCTTGTACTTGCAATTGTTTAGGTGCGCGGCATTTGTGATCATAAAATGAAAATGTTATTCGGTAAAACACCTTATTCGAAATGGCAGCCTTGTGCCTTCCAGCAACTCCGAAGTGTCTCTGGCCACCCATCGAAAATGTCCACTGCTCGGACAAGGGCGCCCCCCCCCCCTTTTATCCCCAAGTCGGATTGAACGTTGTATGAACTTTTGTTTATATCCGTCGATCTTTTGTCTAGCAATTCATAACGGTTCGATTTTCCGGAAATCACGAAAAGCCGGAGCGCGGTTGGGTCAGTTTTCATCCGTGCTGCGGGTTCGCAATTACGCACGCCGGTCCGTTCGGAATCCGCACGGGGCTCGAATTCGCATGCAACACATTTACATCCGTGGCTGAATTCGTTGTGGTAAAACGAGTGAGGTTTTCAGTGGAAATTCGACCGAGCGGAATTGCCGGAAATTCGCAGACATTATCATCGGTTGGCGAACTCGGTTTTTGGGCAGATACCAATTAGGATTTCAATCAGGAAGAGAAATCCGCCCCCGGCGTGAAATGCCGTTCGCGCGATATTTTTCACCGTTGCTGAACTCGTTTGTAGGTAAGGAAATCTTAGTGTTTTCATTTTTCGGTGAATACGGGGGGGGGGGGGGGAGGGGGGGGGAGGGGGGCCGTGGGAGAGGGGGGGGGGGAGGGGGGGGCGGGGGGGGGGGGGGGGGGGGGGCGGGGGGAGGGGGGGGGGCGGGGGGGGAGGGGGGAGGGCGGGGGGCGGGGGGGGGGGGGGGGGGGGCGGGGGGGCGGGAGGGGGGGCGGGGGGGGGGCGGGGGGGGCGGAGGGGGGAGGGGGCGGGGGGGGGGCGGGGGGCGGGGGGGCGGGGGGGGGGGAGGGTCGGTGGGTGGGGCAAGGGGGGGGGGGGGGGGGCGGAGGGGGGTGTGGGCGGGAGGGGGGAGGGTGGGGGTGGGGGGGGAGGGGGGGGGGGCCTGGGGGGCTAGAGGGGTGGGGAAGAAAACTTTCGCGCGCGTCGTTTGCTGTATATATTTGGTTGGAACATAAAGAAAAGAAAGAAAAACAAAATTTAGTATCCTACCCATACTACGGTCCCTTTTACGTATAATTTTTTTGTATACTGATTAGTCATTTAAATTGTCAATTTTTTTAGTTCTTCAAAAACACCAAATTTCCAAGTTATTATTAAGTAAACCTAGTTGTAAAAGTAAATGAAACATGAATTATATGAAGTCCTAACTAACCCTTTCTATGAATCTAATTAAATATTAAATAATGCCTTAAAACTATTTTCCATTGTTCGTCCTGAGTAGATCATGAAGAGGCTAAGCCACATCTAATCCTGTGAAGAGTTTATTTGAGGGTGCCATATAATTTCTTGTATGGCATCGGTAGGGAGGGGAAAGAGCGGGGAATCAAGCCATCAGATTTCCCACCACTTTTTGAATATGATATCTGTATCCGTCGGGAGATCTATAGTTTCAACGTCTTACTTTTATAACCTCTAATGATTGGTAGAAATATTCCTATGAATAAAATTTGTTAACCGTGCACCTAAAATATTATGGAAATGTGACGTATGGCATAATGGAGAGTAGAAAAGAACCCCGACAATCCGGCGAGCTAGCAAGAGCATAGCTAGGAGGTGCACTCTCGAAATCCAGTCGTACATCCAATGTGTTAAAAGTCATCGTACAAATTGACAGCCGTACAGTCCAACACAGCACCCTGCACATTACACTCTTCAAAGACTCAATATTTGGGTGTCGAGTAATGCAAGCCATAGACTCGAGATAGGACCACAGTTTGTAGTCCAATGGATTCAGGTCTGGACTACCAGCAGGCCAATCATCAGTAAATAGAAATGAAGTTCGGTACACAGTTTGTTAGCCATGGTGGAGTCGTTTTGGCCTTGTGAGCTGAAGCGGAGTTTTGTTGAAATGTCCTCGGTTTGTTTACAAATAATGTAGTGTTGCTTTTCCAAAACGTCGGATTGATACACTTGAACACGCTCAATAATTCGATGTTTTAGTAGTAATATTTTTGCTGTGGGGTGTGGTATTTGTACTGGTGCTGTGTTACACATATAAGTTTTGTAAAATGGTAAAATTAACTATTTTTATTGGATGGAGCATTTTAATTATACCCTTGCAGAGGGTATATTAAAATTGTTCAGATGTTTGTAACGCATAGAAGAAAGCATCTCCGACCACATAAAGTATATATATTCTTGATCAGCAAGACGAGCTGAGTTGATATAGCCATGTCCGTCTGTCTCGGTCGTCTGTTTCTATGCTATCTCCTCCGTCAGTTTTAAATTTATCTTACCAAACTTTGAAAACTCCATCTTTACAAATACGCTGCACATTTGTCGGGAACCGGCCGGATCGGATGACTATAGCGTAAGGCTGCCATAGAAACGATCGATTCAAAAACTGCGCAAGGAGAGGGGGAGGTCGAGATGTTATTCGCCTGGCTACTAGAAAATTTTACCAAAAATTAAGCCTACTTCTCGACCATCTGGGCGAACACATGATGCCGCCTCATATGACAAGAGCGATGCCACCAACGACAACATAAGAGATAAACCCGCCGCCCCCAAGAGGAAGTCTGCTTAGTCTCAAAAGGCTAAAGAACAAAAAATCACCAAGGCGCTGATGAGCTGGTAACCTGGGCTGGGGTAAGCATGCACCAATTTGTTGCGGTTGACAAGCAAATGCCCGACGATTGGAATTTAGAGTGTTCATGCCCAATCTTTAAAAAAGGAGACCCTGCAGTTTGCGCCAACTACCGCGGGATCAGTCTCCTTCCATTGCATATAAGGTTCTGTCGCGCATTATTTGTAAACGTCTTAAGCCGCTTATAAACACACTGATTGGACCTTATCAGTGTGGCTTTAGACCTGGTAAATCCACCACAGACCAGATATTCACGTTACGACAAATCCTGGAGAAGACCTATGAGAGAGGCATCAACACACACCATCTATTGTTGGATTATAAATCAGCCTTCGACACGCCGATAAGGTCAAGGTTTTTGAAGCCCTGTCTACCCTTGGTATACCAGCAAAGTACGTTCGTCTTTGCATGATGACGTTGAGAAGTACACAAAGCTCCGTCAAAATAGGAAAGAACCTTTCCGAACCATTTGATACCAACAGAGGTTTTAGGCAGGGCGATACCTTATCCTGTGACTTCTTCAATCTACTGATGGAATATATACTGCGCCGGTGCCCACATGCCAACAGAACGGGCGCCTTTATTTATAGAAGATCTAATGCTACTCGCATATGCCGATGATATCGACATCATCGGCAAAAACGAACGGGCGGTAGCGGGGCGTTTTCTGGAGATTGAGAGGCAGTCAGAACTGATGGGTTTAGCGGTAAATGAGGACAAGACGAAATACCTTGTACCCGCGGACAAAAAGTCCTTGCGTCTTGGACAATTTGTTCAATGGGAGAATACAACTTTTAGAGTTGTTGAGGATTTTGTTTACCTCAGAACGACGATAACCAGCGACAACAACATCAGTCTGGAAATCCGACGAAGGATCACTTCTTGCAAACCGATGCTTCTACGGGCTAAGTGAGAGCTCAAGAGCAGAGACCTCAAGCGAAGAGCCTATACAAGTCGCTAATCATCCCAGTCCTGCAATACGGCGCAGAAGCATGGACAATGACAGCAGCGGATGAAGCGGCGATTGGCGTGTTTGAACGAAAGATTCTTCGGAGGATTTATGGACCTATAAGGCTGCAAACCGGTCCTGAACCGAACCCCTTAGGACCGGTTCGGTTCGGGTTTTGTGGGTCCGACGAACCGGACCATGAACCGAACCCCTAAAATTTTTGACTCCTCGAACCTGAACCCGAACCGGACCACTTTTTCTAAAAATTAGGTTCGGTTCACAAAATTAAATGGTTTTTTTAAAGACATGAACAGGGAAATATTGGAAATCTATAGAAATTTTAGTAAAACGATTGTGCTTTGAATTAAGCTTGTATGACTTCTTATATAAATTGTTTACTAGATAATTTGTAATGAAATCGACACTGCTTTGAACATAAGGTTAAATTCGATTAATCTAAGCCATTTGATCTAGTAACTTCACATATGTACATTAGACCGGGCTTTTTTCCATACGATTTTCCAAATGTTAAGATCTTTGCACAACATGGATCAAAAAATTAAGTATATTTTATAGAGAATTTATCAAAACTATAAAATCTGATATTTTGAGGTTTGATGGCCTCTCCAAGGTTTTAAGACTTCCAATATCCACTATCTATCACCGTCGACAAAAGCAAATATGGTTTGGGCAGGAAAACTACGTATTAAATGACAACTCCATAGCGAAAGAGAAATGCAACTAAGAAGAATGCAACGTTAATGAAGGTTGCTCATGTAAATCAAAAGCTTGATTTGCACGATGACGAAGATAGCTCAATAAATTTCCAGAGGACTCTATAATTACAGTTCGTTGTGCTGCACACACCTTAAATGTAGTAGTTAACTATTTTTTTAAGGAAGTTCAGATTGACATTAATAGTGTACTCACACTATTTTAAATCTTTTGCATAGAGAAAAATTGAATAAAACAGTGTTAGACTGTGTAACGCGTTAAAACTCATCCTTCAAAATGTGCGAACGCTTACTAACTCTCAAAGATTTTTACATTCAGAGTTCTTTCTTAATGAGAGTTTTCCAAATTCAACTTTAAATGACTCAACGTCTGATTGCGAAGAAGAGAAATTTATGAAACAAATAGAAAGCAGTAAACAAATATCAAATATAAATGATGTTATCGTTTGAAACTTGCACAAGAGAAAATACATCGACAAATGTTTTAACATTTTGGAAAAGTCAAAAAAACGAGGACTTAAGAAATATAGCTTTGACTATACTTGCTGTTCCAGCAACGCAGGTATCAGTTGAACGAGCCTTTTCAACACTTAAGTTTGTTCTTTCTGATCTAAGAGCTAGTATAGGTGAAGAGCTCCTAAAAGATATAATTCTTATTAACTTTAACTAAGCAAGTCTCATTTGTTGTAAATGTCAGCTAAAGAATTGAATAATTAAAATTGCTTTGACATGTGTGTGCTTTAACGACCTTTATAATAATCAAACCATCAATAGTACGCTGGCTCTAGGTCTCGTTATGTTTGCACATAACTTCAAAAAGCAGGAACACAACACAAAGGAGGCTAGGTGGTCATACAGCTGTTTCACTGGTACCTCTACCAGATCATCAGTGACGTTCGCCTAATGTACTGGCCCCAACGACTCTTACTCCATGCCGGAGCTACCATAATCGTTTGGGAATTCCTAAACGACTTGACAGCAAAATCCGGCACACATAAGAACAGTGCTGGCTGCCAGTACCTTTGTGACTGTGTGTGTTCCCCAATCTTGGCTTTGCTAATGTTAGTGAGAGAGATTTCCTCCCCGCTTCTAACACAGTAACCAATAGTTTGAGTACAGAGTAGCATTCAAACCGAGTACAGAGTAGCAAATTGCTTTGTTAAAAAAAATATTATTTTAAACAATAAGTAGTAATAAATGGAAAATATTTTGTTAGGTTCAAGTGAACCGAGGTTCGAACCAGAACCTTGGGTTCAGGGGTTGCAGGAACCGGTCCACGAACCGAACCTTAGACTTTACAACGGGTTCGAACCCCCGGACCGAACCTTCTGCAAAATTTTAGAGGTTTGCAGCCTTGAGCTGAAAATTTTTTGCACAGAGTCTTCTGCACACTGCTAATATGTCGGAACCGACCGGATCGAATTACTATATCTTATAGCTGCCATAGGAACTATCGGTCGAAAAGTGGGTCTTTGTGAGAAAAACTTTTTTGTTTTTAATGTTAACGTCTCCCACTTCAGCGATTATTAATATTATACGCTTTCACATAGATTTGGAAGTTTTGGTCAAAATCGGATGACTTTATCTTATAGCTGTCATAGGAACTATCGGTCGAAAAGTCGGTTTTATTTAGAAAAATTGTTTGATTTAGTGCTGGCGTTCTTAAACTCTGATGTATTAAAAAATTTGCAAGGGTATAAAAACTCCGGCAAAGACGAAGTTAGCTTGGCCTTCTCGTTTCTGACTAAAATCTACTGTGTTACAATAATGATTACGCTATAAATTACACCACTTTTACTGTACCTGAGACCAAGTGCATTCATGGAAAAAAATGAACTGTTTAATGACAGACAGTCCGGGTTTAAGAAAAAAAGTTGTACCACATTGGTAACAAAAATTACCGAGGACATACGTAGAAATCTGAACAGTGACAATATAACGTTCTTAACTCTTTTAGACTTTAGTAAAGCATTTGACACGGTTAGCCACGATGTACTTCTTAAAAAGTTAAGAATACTTTATCATTTTTCAACAACAGCGCAGACAATGATGACCTCGTACCTTAAAAAGAAAGAAGCCGTTTTTACCCAAACTGATTCTTCTACTTTTTCTTAAAACTAGAACAGGTGTCCCTGAGGTTTTCAGGACTGTTCTAGGACCATTACTGTTTTGTTTGTTATAAATGACCTTCCCACTTTGTTGTCTAACTGTGACGTCCAGATGTATTATTTTTAGTTAGTTGTCCGCTAAGTAAAGTTCAAGTCGTACTAATATTTGTAAAACAAGTCCCGCTCAGAGAAAATTTACAACACTGACGCCTTACAGAAGCTGAAATAGATAAAGTTGATATTGAATACGTGGACCAGAGCAAATAATTTAGGATTTACATTTAACAATACGTTGACTTGGGAGGACCATATAAACCAAAAATTACTTGGCAAAACATACGGACTCATCAGGCTTCAGCTGAATTTAACAAAGCAGTTCATACCCACACAAACAAGAAAAATAATAGCAAAAACTTGTCTTCTACCAAAATTACAGAATTCAAAAATTGCTTAATATGTAACTTGTTTAAAATATTTCTGCATCTTAATATCTAATAATTTTGTAACTATATTTAAGTGAACCATTTGCCGTTGTGATTAGCGTTATAAATATAAGTATATCAATACTTGTATCACTGAGAAGAAGCACAAATAAACTCAAACTTAAACTTCGAAAAAGTACAACCCACGATTATGGGTTGGAGCATTTTGCAACAGCAGAGTTCCTTGAACTCTTTTTTTTTGTGCAGAACATAAAATTTTTGTGTTCACCGAGAAAAATTATTTGAAACGGCTTTATTCATTTCCACATTTTTTTAATTTTACTCCCGATATGACTAACATCAAATTAATATGTTCAAGAAGAAATAATATCACTACTGTATTTTTCTGAACATATCATAAACAAACGAGAAAGGCAAAGCTAACTACGTCTGTACCGAAGTTTTCATACACTTAAAAATGTAGCTTGTCTCAAGGGTTGCGACTTCGACCAAACTACATGAATCAGCTTAAAAACATTACATATTACCCATGACCGTGTTTGAGCAGTAATATTGAGAACAAAACAGTTTTCTTACTAAAAACCATTTTTTCCGAACGAACATTTTGTAAGCTACAAAGTAGTCATCCGATCCGGTCGGTTCCGACATAATAGCAGCGTGCAGTAAAGAAGACTCTGTGCAAGTTTCAGATCGATAGCTCCAAAACTAGCACGAGGAGTAGTTCGCGTAGAAACAGACAGACGGACAGACGGACAGACGGACGGACGGACAGACGGACAGACGGACGGACAAAGCAATCGACTCAGCTCGTCATGCTGATCAAGAATATATATACTTTATGTGGTCGGAGATGATTCCTTCTATGCGTTTGCAAACTTCTGGGCAAATTATATTACACTTTTCAAGTGTATAAAAATAATATATCTAATAAAACAAGTGTGTCTTTATTGATATTCTTGTATTATGGGTGGTTAAGTAATAATAACGAGAAAGGCAAAGCTAACTTCGTCTGTACCGAAGTTTTGATACACTTGAAATAACTTGTCTCAACGGTTAGCGACTTCGACCAAACTTCGCAGATCAGCTTAAAAACATTACATATTACCCATGACCGTGTTTAAGAGCAGTAATATTGAGAACAAACCAGTTTTTTCTTACAAAATCCATTTTCCGAACGAACATTTGTATAGCAGCTACAAAGAAGTAGTCATCCGGTAGTTGGTTCCGACATATTAGCTGCGTGCAGTAAAAGACTCTGTGCAAAGTTTCAGCTCGATAAGCTCAAAACTGAGGGACTAGTTCGCGTAGAAACAGACAGACTAACGGACGGACAAGCAATCGACTCAGCTCGTCATGCTGATCAAGAATATATATACTTTATGTGGTCGGAGATGATTCCTTCTATGCGTTGCACACTTCTGGGCAAAATTATAATACACTTTTCAAGTGATAAAAAGGTTTAGTGCGAGTGATGAACCGTTCTCAAAAATTTTTTGCAACCATGGAACTATGTGTTACATTATTGTCCAACTTTGAACCAGAATAAAACAACCGCATCAACATCAACTAAAGCTACTAACGACTCGTTCGCTTGACTCCAGCCAATCAGAACTTTCTCTGCTGCAAAGACTTACCAGACTTGAAGTTTCCTAACTAGACTTTAGCTATTCTGCTAGGATACCGCGTGCGTTGGCGTCAGATCCCAACGGCTTTATCGGATGATCATGTTGATATCACTCGATCTCACTAGACTATTGAGTAAAATTCACTACTGTAGCGCATTGACATGAGCTTTTAATTCAATTCTTTTGTACAACAATTCAATTGTATAACAGCCAGTGCAAATTGGGCATATGCATAGGATTGCAAAACATTACGTCATTTGACCTGAGGATGAAATAAAAGTCCTCCATCAAATATACATTGAAAAAAAATTGTTATGAATTGACAGTCATTTCCATACTTTTATACTCTGTATCAAGAGTACACACAGTATATTAAGTTTGTTCAAACGTATGTAAAAGGGAGAAGAAACAGAGCAATAAAAACGGCCCTCCCCGCAAAAAATCAAAAAATTTTCCAACTAAGACCCATTTGCCGACAGATAGTCATCTGATTTCGACCAAATTTCGCGAATCTTTTTGAAAACATATCAAATTAACAATCGCCGAGTTTAAGAAGGACAAAATTTAAAGCAAAATAGTTTTTCTCACCGAGACTTATTTTCCGAATAATGGTTCCAATAGGATGCGTTCCAGAAATCTCTCGAGGTTTTCGTATAAACGTTAGCATTTCATATTATTGCTGTTTGAATTTAAATGTTTAGGGCCTCAAATATGCCCGGCTACAAGATTAAATGACAAAAGTTGAGCGATTTGAAACCGCCTGCTAAAAGCCAAGTGGATTTGATGCGTACAGTTTTCCTTCCACATAATCTTGTAGGCGGTCTGATTCTAGGCACTTTGCAAAGAAAGAAGTTCCCGTTTAGTTTGAAGTGCAATCGTTTATACGAAAATCTCTAGAGACTTCTAGAACACCCCTGTATGACAGTATTATCATCCGATTTTGGAAATCATTGTAAAAGGTTATAATATAAATATTCGCTTATTTTGGGAGACGTCAACAGCCTTCTTATACTTGCAGGTAGATCAAGTTTATTTTCAATTTTACCACGCCCCCTCCCTTCCCGCAACTAACCTTTGCTGGGATTCGAACTCAGGACTTCGGGGTCTTTTACACAAAAGCCAGCGTCTTAGCCCACACGACTAATCAGTCAATTATGTTCAACATTAGATTACAAATTTTTCATAGTTAAAATTAATAAGTCTCCTATTAGCCATTTATTTCAAGAAATGTGTTAAAACTTTAATTTTAATATGATTTCCTTCACATCAAGTATCGTAAAAACCAAGGCTGCAAACCGGACCATGAACCGAACCCCTAATATTTTTGGCTCCTCAAACCTGAACGGGCACCGGACCACTTTTTCGAAAAATAACGTTCGGTTCACAAAACAAAATAGTTTTTTCAATGACACATACAGTGAAATATAGAAATCCACGTAATCTGACTGCTATCGGTTCGCCAATCGTACAGTCGATAACACAATGCGACAAATTTTAACTTTTTTCAAAACTACCAAAGCACTCTATGCGGAATCGATAGTACTACCCGAACTGAGTAAATCCCTATCAGCGTTTGGCTAGATTGGAAGCCCTTTTTTATGGACCCTCAAAGTTTTTATACCCGTTACTCGTAGAGTAAAAGGTGCAAAGTCGTGCAAATGTATGTAACAGGCAGAAGGAATCATTTCCGCCTATATAAAGTATATATATTCTTGATCAGCATCAATAGCCGAGTCGATTTAGCGTTGTCCGTCTGTCCGTCCGTCCGTCTGTCTGTTGAACACCTGTCTCGAGATGGTAAGATTGAGGTTTGACTGTATGGGAATGCTTCTTTTATCTGCACGCGATCAAGTTTGTTTCAATTTTGCCACGCCCCTCCCGCCGCAATTTAGAAAATTATACTCCTACAGTTTACGGTAGCGTTCGTACCTTCTGTAATTAGCAAAATGAATCGATTTGCCGAAATGATAAAGATCGTGAAGTTAGATAAAAACCCCCCCACCCTCCCACCCCTCAAAATTTGCATTTTTCATGGTCACACAGGAACACTGTTAATCATGTCGGTTATCTCCTTCCTCGTTTAATTTGTTGTGACAACAAAAAAAGGTGTCATTAGTTTTGGGCAAACAGCTCATAAAGTTTTAGTGATAGCTGCAAACTGTCTTTGGCAAAGTTGTAGTTGACAGTCCGCAGAATAAATTCTTTATACAAAGATTTTTAAAAAATTCATGTTTTCCGGGAGTATTTCTTAAAAAACTTTTTTTCAAAAACGTATTTTTTTACTTTTTTAAGTATAACTTTAAAAAATCTGAATTTTTCGCATTTCTTTGGCAAAAATTAAGCTTTTGATATACTAAACAACTCTTCTAAACAATCTTACAATCTAACCACATACATCCTCTAAAGCGATCCCAAAAGTGTGTATTTCCATAAAATCGCTTTTTTGTTGTCGTTGTTTATTATGTTCTCAAGTTTTTTACCAAAATATCTGCCAATTGAATTTTTTTAAGCTTGAATTGAATTTTTTTTACTTGTGGTTATCCATGAATTAAAAAAAATTATATTTCGATGGTTTTTCGAAAATTCTGTAATTTATCAGCAAAAAGGTTGCCAACTTAAGACTGTATAAAATATTTTAACATGCTAATACATTTTTCAACAAGTTGAGATCATATAAAAAAATAATGTATAATAAAATAAAAATAAATTA